>JBBPCS010000359.1:8199709-8212591 GCA_037974645.1 Hollardia meadi
TACAAACAAGCAGCAACTGAAGGCAGCTGCAGTAAAGGCCTGGCAAAGCATCTCAAGGGAGGAAACTCAGCATTTGGAGATATCCATGGGTTCCAGACATCAGGCTGTCATTGACTGCAAAGGATTTTCACCCAAATGTTAAAAACAATCCATATATTTATAATTATGTGAGTTTGTCCTATTACTTTTGAGCCTCTGAAAATGGGGGACTATGCATAAAAATGGCTGTAATTCCTGAATGGTTAATACAATATTTCTGTTCAACCCCTTGAATTAAAGCTGAAAGTCTACACTTCAACCACATCCTGATTGTTTAATTTCAAGTCATTCACAAAAATTGTGTTCCTTTCCAAATACCTATGGACCTAACTGTATGTTGTTGCTGCCTGCCAATGATATTTAACTCTTTTCTGCAGGATTGTATATTATCCTCAGAGTTTTGTTTTCCTTTTTGCCTCTGTACTATGTTTCAACGTGCCAAGGAAGACTGCCGTCTCTTTCAACTCTTCTATATCTTTAACCATTTAGATGTGTAATTACATGCTGTGCAGGATGTCATAGCTTGGGGCCAAATTTACTCCAGTGTTCTTAAAAGAGATGCCACATCATTTGATCAGTCAAAAAGACCAAAGGCTGAGAAAGTTGTAGTTAGAAGCCTGGTATAACATTTGTTCACTTAACAAAGAATGTGATCGCTGCCTGTAAACTGACATATATTGTATATTTGATAACGTTCATGACATCATTCTGTTAGCTGCCACCAGCAGTGAACATTATTATTATTATTATTATTATTATTATTATTATTATTATTATTATTATTATTATTATTATTATTATTATGTTGTTCAATCCCAACTGACACACTTCCATATAGCTTAACTGACATTATTCTTAAATCCACCATTTTGTCAGATTTAAGCAAATATTGACAGGTAAGTCATGTATGTAAGTACTCTTTTTATTATAGCTGTTTTGTGAGTTGATATGTGATTTATCAGAATGTAGCATTATTGTTAGCCATTAGTTGTACTAGCTAGCTATCTGAGGCTAATGTTTTGCTAGTAGTAGCTCTAACGTTTGTATTATGGCTACAACAGGCTATGTAACTAACCTAGCTAACTGTTAGCTAGCTAAATTGTAACGCTTGGACATTTTTTTTGTAGTTTGTCTTTTATAGCTTTGTTAATCTTTCTTGCCACTTGCGGACAGCAGAAACAAGCTGTGACATAGTAAGACGTAGTAGACATAGTAGGTGAGCTTGTTAGCAAACAGTAAGGAAGGTAAATCATATACTGTTTTCTGTAGGCTGCTCTGTTTTGGTCTCCACCATCTCCTAAGTAGAATATCTGGCTTTTGAGCTGCTAAATGTCCCACTCCGTTTACTGTTGATAGCTCTAATGTTTGGTGTTTGGTAGGTAGCATACAATTTTAGAGCTTTTTCACTGAAAACAGCTGCTCAAAAATGCCTGTATATAAAGGGGCAGGACGGGGCAAACATAAAGACATTACATTATCTGTATGTGTACACTGAGGTCTGTTCTGTAAGAGTTTAAAATAATAGATAGGCTACATTTTGATAAAAATATAATATTTTGTAATAATCAATATAGTTTACATAGTAGTATTTATGTCAATGGGTTAGAGTGAACCAAAACAGAAAAACATGACAATGAACAGAGATATACTAAAACACTGTGTAGAGCTGAAGGTAGCTGCAGAGTAAAAATAGAAAATTATTGATTATAGCTCTTGTCACACAATAACCTAAATCACGTTATCCTAATCTTTGTCAAGTTGTGCTATTATATTAAAGGGCAGTTACTAAAGCACCTCATAATATACTTGCCTGTACTGTATTTATTAGACCGGCTCATGTGTTTTGCCATCTCTCTTCTGACATCTGGGCTGCAGCCGGAGCTCGGAGCACTTCCTCAAACACCTCCTAGTGTATATCATTACCTCCTCCTGTAGCACTGTTCACAGACTGCAAGGAATACCCAGTTGTCTTCAGTGTCTAAGGTCATTTCATCAGTCCACTTTCACTAGTTTAACTGTTCATGTGCACAAATGTAATCTTTGTCACAATCACTTTTGTTTCACCTCCCTGAAATCTTGGAATGATGATGATCATAAAAACCTCCGCAGATTATTTCATGATCTTGATTTTGTGCATGGTTCTTTGTAAATTGATTTGGTAATAAATCAGATGCATGGAGCTTTTGAAGCACCTGTCGCTTCAGCCGTAGCTCATACTTGAAACCTAAGACCCAGCAACAGGTTATGCATTGGAATAAGTTCCTGGTTTCACAAATGATGAATTGGGAAGTCAAACAGCCTCATGCCAGGTAAGAATCCAAATGTTTTACTTGGTTCACAGAGAGTTATAGGTTTTTAAACTTTGCACCCAGCGACCACCAAGCCACACCCCCTCCTCCCACTTCCACATCCTCCTGTCTGCTTTCCCAGACAGCCTTGTTAACATGTCTACTGATCTCTGAGCTTCTGCCAGCAGGGAAATAATAAACAGATTGTTTCTTTGAGTCCACTTAACATCAATCATGGCTTTGCTTAGTGTTGCCCTTGCAGTGGTTGACTTTAGTGATTCTTATTAAGAAAATTACTTTCTCTAAGCTCCACAGTAGTCTACTGCACTCTTCAAATCACACTTTACTGAACCTGTTACTAAATTCCAAGAGGGGTTATTGGGGTCTTGTAGAAAAAGAGAAAACAACACTTGGTTGCTGAATAACTTCGGTCTTTTCTAGTTTACATGACGAAGTCTTTAGTCTCAGTAATTATGCTAAACATAAGAATAACTTGATGTGAATAATGTGTCTATACAGCTGCTTTCCAGGTAATGCAATCATCTAACCGTTTATACATGAAAAACACAACGCCTGATTCCAGCTGATTTGTAAGATCCACATTCCAATAATGTTATTTCTCTGAAGCCAAATTGCACTTAGAGGCAAAGTCTGGACTCTTGCATTTTCAAGTCTTTTAAATCCATTTGTGTGCGCAGGAAGTAAGCAGGACTACAGTACTTACCACAAATGAACAACAAGTCTCGTGATCCGCTGAAGTAACAACAAAGGGTGCTCAGTCTTTTGTGCATGTGAACCTTGTGTTTATAACGGTGTGTGGTTACAGCGTTCAAGGCATCACATCCAAGTAAACATCAAGTTTTGTGTTGGAACCTACTGAGGATCGGGATGAGTTATTGCACCTTTATGAGCCAAATTTTCCCTGGATAGATGAAAATGGACGATTCTAGACCTGAAATATAACTTTAAATAGTGTACTATTAATACTGTTCTATCAATAGTACACTATATAAACTGCTATGTAAACTATACTATATTGATTATTACAAAATCATGACGAAATCTTATATTATTATCACAATGTGTCTATTATGCTACCTTTAAACTACTACAGAACAGACCACTATGCACACACAGACATAATGTAGTTAATATGTCAGCCCGTCCTGCCCGGTCCTATCCTCTCATTCAGGTTTGTCATTTGTTACTAGTCTCTGTGGGTAGAGGCATTTACTGTATATCACACACACTTTGTTGCATAAGTGATCCCCCATTCATTCGCTGAGAAACACAGTTTCAGTTAGTAAAAAGTGCCATCTTGTGGTGAATTATAGACCCTTCTTTTACAGATCTGAAAATTCTGGATTTCCAGGTTTTCCTTACTGCTTTGTTGTTTTTTTTAAATTACTTTGTTTTTTAAGTGTTACATTTACATATACATCCCTGTTCACAAGAGTCTTTACAGAGCAAGAGAAACGAGCTAAAACTGCACAAAACAGTAGAGGTGGTACATGTTTAACATTTTACATTTACATAACAATATACTATTTATAATATATTGTATGTTTTCTTTCCTGCAACAAATTGAAGTGCTGAATGATTATAACACTTCAAATCTTAAAATGTGACTGAAAATCCAAATGTACCAAAGTATTTTAAAAACAACACAACTTTTTTGTTATCTTTTTTGTAATTTAATTTTTGAGTTGGAATTTCTCTGATTACTTTTTTTTTTTTTTTCAATAAATGAATTCACACTTTTCGACATACAGTTACATTATGTGGAGGATGACTCGACCCATGGCTCCACCTCCAGTCATCAGTCCCATGTGACCTGGTGGCAGGGTGGAGGCTCTGGGTGCACTTGTTTCTGAGGGTTCAACCGCTTCACGAGATCAGGAGGCCAAGGCTCAAACGGAGGGAGAGGTGCAGTGTTTCTGGAGCCATGGACTATCAACAGAAACTGGCTGAAAAACTCATCATCCTCAATGAGAGAGGGAATGGGGTGCTAATACGCATGAACTACATTAAGAAGGTGAGGGAGAGTAGGACGATTTCTTTTGGCAAGTGGTCTGTGCAACAAAAACGAGAAAAAAGGAACTTGACTCTCGATCTCATGCTCTTGGAAACTGATCAAAATTTGTCTGTTCGTACAGTTATTATACAACACAATGATACATCTAAAAGTAAGCATGTCAGTAAAGATTGAATAAAGCCAATCATGTTAAAGTACTTTAGCTGTAATGCTAAAAAGCACTACAGTGTCTTATGGGGATGCAAACCACCATTAATAACCCAGTAATGTCTCTCAAAGTCAAGAAAGTCTCCAGTAGCTGTAACTCAAACTATGGTAATTAAATAATGTAAGATAATTGGAACTGTGTAGTTGTGTCCTGTTTATAAAAGTGGTCTCTGTGTATACTGGCTTAGTAGAATAGGAAGCTCTGTCTTCCAACTGCAACTGAACTTATTTATTCAAAGAGGAAGTGCAAACAGGAAGTCAGTCCGAGTTGTCAGTCACCTCAAATTTCAGTTATTCTGAACTGCTGTGAAATTCACACAGCAGTATACAGTCAGATAGACCAGTAAAATATAATGAAGAAATTAGAGAGTGTAATTAACTATATGGTGCCTCCAAAAAAGACTGGTTAATTTTGACATTTCTCCATGTGACACACAGGAAATGACACACTCCTCGTGAGAAAATAAAATATGTTTTTTTCTACTGCTGTGTTCTGCAACCCTACATGAACATCACGTTATGAATGCATTCACCAGAAAGAGAACTGAAAGAACAGTCTTATTTTAAAACATTGCCGAGTGAGTGTTTGCTGAGCATGCATTTTTTATTTTTACAGTCGGATTCCACACTTGGGAGCTGCTACACAGTTTTCTGCTGTCAGCTTATGAACAGCACCACTGGGGCAGTTTTATGTTAACTGTCCTGCCCAAGGTCACCTTGAGGCTTGTTGTTGAGAGAGGTGTGGAAAGCATTTTTACTGTCAACAATTTGCTCAGCTAGTCTGAGCTTTCTTCTGACAGGCTTGCTTTTCTAACCTTTGGCTAAAAAGATTACAATGAAATCATGTCAAAAGGACCCATAAAAGCATGATGGGGTATGAAAATGTGTTAAAAATCAAGGCTTTAACTGCCAAAAGGTCAGATATGACAAAACCCTGGTGCAAACTGATCACATCATCTTTGTCATTTCCTCTGTCACAGACCTGTACAGACCCAAAGAAGCGGCTTTCCCTCCTGACAGATAAGGGCATGGAGTCCGCCATCAAGTACATCCACAAGAAATTCCCCAACATTGACTTCAGAGGAAACATTGTAAGTATGACTGCGACCTATGACCTCTGCACAAGCTTCAGTCTTTCTCTCATCTTGCTTTCTAGACAAGAATATACATATTTCTGACTTTTTTATTTTTTGTTTTTTGTGATCATGAAATGATTATTTCGGGATTTTAATACAAAAAGGTTTGTTTGTTCTCAGTTCAAAAAATAATGATTGTGTTATCTACTGAAAACATTATGACGTTAGGTCGAGTTGACAAAATAACTTACATGTTCACAAGAAACCACAGGGGAAAAAAAAAAACTATTTTCTTTGTTATCGCAACAATCTTCTGATCTCAAGAAAAGTTTTCACTGACTTGTGAAAACAAAGCATGAAATTTGTTTAATTATTATTATTATTAATATATTATTATTATTAATATATTATTAATATACAGTACATATCTGTTATGGTAATCATGATATCTTTAGATTTGTTTCATATTTCCATATCCATAAATATTTGCATATGGCTGTTTGTTTAATGTCAAGTGGCATGTGGAGCTAATTAACTTACCCAAAGGAAGCAGGACTTCAAGAAATAGTCCGCCTGCCTCATTTTAGCTGACGAGTGATGAAAAGTTCTCTTTATTGTTTCTTGCAGCAAAATCTGATCAGCATACAGCGACAAAAATCGGAAGTGTTGGCAGCCACAACAAGCTACTACGACTCTTTCCTGGATGTCATAGAGTTCAGGGTGATTGTCTCTCTATCTCTCTCTCTTCTTAAGTTTTAAAATTTCAGATTTGCTTCGCTGACATAACATGACAAATACCTATAAAAACAGCAGTAGAAACATAACATAAAAGCTGTCTACATGAACAAATAGTGAAAGACAATGAACAAGGAAAATAAATATTCATTGCTCCTGAAATGAAAACACAAATTTGATAATAGAGGACAACGATGACTTTTTCCTCCTCTCTCTCTATTGAAATCTGCACACCTATTATTCCAGACATTTTGGTTTTACAGAATAAATTTACATATAAATTGGTTTATTTTGGTATTGGGAAATAATTGATTCATTCCAAATATCATGGCACTGTGGTTTGGGGCAGTTTGTTACACCTCCCTTCACATTTGCACACTTCTGTAATGGAGGTCCCAGCCGGGCCAATGCATCATCGGTATCTGTAAGATTGAGATTAACTGAATCACGATGTTACAGAAATGTGCAAATGTGTCATGATTATTTGGCTACAGGAATTTATGAATATGATAATGTGTTAGGAAATGTACGAGAGGCTTAACACATTTCGAATGTTGATGTGTTGTTGTGCAGGTCTGCCTGTTTTCTAATCCCTCTCTGTTCTTCGTTCAGGACCATGTTTATGAGCTGCTGAACACCATAGATGCCTCTCAATGCTTCTTTAATATTGTAAGTTGATATTGTTCATATTAGCAGGGCTAGTGACTGTTTTAAGTTTGTAAAAGCACATAAGTTGTGCACAACATCTGCTGGTAATCTGACAAGCTGCCACTCATTTCCTCTCTTTTTATTCATTCTGCTGTTACTACGCTGTTTACGTCTTCCTGCTGCATACTGCAGGTTGTGTTTGCCCTTCTCACCGCCCCCAGCCGCCTCCTGTTGAGCTTGTCAGGTTTATTATTATCATAATTAAAGTGGCACTTCTTGCCTTGTGCATTATGTATGTCGTACATATATTTCAGTGATCCTTGTCTCCTGTGAGCTCTTCTGTACATACAGTATAATGTGAGCACTGTAACCATTGCACATTGCTTGCCCTCAACACAAGACCCTTTTTATGTCAAATATACAGCAGATGCATTTTTAATTTTCAATAAATGGTGACTGAAGACTCTTCAGATGAATTCTTATTATTGCTGTTGTAAAACATTTTGCATTCACCTTTCTCACCCTTAAGGTAAGACCTCTGTTGTAATTTTTTCAAGCTTACAAATAAAATTAGAGTAATAATTCTGCCCAAATCTATCATTATTCTAATGGAGACAGGTTTTGAGGTTGGGAAAAAGTAACAAAACATCTAAACTGTTCAAACCACTCTGTCAGTATGCCTGCTGTGTTACAGACACTTTTTGTTTGCTAAACCGTGGTTAAATATAATACTTTCATGCATGTCCAACCGCTTTTCTCTGTGAATAAGAATGTTTTTTTACTGCAGGGTGTGAGCGTTTTATTGTCAAAAGATTTTAGCTGAACTGTATGAATATGTATACCGACAATAAGACGCTTTTTTTTTTTTCAAAAAACTCAAAAACAGTCTTTGATATTTTCAAACTGAGAGTGACAGTAAATAATTGGCTCCATTCGTGATGGTCAGTAAAAATGTCTTTTAGATCTCCACAGCTCCACTGTATCTGCAATGTGTCTTTGTTATATGAGGTTTTGGCTAATGAGCAAAAATGAATAAGTAATTTCACAGCCACTACTCTGAAATTTTGATTTCAGGCAATCAACTTTGACTTCACCAAAAGCTACTTGGATTTGATCATTACCTACACGTCTGTGATCATAATGCTCTCCCGCATCGATGACAAGAAGGCATTGGTGGGAATGTTCAACTGTGCCCACGAGATGACTAATGGCTCAAGGTGAGAAAACCTGAAGGTTTGTATTTGATAAGTGCAGCTTAATTAAGCACTTCATTGCTCAAGTGCTTTAATTAATGATTCCATTAAGTGTTTCAACATCCATCAGTGCGACTATTTTTTTGATCCTCATAGTTGATGTGAATTTTAATTGTCGCAGACATCAACACCCCACCGCTAACCTTAAGTTGTACTCTGAAAGTCTGCCCACTCTGCATGATATTTTTTAATACACTCCAAAAAAAAAAAAAAATGCAGGACGCTTATTTCAATTTGAGACGTGAACAGGGAACACGAACACATACATTTTAATGCCACATTTGACTTGCACAACACAAACAGCGAGCCCTTTGAGAGGGAAACAGTCCCAGCTCTTCTTTATTTCAACACCCAAAAAACGAAGCTGTATAAAGTTTAAATTAAAGAGGTTTATTTATCACTAAAATCCCTGTAGGTATTGCTAGTCTGGCACAGTATTAACAATGCTTTATTATTGCGATGTCTTACTTCCTTACCCATCTTCTTGTCCCTGCATTGATCAATTGCATACTGTAATGAATCCTGCAGTGACCCCTCCTACCCACGGCTAGGCCAGATGCTTGTGGAGTATGAGCATCCTTGGAAGAAGCTCACGGAAGAGTTTGGCCCTCACACAAAGGTAAGCTCAGTGTGTTACTTTATATACAGAACAAAGGTGCGTAAACACATAATTAATGTCTTTAATTGAAAGGTGGACAGTGGCACAAAGTAAACTAAAGGGTCAGGTTAATTCAACTTTGTCCAAATATTAATGCAGCAACATTTTTATATTTTTGTTAATGATCACGTATTTGAACACAGAACACAAATACTAAATAATACATTGTTTTGTCCTGTTACAACAATAGGATGTAAGTGCTACATGGCCACCCAAACACTACACCCATATGTGATTGTTGGACATCTCATTCCAAAACCATTATTGTTAATTTGTGGCTCTAACAGCTTCCACTGTGTGGAAAGGCTTTCCACACAATTTTATAACCTGGCTGCAGGGATTTTCTCCCATTCAGCCACAAATCCATCAGCACACTATTGTCTAAAATACATTATTGTGTACTGTAGAATTAGGCCAGTTCACCCCAAAATCAAAAATACATATTTTTCTTCTTACCTGAGCATCGGGTCATGACTTCTGGAAGGAGACATTGCTGTTAAGTTTTTCAATTCTTTTGGCACCTTGAGCACCACAAGCCAAGTGCCATCTAGTTTCATTATGTTCAAGATAAGGCAGACATCTCTACAGCTCCATATCTGTAAAACTCAGCAACTAACACCAAAACAATATAGATGGATACATTTTGGGGTGAACTGTCCTTTTAACTAGAACGATGGAGCCTACTCAAAAACATAAAAAAACAGCCACGGACCAAAAGTACACGCAAATGTATGTGGACATAAAATAGCTAAAGATTACAGCAGTGTCTTCATAATGCTTTACACAAGATAATAAACCACAGACTTTGAGCCTCCAGCCTGTTTTTTCTAAAATTTGGTGTGAAGTGTTGCCATCTCTGTATATCTCGGTCATTTAGCTTAGCTTCCGTCTCTGCCTTGCTCCAGTTTCCTTACTGACATTTTGCCTTTCCTTCTCTGTCCATTTTCTAGTCTGTGACTGCGGCGTTGCTGTCTCTGAAGATGGTCTACCCACGCAGGAACCTGCCAGCAGAGCAGTGGCGGAGCGCCCAGCTCCTCAGCCTGCTCAGTGCTCCAGCTGCCATGCTGGACCCAGCCTGTTGTGACACTGTGAGTCACCTCTCCTCCCGCACTTATCTCTGACAGAGGGAGAAAGAGAGAGGAAGGGCAATAGTGTCTAAAATATGTTTTTTTCCCAGTGATGTCAGGCACAGAAATGAGAGTAGCTGTCGCAGCCAAAAGATGTAATAACAATATAACAATATGTGTGTTGTCTTGAAGGTCAGAGATTATCCTTGTCCTCCCATTATAGAGCTATCATTTAGAAAATGATTTGTTTTATTGTGTTTTGACCTCTCTGTTTCTCACTAAACTTTTATTTCTGCCCATCTCCCTTCTCTGCACAGTTCGGTCCTCTATCACCCTTTCTGCTCTCTTCAAAAATGACCTTTATGGCTCCTTTGATGTAATGTTGTGATTGCTTTTGCCCGGGGCGTCCTCATAAAAGAAACACTAGCCCGACTAAGAAAAGGACCTCCAGGCAGCTAGTTTTATGACAAAAAGATACAATATATATGACAGAAAATTACAGCCTCTTATTTAAACAAAGGGAATACTGACAGTTCTCTGGAACTACGTTATAATATGTGCATTTTTGCATTTTTTTAAACCACATTTAGGGAGGCTTGTCAATATTTCCAGGAAGGAATAATACTGTGCATCACTTACATAGGCTTATATGGCGTAGAATCTAAAAAAAAAGAAGAAGAATAGAGTAGAATGAAAATGCTGATGGCTATACCATGAACGGACAGAATGATTTTACATCATCATAAGTTTACATGTGAGGTTGTATTGAATGTGTCTGTATTGGCAGTTATTAAGCTTGTTGTTCACCACAGATGGCGTGCGAATATTTGTCTATGGAGGTGATGGAGCGGTGGATCATCAGTAAGTATCACGCATCCTGAACAATAACTTCCTCTATCGTTCACTTCATACAAATATATCAACATTATGCAGGTATACTGTATTAAAATATCCTTTTAAGTTGTAGCTTAAGCATATTTCAGACACACTGACATCCTGCACGTGTAGGAAAAAGCAGAACTGCACACCCACAACAGCATATGTAGGATATTATTACTGCACTGCTAATGATGCTCATTATTGACTAGTGGCACAAACTGAACAGTATGGTGTCTGATTGAGGTTTTACTTTGAATTATATAGTTAATATTACAATCCTGTAACATGAATGTTGCTTGTTGTGCTCGTTGTAGTTGGCTTCCTGTTGTGCCACACCAGCCTGAATACAAACCAGGCCTCCCAGGAGCTGTGGAAGATGGCTTTGCGGAGCGGCCTCTACCTCACCCTCACCAGAGACGAGGTACTCAACATACACAAGGTCTCCGAGGACCTCTTCGACAGCATCAAAGGGTATGTAAGCTGCACTGCACTTCACTACAGTGTACTCTCTCTACTCTGTGAGAAATAGCAGTGTAGTTGATGAATTAAAACTTAAAAAGCAAGATGATAGGTGCAAGATAATGCCTCTTAATATTTCACCTAACAAAGCAGAACTGATTTTAAAATGCCTCTTAAGCCATTCTCACATCACTGCCCTGGATTAGTCCTGATCTCTTGTCTGGTGTCTTTGATTGCTCACTAATTGTAAATATAAGGAGCTGAGCCTATATACTGATACAGAACAATTATGGTTTGAATTTTGTGGGGAATTATTATCTTATTGCATATGGTTGTTATTTTTTCTTTGTTTTTATCAGATACAACAAGCGTGTTGCAGACATCAAGGAATGCCGTGATCATGCTGTTGTCAACAGGTGGGACTTGCAGGAAACTCAGCAAAATCTTTACCATGTTTTTTGTTAAAAACGTTCATTGAGGTGCATTTACTTGGAAAATGAGCTGTGAGAACCAAATGTCCACCTCCACATTCTGTGTTATTACCAGTGGTGCAATGCACAGAGAGAGGAGGCAGTTTCTAAGAGGAGCAATGACGGAATTATTTAAAGTTCTGGAGGATGAACCGGGACTTCTGGGACCAAAGGTAGAAGTATAGTTATGAGCATAACAGCTGTGTTTGAGGAATTTAAATTATTCATTTTAACTGCAAGTTAAGAGTCCAAAATGTAATTCTGGCCAAATGACTAGTGAAAAAAAAAAGAAACAGACCTTTGATCCAGATTCCATCCTGTTCACATCTTGGACTCTGGGAAATATTTGGACAGAAGAAGGGGATTCCTTTGAATGACCCTCCATTGCATGGTGACCATGACTTTTATCAATCTTAACTGAGACTCATTCCTAACATTCCTCTCTCTTCTCTGTTCTGTGTCCCAATCCAATCCCCAAGGCCCTGTTTGTCTTCATGGCACTGTCATTTTCCCGTGACGAGGTCCTGTGGCTTGTCAGGCACTCTGAGAATATGCCAAAGATAAAGACACCGGAGGACTACATTGACAAGTAGGTCATAGGTACATAGGATGTAAACGACTTTGTCATATTATCGTTCAAAGAATCTCGCAGCTAGCAAGCTCTCTCTCGCCGCAACTTCACTGTCTGAGCACAGAGTACATTTTCGTACTGCAATTATCCTAAAGTGTGCAGATGAGATTTTACAATGGCTTATTTGTACAAATTTTAATAATGCAATGAAATGCAAAGGGGAAAGGGAATACTTTTGTTGTTCATGTTCTTTTTTTTCTTCCAGTCAGATGGCAGAGCTGCTGTTCCACATGGAGAAGCTAAGAGGCCTGATGAAAAAGTACAACCATATAGTTCAGCGCTACCATGTCCAGTACCTGGCACAGTTTGATGCCTTGGTTCTCAATGACACCATACAGGTACCTGTAGATAACAATAAGTATGTGTTTGTGTGTGTGTGTGTGTGTGTGTGTGTGTGTGTGTGTGTGTGTGTGTGTGTGTGTGTGTGTGTGTGTGTG
>JBBPCS010000359.1:8212691-8225630 GCA_037974645.1 Hollardia meadi
TCTCTTCTCTTCTCTTCTCTTCTCTTCTCTTCTCTTCTCTTCTCTTCTCTTCTCTTCTCTTCTCTTCTCTTCTCTTTCTTCTTTTTCACTTCTCTTTCCTTCCTTTGGGTTGAATTCTTCGCTAATTTGTTTCCCAGCGTCTACCCGCGTGTCTTTGAGAAGATGTTTTGCCAGAGCAGTGAGGAGATGAACATGAAGCGTTACCTCATGTCCTTCCCGTTCGTCTGTTCTCACTTCAGCCAGTGTGGCCACCCTCTTTGTCCAGAAGAGGTCAGTGTTCAGTCATTTGCTGACCAGGCTATAAATAATCAGAAGAAGTGAATAAACACTTTTATGTCACCATCAAAATATCATTTATTTAATTCATGACAACTTTTTGACTTTATACTCAAAGAAACTGAGATATTATTTGCCAGGAAATCACAGGCAAGTAAAGTCATACGTACTGTTTGAAACTGCTAATTTAAAACAATGAACTAAATGTAAGAATGGAAATTATGGGAGAAAATATGCCTTTATGTTTGTGTATGTGTGTGCGCAGGGATGCATTTTTCTGTGTCATCATGCAGGCTAATGTGTTGTCTGTTGTTGTACGTATGCGCACACTCACAAATAGGCCGACTGCACTCGTTTGTTTGTGTAGATGGAGGAATTGGAGAAGAGGAGTCTGCGTCTGTGTGTGACCTTCCTGGATCAGATAGCCAAGCTGACCAGCAGTGTTGCGTTAGAGATATGTGCTGAGCAGTGCAACCTCAACGAGCAGGTGAAGTCTGATTTTGGGTTTCAAAGAAAGCTAATTATCTAGCACAGATTGATTCTGCCAAACTCCATATCCAAAAATAATCACACTAGTCACAGTTTGGCAATGGTGGATTTAGCTGTAGGCAGAGGACAGAACTTCAGAATTTGAGTAAAATGATAGGACCGATCTAAAACGCTGGAGAGACCTTTTGAGCATTTTACCCAATATCTGCAGGACTGAATTCTTCCCCTCTCTCTCTGCATCCACCTCTTTCCACTTCATAACCCCTTAGTTGCAGCCCAAGCACTGTGCCAAGACCATCAGCGCAGCTCGCCACAGAAAACAAAAGAAGCCGGTGTCAAAGAAAGGAGAGGTCCAGAAAGAGAAGCCAGGCACTGAAAGCCTGAGGAAAGACCGGACCGTCGCCACCAAGTCAGCTTTTCTTTTTGTTTCCCTGATTGTTACCCTCACTTTCTCTACTTATCTCACTCCAGCCTGATCCGTCAGTAATTATACAGACTTGGCCAAAGTTCAGAAAAGTGAGTGAAATCAATGCATCCCTGATTTCTGGAGACATGTTGCATTATCAACCTCACTTGTTCAGGTCAGAGGACAATTAAAAATTCATTCAACAGTGTACAACTTTCCCAAAGGTGAGAATTAGGTTATTGCAGTTCATGTTGGTAGAAACATTCTAATATCTGCTGACTTTTTCAAATGATTGTAATGATGATGATGTATCATGGAGTTTTATACATTTCTTGCCCTAAGTTATCTGAGAGACAGGATTCAAATGCTTACAAGGCATCGTTGAATCAGTCAGAGTTGAGGGGTACTAAATCAAGCTGTTAAAAATAAGAAACAAATCACCTCAGTGTTTTTAAAAAAAACACTTCTACTCTTGGCTGTTTTATTATTTTGATCATATTCTAAACTTAGAAAGCTCACTAATTAATAATAAAATCTCAAGAGTTGGAATTCAGGCCCTCTTCCTCCTATCCGGTTTCCTCCCCACTGCCTCAGTTTGGAGATGTTTCACAGCATGTTTATTACCTTATTTGTCTGAGAAAAGCACACTCATACTAGAGTCATTGTCAAAATATTTGTCCTATGTTTCTAAAGACTTGTATCTTCCCTTCTCTGTCTCTCTTTCTCCCACATCTCCTAGTGTGGACAAGATGCATCTGATGCTGACAGAGCTCTGCTCCTGCTACAGCCTCTGCAGTGACTTTATTGTCTTCGATCACATCATCGTCCCTACAGAGTTTCTTCTTTCTCATCTGGAGACACGCCTCTCTGAGTATGCTGTGTGGGGATGGGGGCATGATTAGATTAGTCTTAATAAATTATGTAATACGTCCTGAAGGTGTATAAGCAGTCCCTGAGGTGACATCTGCTTACTCCAAAGGTTTTTGTGCCCCCTCTTCATGTGCACTAGAAATGTTTAAAATTCTTTCTAGATGTCAGTTTAGCAGCTTCACAATTGCTGTCAAAAATATTCTATTTACTGACACGAGCATCGCATCCATTGTGAAAGGAACATTTTGTCCATGTAATATTGTTTCCTCTGCCAGTGTGTAATTGTGTTACATAATGCCGTCATTTCACTGCTTTAAGCTGCTGACTATATGTCCAAATGATTTGCTTGAATTCTTGAATACATACTGGCCAGTAGGCTGACCTCCATGCTGAACAGGGGCAGTAGAAATGTAAACACTCTGACCAGGATGTGACAGAGCACTTGGAAAATCTTAAGAGCATCTCAACCTTTGGAGCTTGTCTCGAGTGAAATGTCTCCTCAATGACGATAATGAACCCTGCTTTTACTATCTGATTCATCTGTGTCAGGCTGTGTTGCACCCACTTAAAAATCTGAGGAGAGACCCATCGTGTCACTCCCTCGCTCTGTGTCATTTCAGTGCTAACTGTTATTTAGATTAGGGATTGGTACCAGGGCAACCAAATGTTTTTGTGTATATGCTCTGCTTAGTCTCCCTGTCTTAGCTGATGATTATCTCCCCTGTCACCCTAAAATTAGCCACCTTTGAGTAGCAGCACGCTCGCACTAATTGGTCTCTTCCATGGACAAAATTGTAAATACAGCTTAGTCATGGAGAGAACGAGACATAGTGCAGGGCCCTGACAAAAGAATAAATAAATTTGGAGTGAAGCCCTTGAGCAGTGAATGTGCTGACCAGAGTATAGTAAGTACCATGCCGCCATGGCTCGTTTAACCAGTTTTAAGGTCCCATCTGTCCGCTCTCAGTCTGCTCTGGCCCAGCGATAGGCTTACTGACGTTGGTTAAACACGTTTCTCCAGGATCATCGTGAGAATGGCCAATTACAACCAGACCACCCGGGAGATAGCCCATCCCTCGGAGCTCCTGGTGGGGTTAAGAGCCTATACAGCCAGCCTGCACAGCCTCTCAAGCTACATCAATGTGGACATCACCCGGCTGATGAAGAATGTCCTGCTGCAGCAAACACGGCCACAGGACTCGCATGGAGGGCAGACCATTACGACCCTTTACACAAACTGGTGTGTGTCTGTGATGTATAGGTGCATCTACTGCATACTGCATGCAAGTGTCCATTTAAAACAATATCCAAATATATGTAGCTTCATTGACATATAACACAAGCATCACACACAGAAGGGCACAAGAAACCTCATGAATGCACATTCATGTTTTCTCTCTCTGTCCTGTTTCCTGTCTTTCTTTGTCTCTAGCTTTCTCTCCCTGTAATTCATATATATTCTGTGTGAAAACTGAGAAAGTCTTGTTTGCTTGTTTTCTTCTGCCTCTCAGGTTCCTGGAGTGTCTCTTGCGTCAAGCCAGCAACGCCCTCATCGTTCACTGTCCTACAATGCGCTGCTTTGTCAACCAGAAGACCGACAGTGAGCCAAGTTTCAGAGCAGATGAGTTTTCAGATGTATCAGGTCGGTCCCAGAGCTTAATTACAGTAATGAGTCAATATGTCAATATTGTAACACTGGTTGTTCTCAGCGTTAGCTATAGACTTGATTCTTATTGACTTACACTTCTTTTCTGGGTAAAGTAAAAGCATGGGGACAGCTTCATCTGAGCAGCTTGGTTCACTTTAATGTCTGCTTCTCAAGTAGGACACCCGGACACTGACAACAAATGTGATAACAATAGCGATAATAACAAAGGCCCTACTTTTTGCACATTTTTGTATTATCGCTTCTGCTTTTCACTAAGTAGGCAGTAAAAGAAAAGCGGGGGGACAAATAATACAAAGCTTTGATTGCACGTTGCGTCATAGTATAAAGTAATTCAAATGTCATCAGAAGTCATCAGGTGGCAGTGAACTGCAGAGCAACAACTCGGTTTAAGACAAGGTTTAAGATGAACTTTCCCAAGCTTTATGTAAAATTCATGCATTAACCTTCTGCAAACTACAGAGAATTTTAATCGTATGGGAAAAAGTTAGTCGCATTTTTTTTCTTTGAGAATGTTTGCATGACAACATTCCCCCCATTTCGCTTCTTGCAGACACATGGTCTTCCACTTCAGAGAATCCTAAAGTTCCCCTGTACTCAAAGGCTTTAATGATCACGGTCCTGCAGATCCAACAGACGACTCGCTCTTTTTAAAAGGCACAATTTGCAGATCTCACTCACTCCTGTGACAACACATACAGAGGGAGAATTACTGCTCAAGATGATGTGGAGCCTGTTATTGTGGTGGTGTGCAGTGTTTTCTTTCACACTGCCTGTCATGCAGTTTATTCTGACACCGCCTGGCTAATGTAAAGTTTAGTATTGCTTATCATCTCCCACGGCTCTCCTGTCCCTGCCTCGTAACTATTCCAGCATCACTTGTCTTTCCTTCACACAGCCTCCCTTCCTTACTCCACGCTAAACTTGTAGATGCACCTCCTTTTGACTGCATTGAGGCCATACATACTCAAGCAAACATGAACACTACACAAACCTACGCTCTTAAATGCATTCATAAGGAATGCTCACACTCAACCTTGGCGAACACTGCACTTCAATCGACGCCCCCTCATAACGTCATCATAGCTGTCTATATTTACTCCGTAGTGAGGTATCTGCCTGCTTCACAGTGACTCACTCACCCATCCATTAACCACCTCCAATTTTAACCACACACGTCCTTATCCATCCATATTCAGGAAGAGATATTGAACTGAGTGAAAGCTCTAATAGCTGAGGTGGTTTCTCTTTCTTCGATTTAGCCACACACACAAATCAAATTTAATCTGTGCTCTTTCTTAGATTTGTCACTGGTAGCGAGTCAAACTTTGTGTCAAAGTTATGTAAAACCATCACATTGGAAACAAACATCTCCACCTGAGCCTGGTTTGGTTGCTTGACAACATCATCTCCCTCCAATCACGATCTTTAAACTATTCTTATCACCTCCTGAACAGAGTTGCGGGCGCTGGCGGAGCTCATTGGTCCATATGGCCTGAATTTTCTGAGTGAGAACCTGATGTGGCACATCACCTCTCAAGTCAGTGAGCTGAAGGTACAGTATGATGCGAAGGATGTTGATCAGTGGCCTGCTGAATTATCTGGGTAACACATGATGAAAACTGAGTATCACCTAACTGTAGAAGAGAGATTGTAATATCCTACAAAGGTGCACTAACCCCTCAAAAATCATTGCTAGACAACATTAACCCACAATAAAATACCTAAAATATGCAAAAAGGCTACCATACTGTATTCTGTCTCTGGATAGCCTAGCAACTAATGCAACGGGGAAAATGTGCATTCTTTTATTTTTGACATCCATCTTCACTTGTTTCAGAAAACAAATTTTGTTTTTATTTACAATCTACAGCTAACAGGAATCAAATTAATCTCAGTTTGCTACTGTTTTTGTCTGCTGTTGATGTGTACACTGATATTAATATAATAAATTAATTTACAATGCAATGCATTTACACATATGATTTAAAGGTCACATTAGATGAATTATGGTACAGCCAAAAGCTGGGATGACAGCCACTAAGCTTGTTAGCTTTAAGCTTTGAGTTTAGCTGTTTTTTCTCTATCATGATTTGATTTAGCTACGCGTTTATTATGTTGAATAAGAAAACTGAATTGTAAAGATGTCAAATCATAAAAATAAAAAAAATGTTACTTTTACAGATAACCGCTAAATAAAAAGCCTATCAGTTGGTAACTTTAGGGTACATCTAAAAGCATTTTTGTTCTTCAAATTTCCCCTTTATCTTGTCTAACTTTTGAATCTCTTTTGAAACAGTTGATCATCATTTGCAGGAAATCAGTCAGTACTGCTGTCAGACTCCCCTGTGATTGAAGTGAGGAGTTGCAGCGCTGCAGCTCTGAACTTACTGAGAGACAGATCTGTCACAGCTATGACCTCTCCATCTAACTCCCACCAGAAAGTGCTTTTATCACTCATTTCACCTCCTTCTCTCCTGTTAGAAACTGGTGATTGAAAATATGGACATCCTGGTACAGATGAAGAACAACTTTGATAATTCTGAGGAAATGGCCAATCTTAAAAAGAGGCTGACAGGTGAGAAGTGGAAAGGGGAATGTGTTGAGGAGATATGAGGAGAAAATGTGAAGAAAGAGGTAGGGGAATGAACAGAAAGGTGTAGAGAAATGCCGTTCAGAGGAGAAGATCAGATAGTTTACAGTAAGTGAGAAGAAGGAATGTGATGACTGAGCGAAGAGGAATGATAACAATAAATGAAGGGAGGGTGGGCGTTCTACAAGTCATTTCTATACTGACTGACATACTTTAGTTTACCAGCAGACCACCTAAACCCTGTTCTTTGTATGTTACTTATTTAATGCAAGGTAACATGATATTAGTCGACTGAAACTATCTTATTAATTCTCATCCACCTACGTTTTCTTTTAAACAAAATACCAAATGATTTGTTGATCTTGGATGAAGCATAAAATGGAGTAAGTTATGTTAATTTTAAGATGCTGTTGAGAAGGAACTCCAAACAGCACTTGCAGACAAGACAATTCAATTGGGAAATACAAAGGAGGGAACAGAGTCTACTCATTGTACTTCTAACAAGTCTCTTGAAATCCAGTCAGGAGCAAAAGTCCATTGAATTTACACATAGGACAAACACTCACAGATTTTCTTGTTACATTTTCCTTTGTATTAAATCATTAACAACAGTGTGTGATGACCCTGACAAAGACAGAGCCTGAAACACCTGTAACTGTTTCTAATAATGTGATTTAAAGAAATATATATGTGTAAGAAACATTTGGGGCACCTATATGTGAAAAGAAGACAATATAAATAAAAAAAAATGGATGTATTGATCTTGTCCTAACTTTTCTGAGCCTGTATCAACACAAAATTCAGCAATTACATTAAAGCTCATTTTTTCCCCAAGATCTCTTAGTTTACAAAACTCATAAACATCTACAGATAATGTATAATATTATTACTTTGCCACCTTTTCTAGAATCACACTTTCATTTTCATAGAAACCTTAGAGTATCAGAAAGCAATTGAAGTGCAAATAACCAGGTGAGACACTTTAGAATGATAATCTTATTGACGAAAAACTAGTCACACATTCGTCCACAGTGTTGTACTAGAGGACACTGATCACTGATCTCTCTGATCTCTTTCATATGCACTTCTAGGTGGCGAGAATGTGTTGAAGAGGATGACCATCATCGGGGTGATCCTGTCCTTCAGATCAATGGCACAGGAGTGCCTGAAAGACGTAATGTCCAGCAAGATGATATAAAAATATAAAACTCTGATTTGCTGATGAAACGGTTTGTAATAGAGTGCTGGTATAACAGACAAGAGGGTGTCATCATTTATGAATTATAGGAAAGCTAAAGTGAAGAGTGAAAGTTCATTCTTGACCTTGAGAATAGTGGTTTGGTGAAGACAGTTAAAAAAAACAACAACCTATCTCACGGTTCTCTCAGGAACTTCTACAAAGCTAACAACTGCATCTCATGGTCTTTACCAGTGGTTACAGTATGTCATATACAAGTATGTATATGACATACTGTAACCGAGGTTCCATGCCTAAGTCATATGAATACAAATGTGTAAACTCCATGAGATGCAGCTGAAAGCTGTCGAAGAAAAATAGTCAGTGGACCGTGACTTAAGATTTTCTTAAAAATAATAAAGACTTCTGAATGACAGGTTACACAAATTATTATCCAGTTTTTCCTCAGCTTTTTTCAAAACAACAGAACTTTTCTATCAAAAAAACGCAGGTCAAAGTGCTTTACAAATAAATGAATTATGGTTCCATGCACTGCTGATCTCTTATTATATACTGTAAATCTTGAAAAAAAAAAAAACTTTCCTTGAACGGTTGACGTACAGTATAAAGGTCTTTCCTCAGTATTATTGTGTCATATAATCTTGTACTCTAGATCCTGCTGAAGCATTGCCCATACCTGATGGGACCCCTCGAGTGCCTGAAAAACGTAATCTCCCCTGAAGATGACATCAAGGTAAACCTCAGCTCTTATACCACTCTATGATAACCATGCTGTATATGTTGAGATCTCACAGAGGAACTGAAGTACAATAATCAGGCTTTCTCTGTGCACGAATCATCCCATCACAGCTTATCAACAGTATGTTAACAATTTATTTGCACAGAGCCAACTTATTGTGGGAGAATTTAGGTTGAAGACATATTAATGTATTTACATTTTAGGCTTTGGGGGAATTGACTGATCAGAGGTTAAGAATGCAGAATGTACTGCAGCACAATGTGTGGCAGAATGTAATTTATTCAGACAGTGCTCAACAGTAGATCTGAGTGGGAGAGTTGCAGAGAAACATATTATTATATTCTCTAGTACCAACCAAATCAAATTCCTTATCTCCCTCTGGAGCAATCTGTGTGACTCATGAACCTCCTCCTCCTTTACTTACGTCTGGCCTCTGAGTGAGGCATGACAGCCGTGCCACAGCCGCGGCCAGGATAACCCCAAAGACGTCAGCAGCCCGCTCATGCCTCCGTGAGAGAGACTCTGATCGCCGCTGCAGCTCCACACTCTAAACCACATCAGTGGAAACATTCTGCACAGACAGGCCAACCATGCATGACACCAGAAATAGGGCAAGATCAGAACCTGTGTGTCAAGACAAAGAGACCCACCGCTGATTTAGTGACACTCCTTAGAGAATATGCTATGTTTCACTTCTGTGGCTGCTGCATGAAATGCAAAGCACAGATCAGCATCCTACTGGTTGTGTTTTTGTGGTTTCTCAGCATGGGGCAATACAATGCAGCAAAATGATGAAAAATTTAAATGGTGCATTAAATTTAAATTGCACTTCATGTCAGCATTATGCAACTCTGGTGCTGTAAAAACTGCCTATATAATCTGCATTTCCTGTAATGCTTTGTGACCTTCCAGGTGACTCTAAGCATTTTTGAGCTGGCATCTGCTGCAGGGTTTACATGCAATATTGATCCAGCCCTCGTCGCGGCTATCAGCAGCATGCAGACAGGTAACGCAAACTCTATCAGTGCCACGCTGTGATCTAATGGCTTAGTCATCAAAAAAAGAGTGTTCTTTTATCGCTTCATGTTTTCTTAGACAACACGTCAATTGATGAGGAGTACAAGCTGTCCTGTTTGCTGCTGGTCCACATCGCTGTGTCCCTGCCTAACCTGGCTCTGGATCCCAACTCTTTCTACAGCCGGGAGCATGGAGGTACATATTCATGCATTCATCTCCAGCTGCTACAAAATGCTTGACAGTAATTGGTCTCCAGACAGCCCTCGACCAAATACTAATGACCAATTCTCCAGTACTTACCAGCTGCTGAATGATAGTGTCTAAAACAGATACTCTACCCTGAAATACAAGGCTTACTAGAATCTCTGTGTATCATACTTTCCAGTATGACTGACGTGGTCTGCAGTAAAGTATGTTGGTTAATGAAAAACACGTTTCTGTTGAGAGACTTTTGTTTACAGATAACTTCGTCTGACGTGCATCGATAGAGTTACTCTTGGCATGTGGCCCCACTGACCCTAAGTGTTTGGCTTTGAGCCTGGATTGCAACATTTAGAGCAGCAAATAGCTGAGATTTCTATCAAAGTACAGGGTGGCGTTTGTCTCAGATTATTTTGCTTGTCTCTATTTTCCATTGGCATGTTTGACATAGATTTAACCTTTGAGCGGCTATGGATCATTAAGTCAATTTTTTCTAATTGCCGGGTCACAAAAAACATCCTCTCTGTGGCTTAAGTTTCAGGACATGCTATACTATTTTTTTCTATTTTTCAGTGTGGAATTTTGTGTTGTTATTTTCTCAGGCCACAACAACAACATCCACTGTTTAGCTACAGCTATCAACCAGCTGGCTGCTGCCATGTTCACTGTTCAGAACAAGAACATCGAGCAGCACCTTAAAGAGTTTCTCCTGGTGAGTGGCACACATTTTATGAAGTTTGTTTAACATTTAGATTCAAGAAAGGTAAATTAATAGAATGGTCTTTAGGGGTACAAACTAGGGGTCACAAGATGGACATTGGCAGGAAAATAAGAAAATCTATTTTTATATTCTGTTTTCAGTAGTTTTACCTCTTCAGTCCTTAAAAAGTTGAGCCTTGGAAGGGAAAATCTTCAATTGAACCGGGCCTGTGATGAGGGGTCTAAAGTAGGCTATAAGCAGAAAGGTTGCTTTAAGCAGAAAGGTTGAGGGGCACTGATTTGATAAATAGTTTCACAGAAAACACAGATGACCGTGGCAGGGTGCAAAGAATCTTAGAAAAGCAATAATAGGCATATGACAAGGGATAAATAATTTCTAAAGCACACTACTCTAACAATATTTCGGCTAAAGAGCTTTCTCAAGACTCTGGCAACCTTTGCCCCAGTTGAGGTCAAGTCCACCAGTGTAAAAATGTTCCAGTTGTTTGATCTGCCTCCTTTTAACTTCGTGTCATTCCACAGATGGCCTCCACCACTCTGCTTCAGTTGGGACAAAACGTGGAAAGACTGGAGTGCAAACACCGAGAGTCCGTCTACCTGCTCCTACACATGGTAAGCTTGCCAATACAATATTAATCATGTATTTTCAAATTTACAATAAGGCATTGTTGAGTTTAGAAATTGACTAATGGCGTATTCCTTATCCTAAAAGGTGCAATTTTTCATAATGTTTGGCCATAATTTTATTTTTAAAACATTCAGAATATGAATTAACATTCTCAACAGAATGTAAAGAAACAGCAGTGTTGACAGTATGTCTAAGACATCTGTGTATTGTGTTGCAGAGATATCTACTGATGTTAGCATGCTAACCAGCTAGCCCCGGCCCGTACAGTCTCATAATACCACTTAGACAATACCTCTAGAGACAACAGTCCGATAGCCCCCCGTAGTTTCAGCTGGGAGATGTATACGAGCGGCGAGTTTCTTAAGTTTTACAAGCTCTCTTAGCGTTTAGTCTAATAAGTAAACAAAACAAACTCACAAAATGTCAAGAAAGAAAATATTCTTACACCTGTTTTCCTTACTAAACATAAAAATACAACTGTACACCTTCTCATTTCAATTTTCTTCTTAATTGCCTTGTTAAATCTTTGTAAGACAAACTTCAAACAAGAAGTTCCATATTTTTCCATATTAAGAATACAAAAATCTGAGCCCACATTAAGTGCACGATAAATAGTATAAATCCCCAACCTTATCAAACCCTCAACATTTACTACAGTAATTTTGTGTTATGGAAAATCATCACAGTGCAAATTTACAGTATTTACAATAAAAAGTTGGTGTTAGTCAATGTTTTTTTTTATTCTGTCAACAAATCCCATGAAAATGAAAAGCTAGCAGTAAATTGTTCTTTTGGTTCCAATATATCTTACTCCTTCGTGCAATATTTTTTCCAAAAACAATTAAAACAAAAATCAATTAGCTTTGCTGTTACACTGGGTGATATGTTGCTTCACTGCACACTGCAGTTAGACTTGAAATCCATCATACGTCATCCTGCTGCCTTAAACACTGACTAGCACACCAAATATGTATTAATATTTTCTGTATGAATCCAACACTGGAAACAAAAGCACTATTTTTTCCTGTTGGAGTAACTTTTCTTAAAAACGATTTGACAAAAGATTGTGTCTTCAGTAGAAGTGAATGGGCTTGGAGCAGGTCCGTTTTTAAATGGGATTTGTTAACAATAAGAGAAATATAGAAATAACTAATAACACTTTTATCCTTTAACACTTTCAACACTGATTCACTCAGATTGTGGAGGAATCTCCATTCTTGAGCCAAGACATGCTGGAGAGCTGCTTCCCTTATGTTCTGCTCAGAAACGCCTACAGAGAGGTGTACAGGGCCTTCATCGTCACTCTGGGCTGAAGACTTTGTTCAACACTTCTAATGCAACCTTTATTTATCCATGTGTGTGCATGTTTTGTTTTCATTCAGTCTCTTATTCACGTCCGTCTGCACATTCAAACCAGGTTAACCCTGGCCATGAAATGTTTTTAATCCCAGTTAGTTTTGATAATGCTTCCTGTGAGTCAGCTCAAATTGTAACCACATTACATTTTACAAGCAGTAGACTTGGTATTATGGTGCTCATGTGCCATTATTATAGTGTAAACTTAGGTTTAGTATCATTAACAAGATCAGCTGAATAATTGAAATGAAAATTATATATATATCCTCTACATCCTTTCCATATTTTACATATTAGTGCCAGACACCATGAGTGCCATGACCTAAAAAAATATTTAAAAAAAAAATATGTGTAGAATCAAACCTCGTTTATGAGGAGTTTCAACAGATGGTGTCGACAGATTGGTGTAAAACATTTTTCATGAATAAAGATGATATAATTTGCTCTTTGTCTTCTTTTTGTTCTATATTCAACAAGTGTCCCTCCTTTGTTTCCACTCTGTCCTCCACCCTCAAAACCCTCCCATCCTTCCTCCCTGGATGAGAGTCCTCCCTCTTCATTTTTCATGTACAATTTAAATGATGCACTCTAGTTTTGAACTGAAAGTGCTGTCCTCGTCTTCCTCCTTTCCCCTGTTTATTTTAAAATGTCTCCTCTCTTCCCACCCTATTCTGCAGCTATCTGTTTTGTTGCCACACTGGAGATATGGGTGTGTGTGTGTGTGTGTGTGTGTGTGTGTGTGTGTGTGTGTGTGTGTGTGTGTGTGTGTGTGTGTGTGTG
>JBBPCS010000359.1:8225730-8239165 GCA_037974645.1 Hollardia meadi
TGTGTGTGTGTGTGTGTGTGTGTGTGTGTGTGTGTGTGTGTGTGTGTGTGTGTGTGTGTGTGTGTGTGTGTGAATGCGTGAAGAGACCCAGCCTTCTCACAAGAGAACAAGAGGCTTAATTCCCATTACAGGGAACACTTATGTGAATACACAGATGACCATTAGTGCATGCATAAACAAATGACAAATCCTAAAAGCAGCCTATTATCAAATCATAGACTTGCCAAATGCAAAATCGCAAAAAACAAAATAAAATTATGAATGTGTGTTTCTTTATAAAAGGTCACACAAACCATTAAAAAAAACCAGCCGTAGTGAGATATACAAGTACCTAATGTGCCATTGAAGATAAGCAAGAAATCAGTTTGGTGGTGTGCTGTTTGTTATTTTTTGTGAGATCTTTAATGCTTTTTTACTGGTGAAGATTTTATGGAAAGTTTTCCTTGCCTGCTCACTATATTTAGAATTTATACGCAGTATATAAAAATATAATAAATGGTTTATGCCACACTATAATATGTACAATAATAAATCTCTAAAGATCTAAGTGTTTATATTCTACCTATGGGCACCCGTAAGTGGAGGCTGATGTATAAATAGATAATGAATAATAATATTGTTATTGTAATAGTAGACATTATAAGTATTGACAAATACTGTACATGAACAAACCCTTAAAATGTCCTTATAAATTCTTACATTATAATGTGTTGTAAACCATTTATAAATGTTTATATACTGCTTCTAAAAGCTAAATCATGGGGGGTTAACATGAACCAGTCCCTTGCAGCTCCACAGTGGATCCTGTCCCGAGACAGTGAGGACAGTTAATGGTGGAAACTCTGGTCCTGATATAAAGACTCTCTGCTGATTGTGCTGGTGACACAGAGCTCCTCTCCTGCTGACACTGAGGATTACGCACACACACACACGCACGCACGCACGCACGCACGCACGCACGCACGCACGCACTCACATACCGTACACACCCTGGAAAAAACACAGTATACATACAACACTAGATGTATCTGATAGTGTAAACACAGAGAAGCATGGATTAACATAAACTACACTACTATATACACACATTCAAACAGAAGAAAATCACACATGCTGGATATATAGTAAGACACAGAAGCACAAACTCATTCTGTGCCTCTTTAACGCTTTCAGTCACACACGTGGTCTTCAGGTCATGACACCAACTTGCAGGATACACGGAGCAGCTAATAGACATCTCAGTCTTGTGGCATGGAAGACCACACTTGAACGGTAAGACTGCCTTTCGTAGTTTCTTTTTCTTTTCTTTTTTTACACTTCTCGCATTAAATTTACTTACAATCTTCTTACTTAGAATCATCATTTCTGTAAATCTGTTGTTGGACAGTTTTCAGTAACATTCTCTGTATGCTGTGGGCCATAAAAATGCAGAAAGGCTACATTTGTTTATTCAGTGAATGGTGTGCTGTGAGTTACTAAACTTAAGATGTTGTCTTTATGTATGAATTATATTATTTGAAATAGAAACAAAAAAAGGGGGGGGGGGGGGCAAATAGCACACTGCATTGATATATTAGGCCTACTTGAATAAAATCAAATTCACCCAAATTACAAAATCTTCTAATTTACCCAATTCTGCTATCGAACCATGCATTTTCATCATAAACCAAAGTATTGGAAAAATTAACATTTTCACCTGATGATGGCATGAGGATAAAATAAATAAATTGTTCCAATAATCATCCAAAAGTTGAGTGGATCATCAAAACGCACTGCATTATTATTATTATTATTCTTTTTATAAACTGACCTGCATGTGCAAAAGAACAATAACACGCCATGCGACATCACACTTGGCTTGCTGTCATACGGAAGATGCCTAAACATGGAGATGCAGTCTGAACGTATCCTCAGGGGACCATGAATGTCTATACAAACGTTTTTTTGGCAATCCTTCAATAGTGATTGAGATATTTGAGTCTGAGCCACAGTGGTGTACCGACCGACTGACACAACGCCATCCCTAAACAACAATATGTTACTCTATTCTATTTGACACAATGTCAATAGTGTTCAGGGACTATTTCTTTGGTAAAAAAAAAAGTAGTTCCTATGAAAACTGTTCATGGCATATTCTGTTCTGTAGAAAGAGATTAGTCTGAAAGTATAAATGTGATTTTTTTTTTTTTTTTTTTTTTATTTTATTGCTGTGAGCACCAGAAAAACGAAATTCCATCCACATACCTTGTTTTGCGGTGGTGGCAGGAAAAAAAAAGAAAATAAACCAAAGCTATTTATGCAGAAATACCACAGACAGCAAGACAATATGCTTTTCAGAATTGGGATGAACCAACCCTTAAATCAAACCCAGGTGGTTGATTGGGTGTGAGGTTCATCCCAGAGACCAGAGAAACTAGAGATAATAAACTTTAGAAACTTTCAAAAACCCTTTGACTTGGGTAAAATCTGTTTGATTTCACTGTTGTAAAAAACAAAAATGTCCACTCTCTGTGCCCCTCAGCAGCCTTAGACTCTTGAACATCTAGTTCTCATGCAGAGACAGGCAACATTTAGATGTGATTTATCGTGCTATTAAGTCAGATTTCTCTCTCTCTGAAGTGTAGAGCTTGTGAGTAATAATTGGCTCAGGTCTCTGGGTGGACAGAGAGATCAGAGGGTGTATTTTTTTCGTAATCATCAGAGAGAGACTGATAGGGTGATAGACGAATGGAGGAAAACAAAATGTAAAAATGTAAAGCAAAAGGTTGGTAAGCACCCAAAGTTAAATTAGTTTTGAGTTTAAAGGATTGGAAGTGACTAATTTCTCTGTGTATTCTCTTTCTCCAAAACACTAAACATTGCTTTTTGGTGAAAACAAAACAGCTCAGAGTGATACAGAAGATGGAGAATCATATGTTGTCATGATACTTCTCTTCATTTTTGCAGCATGCCACGCCAAGTCAAAGAGCATGGGAGCATGAGAGGCAGTTTGACCCAACAGCCAAAGCAGGACAAGCAAGGAGGGAGTCGGACTGCAGGCAGGGGTTTTCCCAAGCCAAGTTGTAGCTCTCACAATACTCTATAAATAAAGACTTGTAATGGATTTAGGACCTTAGATCTGTAAAAGTGTTTTGAGATGACTTTCATTGTCTTGTCTGATCTTGTAGGTTTGTGCATTTTCCTTTTTTAGGTGTTTCAGTGGACATAAAACTGTCTCTTTTTTGCTGCCAGACATGCTCTTTTTACTGCTCAGAAAACACTCAACTGACGTTTATTGATGTGGCATTATAGTAAAAATATTTCCACTCTGCTGTTAAAGAAACTTAGCGATCTTGAACCTTTGTGCTGTTGATTGAAGCTGCCATATTTGCCACTGCAGTTTCTGTATCTTGTAAAAGTTTTGTAAAAGCACAATGAATTTTGTGGACAATCATCTAAAACAGAGCAGGGAAAAGTAAAAGCACCCCCCTTTCTTTGCCTCTCACGTTTTCTATGCACATCAGTATCGAGACCACAGTTAACGTATCGGGCTGTGGTGGGTGGCTTTCGAGGACGAGCTTTGTTTATGTGTTTTGGTTTGGGTGACTCTGGTGGGTTTCACTGAAAGACTCTCTGTGTAGTTCCATAATTTGCGGCTGCGGTGGAAAATTCTCATTTGGGATTTGAGTACACACGGCTTGAAAGCCTCGCAGTCAACACTTCATCAGTGAGTGATGTCAACTCACTCACACTTCACACAACGGGCGCACACATACACAAACACTCACTCACACACACACACACACACACACACACATGCACACACTGACACACTTTGGGCCTGCCTAACCAATCACAGTGAAGTGGAGTAGGTCCCCCCAGAAGTGGGTGGGAGAACTGTTGAAACAGAAGTCTGTCTCAGGACACACAAAGTTTTGCGTTTTGGTTTGGAGAACTTTTCTGCTTACTATTTCTCTGCAATAATTTTCCTTTTTTTCACCTGTTATTGTTTTTTTTATTGAACTCTGGGGTCCATTAGCGCACAGCTAGAGTGTGGAATGGCTGAACTGGTGCGAATCCGTAAGAAAAGGCTGCAGATCCCCATCTCTAGGTAAGACAGGGGGTTAAGATTAGTACAGTTTATACTACCTACCTAAGGCTAGGGGACTTGACCAAACATGCTGCATCATTAAATGAACATGATTTAGTACTGTTTGGCGCAGAAAGGCTGTCTTGATCTTATTATGATGTAGTTTTATTGCTTTGCAGCAATGGAAATATGTGAGACATAAAAAAAACACGCTGTAAGATAAAACAGCAGCCCTCAGTGTTTTTATTGACACATTTAATATCCTAATGAGAAGTTTATTCTTACCTTAAATATAGTTCTTCCTCTCATTTTTGATTTTATTCATGCATACATCAAGATGTTCTCTGATTATACTTAGCAGCATGTGAGAGGAAACACTCCATGTGGTAGTGTGAACACTCATCTTACTCATGCTTTACTTGTGGGAGGAAAATGTGCTGCAGAGGTGATGGGTCATGTGGTTCTGTTTTGGTTAACACATTGATGTATTAGTGTTTGCAAGGTTCAGAGCTCAAACCTTGTTGGGGGTTATTTTTTGCCAGAAATTGACACATATCTCATGACATGATAGTCCATATTTGTAAGTGACAATTCATAATACTTTTATGCTGATATGAAATATGATCTGATGATTAAGTGCTTTTTCTTCTTTTTTCAGCTCTATTTCATTTCTCTTCTATAAACAAAGTTTCACGAGTGTGCTTGATGAGTAATTTCCTGTAAACGTCCCATCCGAGGCTCTTCTCTTGCTAACAGTTGAAGCAAAAAAGACTGTGTTATCATGAAAGATTACTTGACATTGAAAGTGAGCGGTGGCATTCAGATGCATGCTATTTTTATGACTCAACAGCTTTTGAAAGCCCTTGCCAGCGTGATAATCACTTGAAAAGCTGTGAGCGTCTCATCCCCAGGAGTTGGCTCCATGGCGTGGCCTGGCGCAGTTTGAACACAATCATTCTGGTCATAGCACCATATGGGCAGCTGACCAAAATGTTTTAGAGAAGTTATCTATGGCAAAAAATGTGTTATCATATCAAATAAAGCTCTCAAATGGCCATAGAGAAAACAAACTGTAATTGGCGTAGAAAGATTCAAATAAAATCAGAGCTTTATTATGAAAGCTCTTGGATTTATTACTGAGATGAGGTTGCATTAATACAGTGCAGGTGGGTTATGCTGTGGGGGACAGGCGCTCCAAGCATTTGCTTTTCATGACACTGCAGCACAGTAATGCTTTTCCACCAGTTCTCTATCGTAATTTGATTAAAAGGTTCAAAACCAAGAATGAACAACATATTCTCAGGCAAGATCAGAATGTGGCCAACATTTAAAAACTCAAAAACATCCTCTTTTCTTTTCCTGGAGCCCACTTGGACAAAATGTGGGTTACATAAGACCTCAACCATGGGAAGTTTTCCTCTCATGGAAAATTTGACACTAATGATGCCCTTTTGCCACTGGCTTTCTTTGGACAGCTTGGAATTTAAATCACATGGTTCTGAACCTGTTGTTAAAGCACCTCTTGGACTTTGTTTCACTCACTCAAGACAATGACAAGTGCTGTCAACCTGTAGAGCTGTGATTAGAAAGCTTGCATCACATACATAATAGCACTTTTGCATCACACAAAGTCCCCATTATGTTCAAAATGACCTTTCTTCCAGATCTATAACATTTATTGTTGTACCAAATGTGATTTAATGTGAAGACTCTGATGGCAAACTGCTGTAACCTCCAACCATTTTTCACACCACTATTTCCTCTCGGTGATCGCTTCTTTGAGAGGTGAAACAGCAGTTCTTTCCAGTACTTTCAAAAAGGGCATCTACCATTTTGTTTTGTTGTGATCACATCCAAATAAATTATGTTTTCTGGCAGGCTCAGGAGCATGCTGAAGCTGCTGGAGGAGAAAGATGTCGACTTTGAAGAAATCAAAAAGAATCTGGATTTCACAGCGTCGTTACTGGAGGCGGTATACCTCGATGGAACAAGGTAGAAGGATTTTGAAGACAAACGCTAAAGACATTTTCTGCTGAGTTATTTTTTTTAAGCAGTTCATTAATTTAAACTTGCATGGTAAAGAAAAATAAATAATTCCTGATGATTGCATTTGGTCCTGGCACAAAAAGATATAAATAATATTAATCCATTACTGTATGTATACTCACTTTGCAGGGTGGCAGAGGGCTGAAGCCTATCCCAGTTCATGCACAGTTCACTGGTCAACACATACAGACCATTTGCACTCACAGTCACACCATTCACATTAATAGTCACACCCACCTACAATTTAGAGTCCCCAATAAACCTAACCTGCATGTCTTCGGACTATGGCTGGAAACCGGGGCATTCGGAGAAAGATGTTACCGAACTAATACTTTTATTTATTTGAAAAAATTTATTTACAGAAAAATAAAAGGCAATCATGGGCTGCTTTCCTTTCTAATTATACTTGTAAATCTTAAGCTATGAAGGATTTCCAAGGCCCGATAATAAAGACACCCTATGGATTTAAGTACAGACTGGTTTGCCTGTGACCAAGCAGCCAAACCATAGGACAGGTGTGGAAATATAATTGACTTTAAAAACAACAAGACACAGTCAAATGTCAAACAATTTCTTATCATCTTAAAACAACTGAGTTTTGCTTTAATTGTCACCGCTGTTGCTTGATCAATAAGCTCAGCTTTAATTCTATCATTCAGAATAGATTCAACTAAGATTCAGTTGCTGGTAGTGTTTTAATGGAAAAACAAATCATGTTAAATGAAAAAACAGGAGGCATCAAGCCCAGCTGATCTGATGAAGCTTATCTGCAACAGCATCACAGGTTTTACCAGATACATGGACCACTGTGTCATCAGCATACAGCTGAAGGTCTATACCTGGGCATATTTATGGAAGATCATTAATATAAAGACTAAAGAGGATGGGACCCAAAACAGTTCCTTGGGGGATTCCTGTTTCAATTTTGTGAAAAGTGGATTTGATGTTATTAATCACAACACACTGTTCACAACCCCTTATGTATGACTCAAATCATGACAGTGACCGTTTTGACAAATTAAACGTTGAGAGTTTTGAAATTAAGATATTGTGGTTTACTTTATCAAATGCTTTTTTTTTTAGATCCAGGAACACTGCGCCTACTTTATTTCCTTCACCCTGTGAGTGTTTAATATTTTCCAGTAGTAAACAAGTAGCTCACTCTGTGGAATGGTTATGTCTAAACTGAACTGTAAAGGGTGCAAATGATGCTTTGTTTCCAAGTACTGTAGTAATTGTACTGAGACCACCTTCTCCAGCACTTTGGACAGGGCTGGAAGAAGACTAATAGGTCTATAGTTGCTAATATCTTCAGCGTCCCCAGATTTGATGGACACATTAATAAGATGGGTAAGGGGTTGCACTAGAATGCTTCTGTACTGTTTTAAGAATGCAGTATCTAGGTTATATATATCCTTAGAGAAAGTGATGTTTAAGTCATTAATTACTTTCAAGACAACTGTTTGGTCGACTTCCTTAATCTCAAATGAATTGACACCCTCTTCATCAGAAGCTATAACATTGTTATCGGTAAGATGAAGAGGAAAATATATGGCAAGATCCTTAACTGATTGAATAAAACAATTATTAAATTTTTTGGCAAATTGTGGATGATCAGAGATAATGTTCTCTCTGACTTTAAGTTCGTATTTGTGAGCCACATTAATCTTCAGGTATATTAGACTTTTTAGCTATTTCCATATTATATTACCATTTCCTTTAGCCTCTAAAAGGATTTAAATATAATACTTTGACTTTGAAATGCACAGTTCCTTAACTACCCGATTTCTAAGCCCTTTAAATAGTTGCCACTCAGTATCAGTTTTGAGGAAAGTCTTTAGGCAATAATCTCTTCGTTTTATTAACTGGCGCACATTGTCACTTTTAGGAGCTGTATATTTCTCTGCTGCTTTCTGCGTTGTTTAATAACCTTATCAACAATATGGCCAATGGTGGACATCAATGTATCACAGCACTCATTTACTTGGTTGTGTTATAGTACCTCCTCCCAACTAACTCTCATTAATTCGTTCTCGAACTCAGTCAGATCCTGGCAATCACAAGGATATTCAAAGCTGAGTCTAATAGACATACGGACATAAAGATAAAATAATTAACTTTTTGAATTTCAAGTCCCTATGAACTTTAATTGTTTTTCTGTTTAAGTTAACCACGCTTGCATCAGGCTAGCATGTTTTTTTTTTTATGTTTTATTGTCCCTTTAAAGTTTCTGGACCTGAGCTATACCACAGTTTGATGAAGATAATTGGTTACGTGATATTACACAGAGCAGGTCTAATACACTACACTAAAACAGAATCACTCCCTCATTCCCGTATTCACTACGCCCCATTATAATAGACACTCAACAGTTTATGGTGAGCAATAAATTGAGTTTTCAGACACTTATGAGACATAATAATTTTTGGCAGTTTTAGGGTCATGACTGTAATTTTGGAAAAAAAAATAAATTTAACTTTGGTGACATAAGTTAAATACGTTATGGAAGTTAACTTAAGGAAGTTAATGGAACAGTTTTCACCCAGAAAGGACTTGCACTTATCAGAAAGCATGCATTATAAAGAGTCACAAATTTCAAAGACCCAGCACTGTGTTGTGGTTGAGTGGGTCGTATCAAGGGCTTTCAGCCATGAGACTGGAGTTCATGTCCTGTGGCTGGCTGTTTTTACTTATTTATTTTTTTTACTATCCACAATCATTTCTTACATTGCTTCTCTCAGGCAGTGTCTGGAGTCTGAGGACGACCTCCAGCAGCTGCAGTCAGACGGCGTGCCTTCAGAGGTCACTGATTGGCTGGCGTCTACCTTCACCCAGAGGGTTCCACGACCTGTGCGACGCTCCGACGAGAAGCCCAAGTTCCGCAGTATTGTGCATGCAGTGCAGGCTGGGATATTTGTGGAGAGGTAAAACAAAGCATGTTCATTTTATCTGTAATTCAGCCTTATTTTGGACAGTTATCAAACAAGGCTTGTGTATTTGTCAGGATTTTCTTGTCTGTAACAATGCAGCTGCTGCAGAATAGAAACAGAGCCAGTCATTTAGCTACAGTACATACAATATTTCATTTATGAGATTAAGATGCAATAAAATAAGGAAACAGTCATCTCATACTATAAAATTCCCGTTGTAAATGAGTGATTTCCACGTCTGTGCTATAACTCTAATATAAGCTCATACATTGTTGTTACAATCACAGCCCCAGAAAACACAGACAGCTGCCCTGGACTGTGAAATATTAGCCTCCTTTCCCCTTTAAAACATCCTTCCAAAGGGGACAGGGACTTTGGAGGATTTCTATAAACAGCTCCTGAGACGAGTTGACTGCACAGTGTCAACATCTGAACTTTAACTGAACTCAACATAAACATTGCATTATTCCAGGATGTTCAAGAGGGCCTACACGGCAGCCATACCAGACCAACCTGCAGCGGTTGTAAACTGCCTCAGGGTAAGCCTCATCTAACCATAAATCTCACTGTGCTTCGTGTGTTTGTACAATAAATCGGACATCACACAAGGGATCATATACACACCACAAGTATGCATCAATAACGCAGTCACTTTCCTATCGTTGGCAGGATGTTGACCGCTGGAGCTTTGACGTGTTTGCTCTGAACTCAGCCAGCTCCGATCACGCACTACAAACTCTTTTCTTTGAGCTGATCACCAGATATGGGCTCAACAGCCGTTTTAAGGTCTTTATCTTTGGATTTTTATTGCACTTTCCATTCAATACGTCATCGTAGGAAGGCAAGAATTTCAATGCGTTGGATGAAAAATGTGACAGTAATGTGATCATTACTGCCATAGACTCTACTTTTGTGAGAAATGGATGTTGTAATTGCCGATATAATCAGGCATATGGGTATTTATTATCAGATGCATCATACTGTATGCCCTGTCCTTTAAAATCACAAAATATTTCCAGCTGTTTTAGTCTTTATCGTTGACCTTGGATTTCTAAGCACAACTTTGATGATTATGTGCTGCACTTTGCAGATCCCCATCTCATGCCTGACTGAGTTCCTGTCTGCGGTGGAGAAAGGATATTGCAAATACAACAACCCTTACCACAGCCATGTTCATGCTGCCGATGTGACTCAGACGCTGCACTGCCTGCTGCTGCGCTCTGGACTTGTGGTAAAATCACTTCTTTACTCTTATTTTTGGTCAAATCCTTCATGCCGTTTTTAAAGGACAAGGCTGGACTTTTTCTATATTGTCCTAATTGTCAACAAACCCCATTAAAAGACCAAAACCAACAATGTGCTAGGCTGCCAGTATGCTTCCTCAGAAGTGCTTGTCAGACACTTGAATGGCTTTTGAAATCCCCTCCCCCCACATCTTTCTAATGTCAGATTACGGGGGTCTCTGTCCTACAATTTGTATAACTTTACAAAACTGATCCCACACTATGACCCACTTTCAACTATCTGTCTTTTTCATGTGTGGTGGCTGCTTTGTGCACTTCCTCTTTAGTTCTATACATGCAGACCTGTACAACTGTGCGAATCCTCTGCACATGTGAAAGAACATGATTTGCTTGTGAAAATATTTTTGCACTTGCGACATATGACATAAATCTGACACCACAGTAAAAAAATAGTGAACATTCCTGCTAGCTCATAGTATTAATGTCATTGCTAGCATGTTAGCATCCTGGTGCTAGCATTCATGACTGAATATTTCATCAATCATTACTTTGACATGTTGCTGCTATTTTTAAATAAACTATCCATTCCAAAGTCACATTACTGGTATTATTTGATATGAGTAAACTGTTCATCTCAGAGTACAGTATGTGCACCTGCTACACATGCAGTATGTATATTCATCTGTTTTGTCTCTTGTGTCGACCAAGCACTGGCTGACAGAGCTAGAGGTGATGGCATCACTATTTGCTGCAGCCATCCATGACTATGAGCACACGGGAACCACAAACAACTTTCACATCCACACAAAGTAAGCTCTTTTTCTGAAACATATTTTATTAACCATGTCCAGCTATATATATATATATATATGCTGCATCCTGTTGTGAAATTGTAAAATATTAAGAGATGTCAGGGAATGTAGAAATAGTAAGGTAGTGTTTCTTTTTGTGCAATTTTAGAAAGAGAGTGAGTGAGAGAGAGCACTAAAGCAAACACTCACAACAGTATTTTTAGATGTTGATTTTCCACATAGGAGCACTGAAGAACGCAGTCTCTTGGCACCCATCATCATCCTCAGCTTTATTCTGGGAATAATAATTGTCCAAAATAAGGGAACACATCTTAGTTACAGAAACTAAGAAAACTAACTATCTACCTTAAGGTCATACCCACCCAAAATATATCTACTCAGTGTCAAACACTCAACTCCTGTAGGCTGAAGATACTGGCTGTTATAACTTTGTTGTTTCGTACTTCGTGAAGAACATTGGCAGGGTTAGCTTGAATAAAAAAGTATAAAAATGTCCATAGAAACCTCTCAAACCTCTCCTGCAGCAGAATGCACTTCTCCCAGCACTCAACATTTCACCAAAATATGATTAAATAAACAGCTTCATGTTGAGCAGCACGGGGCTCCTTAAAGCTTTTTGCCCTGACTGATAATGTTGCAGGATTAGACTGTATTACATTTGAAGTTTCTATGTATGACCACATGAATAGAGAATTAATTCCCTAAAGACTCGAGATTAAAAAATGTAATTAATACATTGAATATAAGTATACATTTCTAAAAAAAAAAAAAAAAAAGGAGCTCATAAGTGATTGTGAATTCATATGAACGTTCCTCAGAAATACCAGGTAATTTTGTGATAATTATAGGATGAAAGGAAACAGTGTTTAATTGGTACATTTCAAATGAACTCATTAATTATAATTAATTGCTAGCATAAATGTCAGAGTCAGTGCATAACAGCTCAGCTGAACTTGTCTACATGCAAGACTGCAAATTCTCACATAAGAAGAATAATGTTTCCAAAACCAAATGAATAACGAATATATGTTTACTTTAGCTTAAAATGAGAAGTTCCCACAATTACAGTTAACTGTATGTGTTAATGATCCAGAGCCCACTGTTGTACTAAGAGCTGTATAACGCTAATAATACCTCATCAGAGGAAGTAGAAGAGGTCGTAGAGATATTAATGTTTACATTGCCTGCATTGTGGCTAATAGCTGTCTCTCACAGGAGGGACAGATTCTGGGGTTGCTTACAACTAGCCAATGCCATATTGCCCGAGCAAATGTGTAAAATAAAGAAAACAGCATAAACTTCCTTGAAAAGATTACAGAAGACAAGATTGTTTTATCACAATTCCCTTCTCACATGATGAGGAAATATATTTAATACCTCAAAATGTCAATACATTGTTCATAAACTCAAAAATATGTCTCATTGTCTCTCTTTCACTATAGAAAATGACGGAGAAGTGTTACTTTTCAAAATTCTCTGCCTTATTAAAAGCCATTGTGTCCAGGATGTAAAGGATGAAACTACAGTTTTCACAGCCCCCAAAGACAACATTAACACACAGCTAATTTGTTGATGTGTTTGAGGACAAGTGTTTGATTTTATGTTTTTATTTTAACTGTGATGGGTTGGCGGAAGCTTCAAAATAAACACTAATTGGAAAACTTTTCACAGTGTACTTTGTGCCCGTTTTAACAGTCTCATAAAGTAGATTATGCAAATGAGTGGACACAGCATGCCTGATTGAGAAATTAGTTAATTAACTTGCTATACTGAGTCATTAATACCCACAGGGTGCCAGTTTTTATCACATCCCACTCCCCCTTCAGCACTTTTAAATTCATCATTACAAACCTACAGTCATAGAGCTTAAATTACTCCCTGAGGACTCGTTTTATCTCATTCTCATGCACCCCCTCCTCCCCACACAAAAAGAGAACTGTACAACCACAATTTTACTCATGTACTCATGCACATTCTTGCTTTTTCTGTCCGCCAGGTCAGAGTTTGCTTTGATCTACAATGATCGGTCAGTACAGGAAAGCCATCACCTGAGTGCAGCATTTCGCCTGCTGCAGAATGACCAAATGAACATCTTCATTCATTTGACAAGAGAAGAATGGATGTAAGACGACAACATTTTTACCATCTAAAATTATGTTGCTTATTGTTATTTCAGACAGAAGCACTTTCGTCAAGGAACTAACCATTTATAGAAAATAGTTACACAGGCGGAAAGACTCTCTCTCTCTCTCTCTCTCTCTCTCTCTCTCTCTCTCCCTCTCTCTCTCTCTCTCACTCTTTGAGAGAGCTCTCTCAGTCAGCAGTAATGATGAC
>JBBPCS010000359.1:8239265-8252467 GCA_037974645.1 Hollardia meadi
GTGTGTGTGTGTGTGTGTGTGTGTGTGTGTGTGTGTGTGTGTGTGTGTGTGTGTGTGTGTGTGTGTGTGTGAGTAATAGGTAACTTCCTCAATACTGGATGTGACATCAACAGATTTAGCCCGTCATTAGGCCGTCAAAGTGGGTGAAATCCGCTTAAACTGGAACACGCACACGCACGCACGCACACACACACACACACACACACACGCACGCACGCACGCACGCACACACACACACACACACACACACACACAGTCTACCTGTGGTTCTTTAACTGTCATGGCAACAAGGATGACATCTGTAGGATTCTGAGGGGAATTAGTTTCCATTACTATAATAAGATCATGTGTTTTATGCTCTTGGATTAGAGAAAACTCTAATTCACTCATTCTGACGTGAAAGTAAAAAGTAACATTTATGTTAAGTTGTTTTGTCTTAAAATGAATTTATTTTTAATTAATAATACTATATGCTCAGTGTCCACTTTATTAGTGTTACAAGCTCAAGGGAAGCAAGGTGAAAGAAAACAAAGATGGATAAACCAAATTTTATGCTTATTAAATGAATGAAGAAAGAAAAACAAAGAATAAATGAAGTGGTGTGGAGAGAGTCTCCTCTTACAGGCTGAGATTGTGTGTGGGAGGTGGAGGAAGGGCCTTTAGTAGGTGAATCAGGTGCCATTGATTGGATTGGAGGAGTTAGTTGATCGGGGTTTCCTGAAATAAGGAACTGAAGCCAATAAAATCATAACATGTATACAGTCTAAGGCAGGGGGTCTAAAAACCTGACCACACCAATAAACAGGTGCTATATGTTATGTCGGTGAGTCAGCACAGGAGACGACGAACTGTTGAGTAATTTCATTCAGCAACCGCTAACATTCAGCGCATCATGGCTCGTACGCTTCTTCTACCTATCTTCACCTGCAGTCTACTCTTCCTCATCTCTCTGTCCCTATTCGGCTCTACACCGTAACTGATGCACCTGCTGGTGCGGAGGCGTAGCGACAGTAACAAGCATTAACCTACACATTAAGTGCCTCTGCGTTTGTAAACACAACACTATATATTTTCATATTCTTCCACAACTGAGAAACATATTGATTTCTATCACCCGCAGATGTGTAGTCTGCAGCACTCATGCAAAGTCAAACATGTCCCACACCTCCTGCTGGTTAAGCTGTATGCAGCTGCTAGGACCTCGAGCAAAAGACCATGTAGCCTATGACCAATAATATGAATAAATAATTGTTTCCCAGCTGGTAGCCAGTTTGAACAGGAAATGAGTGGAGGTTGGTCGTCTGGCCTTGAGTTGGCCCATATGTGGCTGACCTGTATATTTGTTTTTTGTATTGAACAGGAATTCAGGCTGAGGTCCTGGACTCTGACATATCCTGATGATGATGATGATCGTTATCTTTACCGGTATGTGACAAAAGTCACATACAAAGTGAGTTTCCTATTCACTTATTGTTTTATTTACACATAAAAACAAGATCTACAGGGATCCACAGAAGCTAAACTTCTTTTTTTTGCAAAATGCTGTGAAACCTTTTCTTTTATGTCCTTGTGGTGCAAAATATCTCTCGTCATGTTGACAAAGGACTAGGTTATGGGCGACATTACTATTAAAAAGAACAAAATCATGCAAATTTATTTAAAAAAACAAACAAGCGCTGTGTTTATCCATACTTAAAATGGCAACATTTACAAAAATAAGAGGGATATTTCAGTTTTCAGACTTTTGCCTCCATCTGGTGTTCGCTGAGTGAACTTCAGGTTTAACAAATCAAATATTAATGTACAAATGGCTCAAATTCAACTGAGAATGACATGACTTACGTTATTTGGTGGGTTTATTTTGTTTCCTTTCATTTTATTTACAATGTTTAAACAGTACAGCCAAGCATGAAATAAATAAAACACTGAGTCATGAAAAAAGGGGGGAACGTCAGAATAGCAACAGGAGCTTCATGCAGCTAATACAAGATTGTCCAGCAATACCTTAAAAAAAACAAGCCGACTCTTCATGCATTACAGCGACTTCATCGACCCAAATAAGATCCAAAAAAGTTTGTCTGGTTCCTTGCCGACATATTCTGCTCTTCTAGAAACCTTCTGTCTTCATGTTGTTTAAGCGTTGGAGGGATGTTTGTTTGTCTACAGGTGTCAAACAGATGTTTAACAGCAGCCTGAGCTAATTTGCAAGTTGCCTTCTGTTCTTTACCTGCAGCTCACACAGCAGCAGGCCCCTTTTACCACAAGGCACTTGTATACAGTTAGAAATGTCAGTACAGTTTATGTAATGCAACTAAAAAGTTTGAAAACTATTTAAGGTCATGATATCTCCTGCTGAAATATTTTTACACTTTACACAAAAAAATAAAAATAAATAAAAGGTGGTGTTGCTTGAAAACCTCATAATTTAGACGCATCCAATCCAGTCAGTGTTATAGGTTTGGATTTGAGACTATGTTTCCACACATAACTGGGAAAATGTATGGCCTAATGAGCCTGGATGTCCATTTAAAATCAATGTTTGGTTCAAAAATTGAAATGCTTACACCTGCAAATGGGCAGACCAGGTTGCTTCGCTTTTCAGACATATTTGGTTTTCATGCAATAACAGTTCTATGGCCATGGCTCTAATAGGCTGTATTTTTTATTTTTTATTTTTTTTGCTCTCATTCAAGTTCACTCAGGCAATAAACAATTGCTGTAAAGACTTACTGACAAAAAAAGAAAAATATATTGACACAAAAAGTCTTTCCTTGAATAAGGATACAAAAACCACCTGGCGACTTTATTTAATGGCTTTGTCAGCCAGCCCAGACAATAACACATTCAGTGTTCTGTAACATCTTACTTTACTTATCTTACATAATGATGTTTTTCCAATGTTTACCAGTGCTAACTGAAAGAAAATCCCAAAACATCATTTATATATATTTTTTAAATGCATTTTTTTCATTGCCCACATCAGTCATCAGTCTTGCAGTAGTTAAGGCAAAAAGTAGTCTTTGTCATGGGCAGTGGCTTCTTCAACAATGCCCAGTGTGCCTGTATGCATCTAATATTATACTGTATGTTTGTGCATTCATGCATGTCTTTGAGTTGTGTTTTTCTGTCCTCCTTTGTTCTGCCAGTCAAAAGTGATGACAGGCAGTGAGGTCCATGTGAGCATCAGTGCTCCTTCTACAGGCTGTAAAACATATTGAGCAGCTACACTGGTTCTAATATTGTTGCTGGCCTTCAGTGTTTACTGTAAAACACTGATAGAGATGCACAGTATAAATGGACTATCCAAGGCCAGCTATCAGTGGGCTACAGTATGAAAGAAGATAGATCCAGTCACAGTGTCACAGGCCACCAAGTACTCGAGTGCACCAGATGCCATGATCTCAGTCTATGCGCACTTTTTTTAGTCTGTTAGTTCCAATGCAAGGACAGAATGAGCGCCACACATGGTGATTTAAATTAATTCAGTCAGTCAGTGCTTCAAAGGGAGTTACGAGGTCCCGTCGCTCCAGTGCGTGGCCCATTCCTTTTTATGGACAACTCCTGACTTCTCAGTCTGGAACTGTGGCCGGTCCTCGCGAGGAATCTTCACTGCGTGGTACTGAGGCAATTTGTCTTTGTAGTGGGCCCGTTGGAAGAAGCCACACTGTCGGCACGGGAAAGAGGAAAGCCAGTAGGAGTGCAGATAGAGGAAGAAAGGGAGAGAGGGGAGGAGAGGGGGAAGGAGGGGGAAAAGTACAAATTAACTGATTTCATACTGTATTTAAAAATGTATTTGCAAACCACCAACATTTGTTTTCCCTTATTTAAGTAGATAAGATGGTCTACTTTACAATATTATGCCTTGGAACAAAAGAAGCTTTTATTCCACGTAAGTAATGGCTTCTCATCTCTTTATTATCTGATGACCTTGTGCAGTCAAGGTGACTTTTTTAATAAAAAGACACAACAACCCAAAAAGCGCATCCACATGCTCTGTACTTCAGCATCAGTAGGTGTCCTCGGTTAACACTACAACAGGCTGCCAAAGTGCCGTTAAGATAATATCGCACACATTAGAGGTCCCATATCTTGACAGTACCTTTTATATGTGTCACTTATGTAATTGCGTTAACAAGAAAAAAAATATTGTTTTGATTTTCCATCGTTTCGCTGAGTGCCTCCGTCTGTTCCTGCCAAACACGGTCGGACTTGGCTGCTAAATGGAAGTAACCGCCTAATTTTCATGAGCAAACGTTCTGATTGGCTAAGCACAGATAAACACCGCCGCTCTCTCACTCTCACTCACTCCGCTAGTAGCCTGCACACTGCAGCCAAACACTCGGGACAGGTCGAGGCAAATCTCCAAATATAAAAACCATCCATCTCTCTGCAACATTTTCCTCCTTTGGAAGGCTGTGCAGTGATCTGGATGAAGCACCGCAGCCAGGAATAAAACGCTTTTCATGGCCAGTTCTCCGTCACATTGCTACACTCTCCACACTTGTCTCAATCAATGTCTTTCCTGGGAACTGTGGGAAGAAGCGGACAATGAGGGGGCGGGCTTATGCAATGTTTTTAGCTCGACGACTATTGGTTATCCTGTTTCCAGGTAGAAACCAGCTAAAATTCTTCCTAGCTCATCAAGCTGTGAGGCCATTTTGTAGTGAGGGGGGGTAGAGGAACAGCAGTAGTAAGCGACTTCAGATTTTAAAAGCTTTTTACACCTCCAAGTTTATAAAAAACACAAAACACAAAATATATTTTCATGATATGGGACCTTTAATTTAAAAAAAAAAAAAAGCACCTACTTATATCAATGACAAATTGATTCTGGCACCTGAAAACTTTGTCATGATCATGCAGGTCAAATAGGAGTGTTAATAAATTGAAAAGTGCATGACAAGCTCAGTATGGAAATGAACTCATCAGGTGTCAGAATGAACAAGTGGAGATGATTAACATTAACAGCAGAGGCACAACACGCACAGCACAGCAGGAATCTGAAAGCCCCGAAGGAGAGGTGGCTGGATGGTGTTCAGTATTAAAAAAGAGAAAACAATGGTAAATAATGGAATCAGGTTTGACTTAATTTAGACAACAAAACAGCGCATTTTTACTCTTCGTGATCCAATAACAGAAAGCACCACAGTGGCTACAAGTTCTTTCAGTAAGTGCCTGAATGGTTAAAGACCAAAGCACTGATAATATGAACAAGCACAGATGGACACACTGATACCATAACTGACTATTCGCTAAAACCTTCCCTCATACAGTGATTCTTCACTCATAGCTTAGTGAGCATGTCAAGCTTTGGATTTCTTAACATGTTGAGGTATTTTATCCATTAAAAAACAAGAGAAAGGTCAGGAACTGATGTACTGGTACGTTAGCATGCTTGGCTAACTAGCTACAGTCATAACTTAGCATTAATATATTCAGGCCAATATCATGGACACAAGCTGACTATTTCCAGCTAGATTTTGTTTTACGACTAGCACATCCATTATTTAGTATTTCCTCACTACCTAGGCTAAATAGTCCCAATGCTATCAAAGTTTACGTTAACGTGAGCGGCTCTGGGAAAGTCTACACTCCAGCAAAGGTCTCTATTACTCTATTACCTGAGATGAGTTACAATTACCCAACACACTAGTTAGTTTTTTATCTTAAATTCCTTTACTCTTGTAAAAGTTTAAAGTAAAAAATACTCAAAACTATGAACGATAAAACATAACTCAATACAAAGCAATGCCGTAATGTTCATTTCCATGTCTTCTATATCATTGAGCATTTTTAACTAAACCTTGAAGCTAGTGTTATCTTAATTGGCTAGTTAGCGCTCACAGCTGACAAAAAAATCTCCCACCTCAATGGTCACAGCTAGAAATGAAAAGCCTCCTCTTCCTTTGTCTAAAATCAAGGACCCATTGTATCCAGAATTACTGCAAGTCGGTGTATTTTTGTTATTAAGAGAGTTATTAACGTTTCATACAATAATGAACACCACCAGCCACACCAGAGTGAGTCGAGGAACAAAGCGATTGTTGGTTTTTTTTGGTTTTTTTACCGCTTGGAGGGAGAGGAGGAGGGGAGAGCAGGCCAGAGTGAAATATTCTGATTATAGTTCTGATGCCTGCTTCTCCACCTCCGAGGGTTGGACCCCCAAGTGGGCGCGGTAGTACTCCGTCTCATAGTGTCGGCGCCGCTCACTGCGTTTGAAGAACCCACACTGGGTGACAGATCACCCCGTTGAAGTGGGGAGAAATGGGGGAGGGGGGCAATGGGAAATAAAATAGAAAAGGGATTTAGGGAGAGACAGTTCCCAGATGGATATGAGATGACACAAAACAAAAGGGATGACACACAGAGGACAAACACAAGAACAAAAGAGGAATTTAACAGATGAGAGTGAGATAAAAATGATTATAGGACAGACCAGAGCAAAGCGGACAGAAATAATTGGACGGTTTCAGTTTCAGATGTTCAGTGAGGTGACAGGGATGAAGTCAATGAAACTATAAGGACCTGTTATGTTTTTAAAAGTTTAAATTTGATGACAAAATATTCAGGACAAGAAGGTTTATAGAGTACATGTGTTTAAAAAGAAATGCAGTTACAGATGGGTAACCTGTGTGAGTGTGAGTGTGTGCGTTACCTTCCACAGTATGCAGACCAGTAGTGTCAGCAGCAGGTTGCCTGCCAGGACAGCTATGAGGATGATCCACCAGGGGATCCAGTACTGGTCAGCAAGACCAGGTTCAGGATAGATCATTACTGGAACCTGAAGGGGGAGGGAGGATGAAATGCAAAATTAAAAGAAAAAGAACTGCTGGAGATTAACACCTTGTGGTGAATTAATCAGTGAGTCAGGCAACAGTCACACACACACCTGTAATGATAAATTAATTATTAAAAACATATATAGATACTGTATATATGGACTGAAGTGTGCTGAGTACCTGTGCAGCAGTATCCCTGAGGACCAGGTGCTTGATGCTGGACTTCACAGTGATGTTGGCCCTGACCAGCAGCTCCAGAGCACTGACTGCTAGAAACTCCTGAGAGACACAGAGAAGAACAACAAGGAAAAACTCAATCAGTCGTATATAGAAACCTTTCAGAGTAATACAGGGCTTTAATACTAATATTAACATTTCAGCCAATAACATGTGACCCAACCCAACATATTCCCATCATAACATAAAATAGGAATGTTGGCTAAAACTATGAAAATAAGACCCATGTAAAATAAGTCATTAAATTTCATTTAAAAAATCACATGGAAACAGAAGAAATGTACCATTTTAATCCGAATTTTATTGGATGTTGAAGGAAAAAAACATGTCAGTTGAGTGTTTCTCTTAGATCTCCCACTGGATATTAAACTCTCAGCTGCGGGCGACTCAGTGGTTGAAGGTGACAGCTTAACATCAAAGCTTCATTCTGTAAATGCCATTGCTGCAGTTCATCCATCATTCACTTCCATTATATCAATGTGAGCGCTTGCAAGCTGTAAACGTAACGTGCCGTGAGGTATTACTGATGTAATGATGACAATGATGGTTTTTTGTTTTTTTTTTACCTCTATGAAACTGCTGTTCCACAGTCTGGCGTGGATCTTGAGGACAGCCTGACCAGAGAAGTTGTGGAGGGGACACTGGAACAGGACACAGCGCGCCGACCCTAAAAGACAATCCTGGAGGGACAGACAGAAGGAGCTATAAAAGTAGTGAAAACCAAAAAAGCCTGCATCTTTTCCTCTTGTGCTTCTATATTCTCAGTGTGTGTTTTTGCCTGTGCAGTAAAGCAGTAAAGCATGGATTATTTCTTCCTTCACATTTCCTCTGTGTTTCAATCTGCTTCTCTCTCCCGTTGCCTTCTCTCTTCTTTTCCTTCTTACCAGTTTGAGTGACTTGCGTCTATCTGAAGCTGCCACAGCTGGGGTTGTTCGTCTCACGCTGCCTTTTGTAATCACTTGACCCTCGTCCTCAGCATGGGAGCGGCGCGTTCGCCCAGCCTAGTGGAAGCGACACATTCAGTCTCATGCAAGTGGGTAATTATGCTTAACAGAAAGTTTTAAACTGTCAGTGTGGACCAGGAGGATGACGTTGAAGTCAAAGTCTTGATAACCACAGTTATTAGTTAGTTTGCGTGCTACTGCTACATTTTTAAAAACATCCTCTCTCTTTTTATAACCACTATTCCTTAAACTGGATGGACAATGCTACATTTAGGCAGAAAAAGAAGTGTTTTTATTACCCAACTAATATTAAAACCTGTGCGTAAACCCACAATGTGCGTTGTTAATTGCTAAAGTAAGGAATACCCGATTCACAAATGATGGACGGGTGATTTATAGGCTAAATAAGATAAGAAAAGGAAACACTGAATGTTTGTCAGCATTCAAAGAATTAAATCAGCTCTTATCATGGCTGCCATTGAGATATCTTTAGGTCAGTTCACTCAGTTTAGGAACCTTCCAGGCAAAAAAACAAACAAACATGAATCCAGTGAAATTTAGTTCCATGAAAAAATGGTATTAAAATAAGATTTCCTGCTTACCGTGTGATTGACAGGCTTTGGAAGTTCTGCAGGTGAGGAGCTGTGTAGCTGCAGAGGATTCAAGGCCCCTGATAGGGTGCACTGTGTGTCTAGCTGACCCTCAACCTCCAAGCTGACCGGATACAGGAGCCATTTCTCATTGGCCAGCTCGTACGGCCACATGATGTTGAGGAAGGCCGAGACGAGCGTCTGCAGAGCTTTCCCGGTATTAGCGACCTGACAGAAACAAAAACGTATGAATCTTTTCTTGGTTGGTCTTTGGATAGATTACACTGACAGTAGAAATACTTCATATCTTAATAGACAAATTGAAGGATACACCTGCACACACACACAAACTCGTTTCTCACCACAAACTCAAAATCCACAGGGCTGCCAATGTCCTCCAGACTGGTCATGGCACTCTCTCCTTTCACTGTCCCGCTGAAGAACAGCTGGTGAGGACGGGCAAGCCTGCAGTGAAAACAGGGATCACATCAGTGGATCAGACGCACTCACGCAGCTTCATATAGCTGCTTACTAATGTAGCTGTACTGCTTAAATCCACAAGCAAGCCCTGGATTATAACATGTCTCTCATAACTGCCACAACGTTGAACAGGCCTTGAACAGTAACAACATCATATAGCATTAATGAAGAGTTGGACCAGGCTTGTATACAGAATATATGTGATATACTGTCAGACGGAACAAGGAATAACATGATTCTAACATGCTTAAAGCTAAGAGAAAACAGGAGAAAATGTGCATGTTAAGGATTTAAGTGAACTAACCCAAAAGCAGCCTTTCTAAGATTAATTTTAAACATTGATTGTGAAGGTGTTACTCACCCGCTGACAGACAGAGGGAGCTCTGTCACAACTTTAGCAAAAGCTGTGACTGGCACGAGGTCAGGCTGCTCGCTGATACTGGGAACAAAACCATGAACAAACGCTGCGATCAAAGGATTATTTGGTCTGAACAAGTCAAACATGTAAATAAGTTTATCGTGGTGTCATTTGACTTTTCAATGTAAAAAAAAAAAGATGCAGAGGGCTTACGTTGTCAATGAGAGATCTGCTGTCAACTCAGTGGTCTCAATTGTGATGTTTGATGTGCTCAAGTTGATGGAGAACTTCAGCTGAAAAAGCAACGCATAAATTGATATTTCAGACAAAGCAGTAAGTGAAAAGACAAAATAATTACATGGCTAGTGGTAAATTATGCCTATTTTGTTTCACACTGCAGGAAAGAGATATCAAAAGGTATGAGAGAATATGAAATGATTTCCTCCAAGCTTTGACTGACCTCGCACAGTTCTCTTACCTTGGTATTTCGTTTCAAAGGGTTCCCCAGGTCACATTCAACCTGAGAGCCGTCCTTGTTCGCTTGGCATCTCATCTGCATTCAGTCAGGTTTATCAAACAAATAATTTCAGCAACTTAGACAGAAATCCAAACAGACATGTTTCTGGTATGCGGCTCCACATCTACAAGCCCATACCTGTGGTGGGATCCTGGATCCGGCATAGGACAGAGTGTTTGGAAGGGAGATAAGCAGCTGAGCGGCATGAGCGTCATCTCCGTCCTCCTCAGGGTGCAGGGGGTCAGAGGGCATGTTGGTGACGGTGATCTCCAGCACCACCAGCCGCTGGTCTGACAGGGAGAACACCTGCACATCATCCTCATCTCTACATGAAGGGGAAAAAACAGGGGAAATGAGATGGGAAAACACCCATTTACAGTTATGTACAGTGACATGTCATTATACTGTGAAGAATGTGTAAAAATAGCTTCAATAACAATCATGAACAGAGTTGGATTTTTGAAGATATTGTGGATACAAATTTAACTCTATTGGACATGTGGATATATAAAAGTACCACTTAATAATCTACCTTTGAAAAGGGTTTATAAGTTTTAAATCCCCTTTGGCTGGTGTTTATCCTCCAACGGGACAATTTTAGCTCCTTAGCTCAAAGGGAGACCCCTTAATTGAAGCTTTTTGTGAGTATTAAGCTTTGAAAGTGAAAAACTCATTAACCTTTATTAATGAGTTACTAACATTTGTAATTACAGACAGGATAACTAGCCAAAGAGACTTCTCACAACCTGGCAACCTCAAAGTTGTTCTACAGGCTTATAACTGATCTATAAAGCATTAACAAATGATTTAAATACAATTAATAAAATCATCAGAATCAACGTATAAACCATTTAGAGAGTCAATTTTATTATCAGCTGGTAGCAAAACATAAATTTAAGTTAATGTTAAAAAATAAGACCAATGATAAGACATTATATTTGCATGGTAAACACACAGCATACACATAATTGTTTGTGGTGGGGCATAAGTTGCTAGGCGACAGATTGGGCTCTGCAGATACTAACTTTGGCAGCGGGGTGAAGAGGTCGGAGGTCAGAGGTCGCGTTCCAAACTGGTAGCTCAGCTTCAGGTTGCTCTGGCAGATTTTGTCACTGCCGCATCCTTCTCGCAGGAAGTTCACCTTCAGAGGGCAAATGAGACAAACGGGAAGTCTTTTATTAAATCTTAAAGCCAGTGCAACACGTACATTAATAAAAGTAGAGTTGAAACAAACCAATTAGTCAATGAACTGAAAATTAATTAGCTCAGGCTCAGGGAAATTGCATGGGACGAAAAGACATGGATGTAGTCAGTAGATGTGTGTGTAAGAAGGTAAACATGTGAATCAGCATAGGGACCCAGGACAGGATGCTGACTCAAAACATCTCAGTTAATTGTGCTTTCTATGTGTGTAAAGGATTTTCACTGCAGCAGCACTGTATTACCTGAGGTGCATGTGAAGTAACCATCTTTTAACAACAGAATCAAACCAAGCAATCCAGGGCTTACACCATGTCACATGGTCCGTGTAGCACAATAACTCGATTCTCTCTGTATTTCAAGTTGTCGCACTGTGTAGTCAATGTTAAGTATATTCACAATGTTGGTAAAGACTCATTTCAGTAACATGTCTACTGGGAAATTAGCCTCGCCAAGTGTTAAACTAACTGACTTGCCCTGGATTACTGTACAGATACAGGGAGCGGAGCAGAGGAGAGACAAGTAAGGTTAATGTTACATCTTGAATTTCTACGGCAATACAACACGCAGAACTTTTAATTTGTTAAGCTTAGCTGTTGATGAGCATTTTGTAAATTCAATTTAAAGGGCATTTATTAAAGCTTCAAGAACAATATTGCCAAAGCATCAAAGTATAATTTGTCCAAATATAAATATAAACAATAAGAGAAATATTAGCATTGAAAAAAACTATGCTACGACAAGTTTATCCATGTTTATATGGTTTAACAAAATTAATATTTTAGCTAGATATATTTATATATTTAATGTCATATTTTTGCCTTTGACAAGCCCCGACAGGTCTGAATGTGTCCCATAAAACTCGAGTTATTTATACAGTAATCTGCGGGCAAGTCGAGCCCATTAAAATTAATCCCAGCCATAAAATTCCTTTTTGTTACAGACCTCGGAGTGCAGTGTATTAGAGGGGGAAACATTCAGTACAGGCGCCAGCTTCTCCAGCCTCTTGGCCCCTGAGTGTCTGCGTGGTGGCACAGGCTTGATCGTGTGGGTTATCGCCAATGAGATGGGACGCAGTTTGTCACCGATGTTCTCCTACATGGACAGAGATTATAACAAAAAAAGATTAATGGACAACATTAATGGATCCAAAAGTGCTGGGATTTTGAAGGAAAAGTGAACAAGTCAATCTACGTCACTGACATGGAGCTGGAAGACAGCAGTGGTGCACACAGGATGGCGCTGCCGATGCAGCTCCACGTCTTCCGTCTGAGTGTACTCTGGCTCCAGGGAATTACTGCCCAGGAAGTTGACACGGTGCGGGAGGCCCAACTTCCTGCGCTCGGTGTCGGCTTCAAAGTGCACCACCAGGGCTTGATGAGAGTAGAATAGGGGTGAAGCATGAAGAGAGACGGAGGGTTTGAGGAAACAGACATGTCAGGACACACACAGAGAGAGCACTTACAGAGCCCACCAGGGTCTGAACATATATGAAACCCCATATAAGGGAATACAGTATTACACAGCTGTGATTTAATCAAAATAAAGTGTAATGCTACCCCACAGATAAGGTTACCACTGTAAATAGAAATGAGTCCTGTCACTAAGTCCCACATAAGAGACAAACAAAAATGGTTGTGACTTACTAATGTGTGGTGAGTAGTGTTCTGGGTGGGCTGTGAAGGTGAAGCAGGCCTTGACGTCCACGCTAAAAACAGCAGAGGGTGGAAGGTGGAAAAACATTATCTGTGTTACGGTTTTTACAACCGTAAAATAAATTCAGTGGCAGTTGTTTAAATCCAGGTTCGGTTATCCTGGACATTTGTCACATTATCAGTTCTTACCAGACTCCTTCTCTGCCCTTGCAGTTGTACTGCTCCAGATCAATGTATTGAGGCTCAATAGATATATCTCTGATCACATGGATGACTGGATGAGACCTTGGGGACACACAAAAACACAAACAGGTGTTTAAGCAGAACAAATCATAACTAAATGATGTTAAAATGGATTGTAAGACTTTCCTGTGTGTGTGTGTGTGTGTGTGTGTGTGTGTGTGTGTGTGTGTGTGTGTGTGTGTGTGTGTGTGTGTGTGTG
>JBBPCS010000359.1:8262218-8277241 GCA_037974645.1 Hollardia meadi
AGATAGATAGATAGATAGATAGATAGATAGATAGATAGATAGATAGATAGATAGATAGATAGATAGATAGATAGTGTTACGTCCTGTTTAGCGGATGTATTACAGTGTATACACAAGCAGTAGCTAAATTCAGGGAGATTGGCAGCGGTGGGATAAAGCACAGTGGGCTTCCTGTCTTCACCAGGCAGTGAACTATTAGCGGAAGCACTTCTCATAGCAGTATAAATAACAGACGCACACATAACTCAGACTGAAATACCCTCTCATCTCATACTCTGGCATCAGCAGCGGCAGCTGCAGGAGAAGACCTCTACCTCAGGGCAACAATGATTAAAAAAAATCATATACAAATTTACAAAAGTTCAGCAAACCAGATTGAGGCTGTTATCCCCAACTGAGTGTGGCATTCTTCTACTTCCTTCTAACATGTCACTGAACAGGATCTCGTTACAGAATGAGTCAATATGAGATCATTGTGTCACATGGGTTGACCTTTGCCTTGGCCTTTGCTGTCATACTGAAAAGGAGCAGTAGGTTTGCAGCAGCCACAAGTCTGTACTGTAAAACTAAACAAAAAAGACATTGATTCCATAAACCTGCCAGCTGTGGTCTGTCCCCTGACACTGTATGGTCCTGCTTTAGAAGTAATACACAAATGTCCTCTTCTATTTTTTCCCAAAGCCTCCAGCAAAGTGTGACAGTATGACTAAGCTGATTTCTTTTAGCACTTAATGGATGTGTGATACAGCCATGAGTAAGCACACAACAGAGCATCAAAGCACTAATATCATTTTCACCATTGAATCCAGGTGCATAAAACACAGTGAGCACAACACACTATGACTACAGGCAACAGTAACCCAAACCATCATAATATAAAGAGAAAATGAGTCATTAGCATCTAATTACAATAGGTTTGAGGCAAATAGTTTTGAGACAGTACATTAGAAGAACAGAGATAATAAGAGAAGCACGCAAATGGAAACTAAACTCCCAAATCTGAACTGCAATAACACTGACAATGCACTATCACAAAGCTTAATGGAAATGTATTATTCAGACAGGAAAGACAATTGCTGTGTTGCTATCTGAATAATACATTTCTCTAGCTGAAAGTGCAATAACATCAACTTTAAGTATTCCTACAGTCCACAGTGCTGATGAAATCATCATCAGGTCATCAGGGCTGTACCATTGAGGACTCCAAGGTCACAATCTCTGGATTTCATTGGGAATTCGGGGGTTTGTGAGGAGTTTACATTCTAATTTGGTGGATATTTCATAGACTGATTTCAGTATTTTCATACACTCAGTGTATTTTATTTTGATGTCTTCATTTCCCCAGTAGAATAGTAGGCTTATTCCTGGTCATCTTTCTGAGTCAGTATCCAAAAGATGGTCAAATTTGGTGAGTTTGAATTTTCAGATAAACTAAGAAGCTATAAACTATTTTTGTAACTATAATACATCAAATGGAAATCAAAAACAATGTACAAGCAGTCACTCTTAGTGATTTAACTTAAGAGAATCATCACCGGAATCTGCAGCCCCTAACCGCTTTACTGAACTTTATAGCAAATCTCAGTTCATTGGCCCTGAACTTTTACTGTTTTGGTTCCCTCTTACGGGTCTCGTAGAAACTTCTTCGGTCACAGCAGGCAGCTGTTTTCAGTGAACAAGCTCTTGAAACTCACAGCTGAAGAGCCAAATATGAAGCTAAAGAGCCAGGTATTTCCCTCGGAAGTTGGTGGGGACAAAAAAGGAAGCTAAAAGAGAGTAAATAAAGCATTCATCAGGTGGCCAGAAACACATCTCCAAATGAATGATAATGTTGCTCTGTAACTGCTGTATAAATAAGCAACTGTACGCTCAAAAATTTGCCACTGTAATATAAAAGGCAATGATATGTCGAAATTGTTCACGACTTGTGGCCAAACAGGGGATTCATTGTTACTTACAGCTGTTATGGCTGAGAACCCATTTCATTTAATTAGCTTGTAATTAGCTTACTTAGGGTATTAAGGTACCAATTGAAAGCTCGTCCCCGAGAATGGGAGGGTAGGACTCGGTTTCAAGTCTCTACGACCTTCAGAAAAAAAGTTATTGGCCAAGGGATCAATCTGAAGTGGTTCCCATCCCCTATTCTAACCCCTAACCCCCAAAACCCAAACCAAACCCAGAACCTGACCCAAACACTAACCAAAACCCAAACCAAACACTATCTCCCGTTAGAGTTAGGCACCTGATTGGGAGTGGTTAGGGTCGGGGCAAGTGGCCAGGGTGAGGCACCACATTGGCACTGGGCAGGGGAAGGGAAAGTGGCATGGTCAGGTGGACCATTCAACTGAGACAGTACTTGATTCCGAGTCTCCAGCACATTCAGAACGAAGGTTATTGCCAAGGGACCATTCTGAAATAGGTCCCATGGGCCTGTACTTCTGCTTGTTGGAGTGAGACGAGGGTGGTAGGAGATATGCTGTGAAGGGAATGAAATCACTATAAAGTCATCTATGCATACGGTGGGTATGATGTCACAGCATACTGATGACAGCATTATTCATCCCATTGACTTCCAGTAGGTGCATCACATCAGCACATCAGGTTAGCCTATTGACTGTCTCCTCTTTGGCAGTAACTCCCCTGGTGTAGCATTCTCTCAGGAGTCCTTCCTCTGCTGCAGGTTAAAATGGTGGTAACAGTAGTAAGTGATACAATACTTTGAGCTCATCCTCAGTTATTAAAATAAGTTCCGGGAATGCTGCTGGACAGTGAGCAGGTTTCAGTGAAGTGACACAACTCTAGCTCGGACTGTCTATGTGTCTGTAAATGCTGATGTCATTGGTCTTTCCAGGCGACAGGATGACTCCAGCCTGAGTAAACTGAGGAGCCGACAGTTAAATATGGAGTTCCAATGCGAGGGCAGACTTATTCAAAAATATTTGAATTAATCTTTAATGATTTACTTTACATAAATGTTGTGTTGCATTTGTTGTATTCAGGGGTGCAAAGTAATTAAGTAGCCTACAGTACTTTGGTTTGAGCTACCTGTATTTAACTTGTGTATTTCCATTTTACACAAGTTTATACTTCTACCACACTAAATATTTATAAAGTAATATAGTACTACTACTACTCCACTACATTTAGTCAGTTATTATTTACATTGCATTTTAAGATTTTATATTTAAAAAAAATAGTCTACTGTAGATTGTTTTATAAAATATGACACAACTATAGCAGCAAAATGCTAATTACAATAGACAAAATGTATTATCAATCCAATACTATAATATGTAATAATTTACAGATTTACAGGGGCCATTTTTCTGCACAACAAATACTTTTGATGCTTTGAGTACTTTGTGTTCAAAATGTTTCAGTAGTTTTAATTAAGTAAGGTTTTAAATTCAGAACTTTTACTTGTAAAGGAGCATTTGTATTTTATAGTACTGCTACTTAAGTACATGATGTGGATACTTCTTCCACCATAGTTATATTCACGTATCACATTTCTGTGCATTGTGTCTAGGTTTTACTCCTCCTGCTCTTTTGCTGCACAGTTAAGAGGAAATGTTCAACAAAACCTTTGAAGCTGTAGGACTTGCATATGTATAGTAATGTTTAGGAAGGCTATAACTGTGTCAACTGAATTTGTAGTGGAAAATACAGACATCTGGGCAGATAGAAAAAAAACCTCTTTAAATCCTATGGATATATTACAAACCTGTTCTCTCTGTCACTTCATTAGACGAAATATTAATCAAAACATTTCAGGAGAGCAAAATTAAGGCTGGCTCTTATTTACAGTCAGGCAGCAAACAATTTACAGGTAGGCCAGTTACAGTATATCAATGATTTCTGGAGGACTGGGAACGGGGCTTATGAGTGTCCCAGTCACACTGAAATACACATGAAAACAGCTGTTGGCAAACACACATCCATTAACACACACAGTCCTACACACTATCAGACGCATTAGTATCTCCACTCCCCTATAGTGTGAAGTCTGCATCAGACCTGAACTGCTGTGGAAAAATCACTTAAAACCTTTTTTACACATTCTCTTCAGAAGTCCTTGCCTGGCAGCTGATTCAGCAAACCTGCTCTCATCCACTCTCCACTTCCTGTAAATCATCGTCTGCTAACTCAGAGTTCAGGCTGCTCGTGCTGTCGATGCTAAAGCTCCTGCGCCCGATTCAGAGTTATGGATGTAACAATGATTTAACATGGACTGGTGCAGCACAGAAATGCTGACTGTAGTAGCTGCTTAACTCAAACTCCAGCCCAAAAATTTAAAATCATGGTACAATGAAAATTTTTGCATGAGAAGCAGGTGCAGATTCAAGATAGAACACATTTACACTGAGTATGTATAGCAACATTAAGGCAAAAACACACAGGACACACAGGGCACGCTCAGTGCCGCATTCACTCACTCACCAGCTCTGAGGCTCTGGGGTAAGCTGTTGGTGAAGTGCTAGAGAGAAACCAAAAAAGGTGCCACGGTCTCCCAACTTGTGCAGTGTGTGGGTCGTATCTAGGTTAAAGCCCCACACTTGGCTTAAAAGGGTCAACAGAGCCCAGAGGAAGGTAGTCCAACGATGAGTGGAAGAAGATGAGAGGGAGACAGTTTGCCCATGTCCCACCAGGGCTGCCATAGCAAGGTGCAGAGCAAGTTCAGTTCAAGAAGGGTACAGGGCAGATTCCTTTTATGGCTCCCAGAGAGCTGAAAGAGACAAAATGGGGCAAATCCAGCGTAGTCTCCTCTCTTGTGTGGATGCCTCTTGTTTCCAAATCCTCTTTCTCCTTTGCTCTATCGTGCTGGCTCTAAACTCCGTTTGCTGCTGTCAGTCTGAAGAGCAGGCTGTGAAAATGTGGCCGCTACTAGTATATGTGTCTGTGTGTGTGTGTGTGTGTGACTGAGTGTGTTTCTCTCTATGCATGTGCGCCTCCCCCTCCTCTAAGCTCTGAGGGAGACAGAGGACAAGTGCCTTGAATAGCCCGCTCACCACCCCCCCTCCCCTCTCTCTTTCAGTCCCTCCATCAACCTCCCTCCCCTCCCCTCTCTCAGCTGACATCAACACTCAAGGGACTGCTGCCAAAATACCAGGCAAGGTTGTCAAGATACTTGGGGGCTATTGAATAGAGAGAGAGAGGGTGAAAAGACAGCAGACTGTTTTATCTGTTGAGTTCACACGGCCCGAACTGCCACTTTCTGTGGCCACTCGTTGGTGCTGCAGGTGCTTGTGGATCTAAAGAACATAAAAGGGAAAAATCTGAGGTACAAGCTTGAAAGTTAAAAAGCTAGACAGATGAAAAACCTAAAGGGTCTTTTTCACCCTGAGCTCGAAAAGCCCTGAGGTCTGGCTTCTGGTGGCAGTGATCTGGAATGAATCCGGGAGACAAAAGGGCCTGAAATGTGCACAGTGACCCAGGAAACTTTATTACAGACCTTTACCTCTTCTGGAAAGGGAGAGTTGGAGATAAAGGGCAATGTTCACAGAGACATAATACTCCCAACAAAGCAAAACTGTGGTTTTATTTATCTACTGATGTGAATCATAAGTGCTTTACCTCCAAGTTTTCCTGCAAGTTGCTCAAACCTCAGTTATGCCCACAGCTGCTGTTTTAACCAGCTGATTTGTGTTTCTCTTGAGTCAATCTGTGCGCAGCTGTCAGAGTGTCAGACCTCAACTGTTCCACACAATAAACCTCACACACAGCAGTTGCACACCAACAACACGACAAGATGAAGTGCTTGATTATGAGGACGGATTTGTCCTACAGCCGATCAGCTTTTATGGGTGGATATTCATATTTCCAATCAAGAGTTGAACATTTTCTTGCAGTAAAAAGTGCAAGATGAACTTTATCCCACATGTCTGACTTTCTTGTGCTGAGTAGATACAGACGAAGTGATAGAATTCTCGAAAGTGTCAAAATGAAGATGCAAATACTTTATATTGATTCCAGAAGTTGAAACGCACTGCAGGACCGCACAATATGAAAAAAAAACATGACTACATGTATGCTTTTTACGATGCCAGTTCAAACAAACACGTAGAGTTCATTGTTTGGAGCTTTTTTGCTGTGTAATAGACACAAAATGATGTTCCGTTTTTGTGTCTTTCACTCATTTTTGTTCAAGCGCTGACAAAGAGGCGGCAAAGTTCCTTTAAAAACTTGCACACATAAAGAGGATTAAAACTGACTTAAGATTAGTGTCTCTGTGCACTATCTTCAATGTCTACACACACATAGTGCGGTAGTGATACACACACACACACACACACACACAGCAGGTTTTTGAAAAGATGAGGCTGAATTCCTCTGGTGTGACCTGGCTGGCATCATGAACCAGCCTCTCGTGTTCAACCCTCTCCACCCCCTGCTGCCATTATGTGGTATCACTAATAACTAAAAATAATTGCCGTCTAATATTACAGTCCTGCAATGAACCTAAACTTCATGAAGAGGAGAATGATCAGTTATTGTTGAAGTAGTTTTAGAGAGGTAACGATTGCTTTACAGACGGTTTAGAGAGGCTGCAGTCTGTGTTGATGCTGTTGAATTGTATTGTGTTATAATGTGAGTTGTTTCTATTATTTTGTCCACCTAATTGTTTATCAATGAGGGCTAAATACCAGAAACACCTCCTAGCTAAATGCTAATGTCAGCATGCTAACGTCTGCACAATGCCAATGCTAACATGGTGAAGTTTACCATGTTCACAATCTTTGATTATTGTGTTAGCATGCTAACATTTGCCAATTAGCACTAAACACAAAGCTTAGCTGAGGCTGATGAGAATGTCATGAGTTAAGGTATGTTTTATAAACCATTTCATAAACAACCACAAAAGTGGTGGACAAATAAAAATTTTGACACTGAATGACAAGTCATGGGATCAGCAAAATTATTAGAATCTATCCTGAAAGGGGAGATGAATATGTGTACTGAATTTCATGGCAATCCATGTAGCTACCACGGTTAATCTGTACAAACAAAACTCAATAGTTCAATCTTTTGGATCTTAACTGGAAATTTGTTAACATGTACAGTATCTTTAGTAATTGAAAATCTGTTAAAATATCACAATATGAATGATGTTGGAAACTCTGTATTGTTTATCTTTGGTGAAGGAACAGATTTAAACATATCAGAATATAAATAATGCTGTCAAGTCTGTTTGTGTCTCCAAGCATGTGGGAGAGTTTGGCATGTATCTCTTTGGAGCATCTTGGCCGGAGCTAGGGCACTCATTGGGGAGATTGTGCTTTTGTCAGCAGTCGCTCCCACGCACAGCTCACTGGCTCAGTGCAGAGTCCTGAATAACTATCTAAAACCTGATCAAAGGGTTAATTTCTGATATCTAATAACACGGCATTACCCCTGTCTGTTCTCAATGTGCCGGGCAGTTCGGATCTGAGATACACTATAAATACCAGAAAGATTCGACAGGGTAGAAGAAAAGGAAAGAGAACAGAGGAATGGTGTGGGATGTCAAGAAAATGCTGGAAACCTTGTAATGGCAGCTCGGGCAGAAGGCCAGACAAGAATGCCTTCCATCAGAACAAAGCACAGTCAGAGGGATCTGCAGAAGAAAGGGAAAGAGAGAAGAAAGGGATGGAGAAGACGAGAACAGCAGCTTTGGCTGGCTGTAAAGATTATCTGCCACAACGTCCATGACACTGGCATCCCGACACAAGTGCTCATTAGCAGTCTGAGCCACACTTCAAGGAGAGGATCTTATTTTAGACAGCGAGCAGGGAGCACTGTACATACAGGCAGGGTTGTTTTTCCTGTTATAGCCCTGAGTCACTTCGATGACTGAGATAGCCGCAGTCAGCACTATTACTGTAAAGATTAATGGATGGTGCGGGATGCTATGAGAGAGAGTGGCGCTGGTTATTGATTAAATGCAAGCACACCCACTCTAGCCATTTAACTGCACATGATCCCACAGGAGGAGGCTAAACTGAGCGCAGTGGTTTTGTCACACTGCAGGTAATAACATTTAGTTATAACATTACGGATGTTACAACAAGCACTGATTTTATTGTAAGCAGGCATAAGAAGTAAGTTTGTGAATTTTTCCTTTGCTTTGATGAATTGTTAGAAACAAAAGCCCTAGTTTTAAGAATAGGTGAGACAAGTGCAAAACTACAAAGCTTGGAAAGGTGTTTTGTTCATCATCACTGCATTAAAAAAAAAAAAAGCACATAAGCTGCAACAAATAACTCCTCACTTGAGTGCATCAAACCTGCTGTCATTTGGTGACTTTTGCCTTACTTTGGTACTGTGGTACTATAGATTCAGTCAGTGCAAGTATTATGTAGTTTTTTGCAGAATTAAAGTTTTATTACAGTAATTAATGGCAACAGAGGATGTCGCCAATAGCATAGTCTCTCCAGCTCTTCAATCTATCCTTGAAAATGAAACACGACAACCAACCAAGTACAAGAAGTAAAAATATCTGATTTTAATCATTGATCTCTTATACATGATGAGACAAAACAGAGTCATACATTTATTGCCTTACATGTTAAACAATATGCTTGATAACAACACATAGAAACAACAGCGCAGAACATACAGAGCATCCCCCTATTTCCTCTTTCTGTACAAAATAAAAGTGAGGCAGAGGCGACCTCTAGTGGCACTTGATTTATTGAAATGTTGGGTCATAAACTGGGTTGTAGGGCGGCTGTACAAGTTCATCTGAATGTGGTGGCTGTGCAAAAGGCTGGCTGGGGTAGGGGTAGGGGATCATCTGCTGTCCTGGACTGTGTGCAACTGAAGAGAGAGCTGGATCGGCTGAAAAGACAAAAACACCTCTTTGGTTTGCTGTTACTTAAAAGTGTTTTAGGGTTAAGGGTTTTGTAAAAGACATTTCACGCAGTTGTAAATCTTTTGTACTGAATGATTTCTTGGAGTTCTATGCAAATCTGAGACCTACAAATGCTATAGTCATGTCAAAATTAATGGGAGTTTTATTTCCAGAAACCAGGGGCAACGGAATAACACCTCCAACTTTGCAACTCTATAGGTTTTGGACAACATTGGATCTCTATGGCACAGATATCAGGCTTTAGGTACACGTGCAAGTCATGTTGACTTTGTTTACAAAAACTACAGTATTTAGCTATAATATTTAAATATATAGTAAAGCAGCACAAACTGATAAGTAGCATCTTCGTTTTTGGACAAGTGGACCAGCTTGGACAGCTGGGTGACATCGACCAAGCCTGCTACACTTGTGTATTCCTCTCCGGTTGAATCAGCCGGTTTAGCAGAATTGTTAAATGTATAAATGTCCTGAAATAACTCACTAGCTTCCAAGTATGAGGGTGGTGCTGCAGGGTTGGGCAGGCCTCCATATGCAGGCTGGACAGGTACAGGCTGGTAGCCTGGGTAGGACGGCTGATATCCGGAGGGGGAGAGTGGCTGCTGGGGTGGTGCATGTGCATAGACTAGGGTGGTGGTGGTGTTTCTCACAGCTGTAGGTAAAGTCAGACATTGAGCTTGAAAGTAATACAACAGTACTCTACTGTGATTTGTGTGCTAAATCAAGGCAATTTGTCATTGTACTATAAACAAAACGCAACAACTGTTAATAACTTAGCTACGCTACGTTAGCAGGCTCCTGGTGGTAACATCATATTTAGCTTAGCATACAGACATGTAGTTGTATCAGTCTCATTTTGGTAAGAAAGCAAATAGGCCTAAGCATGTTTTCCAAGATGTCAAACTTTTCTTTTAACTGTAACTGTAATCGCTCGCACATACAGTACATAAAATAACCAAAAACACATCCTACTTTGCTGCCGTCCTTTTCCACACTTCTTGTGACACAAGCAGCAAAGAACCACACAGCAGATGACGAGACCCACACAGGAGATTATGGGAGGAAGAGTCCCTAAAATACCTCCGAGTTGCATATAAGTGCTGCTTTAGGCATGGGGACAAAGACACAGAAAAGGACACTTAAAGATGTATCACAATTAAAAACAATTTTTCAGTTTTTCAGTCATTGTGAAACGGAGCGTAACAGGTTCAACACAGTTCCTGTTTTTCTTGAGTTAGACGCAGCAGTATTTTTTGTTGCCCTTCCAACAGCAGTGAGTATCTGGTAGTATGATTGATTGTATACATTTGATTGTGGTTATTTTTGTTACGCAAGTTTACTACACTACTAGGTTGCTTATTAAGCTGTACGGTATATTGTGGTACGTTATATGTTTCAGTAGGAAAGATTCCACAGCATTATTATGAACTTTCAGAAGTAGGATGCAATAATTGCTTCATTATCAGCATGCAATAGCACCTCTACTGTTATTATACACCGATCAGCCACAGCATTAAAACCACTGACAGATGAAGTGAATGACATTGATCATGGCTACAGTACAATGTTCTAGTGGAAAATCCTGGTATTCGTGTTGATGTTCTTTGACCTATAAAACCCACCCAAACATTGTTTCGGGCAAAGTAAACCTCCTCATGCCAACAGCACTCCATGGATCATGATTTTTAGGCACGTACCACGTAGCTCAATCAGATTCGGATCTGGGGCATTTTGAGGCCAGGTGGACGCCTTAAGCTCTTTGTCACGTTCCTCAGGCTGTTCCTGAGCAGTTCTTGTGGTGTTGCAGCACACATTGTCCTGCTGGGGGACCAATGTCATCGGGGTGTGCTGATGCCATGGGGGGGAGTGCTTGCAGAATATTGCACTGTAGCGAGATGGTCAATGTTATTCATTTCAACTGTCAGTGGTTTCAATGTTCTGGCTCATAGGTGTATATTTAACATGTGTAGCAATTTAGTTGTGGTTAATCAAGTCCCATCGAGTTCGTATCAGTTCCTACCTGCCATTGTTTTGGGAGGGACAGTTATTAGTGTAACAGAGAGAGCAGAGAGTGTGCAGTGTCAAAGATGCTGGCAATGTTTGAGAACTCCGGAAGACTGAAATAGGGTCACGACGCTGAAGTTGGCTTCCGATTCGCAGCTTCCGATTCGGAAGTTAAGGGGAAACTTAAGGGAAAAGCAATTTACAATGCTGGGAGGCAGATCCTTCGTTTTTTGCACCTCATACTGTTGTATGAGTTTCCCCTTAACTGCCGAATCGCAAGCTGCGAATCGGAAGCCAACTTCGGCGTCGTAATAGGGTCGATAATGTCCTGCCCTGTTGGTGTCGATTAAAGACAAATAAAGACATAGACGCTACCAATCAAGAAAAGAGGGTAACAGTAGAGCCATCCCAATAACTGCTAAAGTAATCAGCTGAAACACAGGGTCGTCGTGATGAAGAGTAGTGAGGGTATATAATAAGATTAACACCTTTAAGTGAGAAAACTTTCAGCTGATCTAATTTGACTTTTGGTTTCACTTCACTGTGACTGTCGGCTTATGACTGTAGAAGTTCTCAAGAGTCATAAAACCTGTTGAAAAGACAGCCTAGATTAAAAAAAATAAATAAAAAAATAAAAACTCACCTCATACTGCAACGTGAATTTAGTTTAAGGTTGGATGTTCAGCAGACATTCAGCCTGGATCCAGTGTCCTATGGTGATGGCAGCGAGAACACTGTTAGCTCACCTCCGACATCGCGCTCTTCAACGTGGGATTTATTTAGGGACCATCAACAAATTACTGTTTGACTGAAACGAAACATACCTTCGTGCTAAATCCTGGAAAGGCTCAGTCATTCACAAGCATGACTGTATACAGGATATTACTATATGGGCTCAGGAAAACTTTGTAAAAAAAAAAAAACGTTTTCTGTGAACACAGTTTGTTTGCAAATGCTTTTTTGGAATCAGGGTTGTACCATAAAATGTAAGTTGTAGTCCCTTTACTACTCACAAAACAAAAATTATATCAATGGATGAATAGACAATAAGTCATAAAACTACACTACTTAAAAAATAATAAAGGAGCAGATATAATGTAAATAATATGTTTTAATACCAAAATGGTATGGCCAAAATAACATAGTGTGTGGTTGAATTTGTTCTTTTTGAAACAGTAACCAAGAAATAATGGAACAGGAAGAATTTGACCTATGAGGAACGTTGAAAGCATGTGTTTAACTCCAAGTTATTTGTAAGCAAAATGACATTTTTTCTCCCGTAAATGTTCTCTCATAATTCGTGTGCCTCCGTCTAGCATTCACATACCCTTAGCAGTGACATGGCATGCTTCTGATGATGTCCTGCCAGAGTGTGTGTCATATAAAAATACTCATAAAATAGATGAAACAAAGAAGTCCAATAAAAGGGGAAGCGTTCTGTTTGTCCAGTGAAATTATTTTCTATTCAAATATAAAATGAATAGCACATTAGCAATCAAAATATGTGTGCTATATAAGACCACGTTTTCATCCTAATTTTCATTAATATGGACAAAAATAAAAATAACATTGGTTTACGTGTCAGTTAAACAGTAATTTATTGATGGCCCCTAATTGAAACCAACGCGTTGAAGAGGAAGTGTTCGGAGGAGAGCTCCCTGTTCTCTTACTGGAATAATAAGAAGCAGATATGGATTTAACAGATTACATTCTCACGTTACTCTTTGTGTACTTGGACTTTTTGAGGTTTTTTTTAATCAGCAACTTTACTTAATGTAGGCTACTTTTTATAACATGTAGGCCTATTGTACTTCACTACATATTAGATGCATCCGTTACAGAGTAAAAACAAAATGCAAAAATGTTCACAGTGGATCCTCTAACGGTGATTTCTACATGTGTTATTTTGCTTATTAAGTTCTATGTACCAGTATTAGTTTATGCACATCAGACAATTAGTAATCGTGGTTATTTTCTGTAGTTCCAATTTACAGATGTTCCATAAACACCTTGCAAGAAGGCTCAGCTAAGCCTCTAGTCCCCTCCCACACACCGGGAAAAGGTCAATCAGGCAGGTGTGTGAGACAAAAGCTCAGTTAGGTTTGTGAAGAGTGAAATTAGACATTTGTAATCAAAGAATTCCAAGACGTGAAACTGAGTGGAGCTGGCAGTACTGGCTGTTGAGAGAGAAGTTGTCAGGACGGAACTTTTCGGACATTTCTTCCCAATTAAATTGATTAATCTGCTGAGTGAGCTACCAAAAGTTAGCTGGTTAGCATTAAGATTTTGTTGCAATAGAGTTGAATTGTGTGTTCTTTTACTTTGGAAAACAAACAAACATGGTAAACAGTGGTGAGGTCCAGGCTATACGCAGTACGTGTGATGCGCATCATTCAGTTGTGTGCTGCAAACTAAACTTTTTTTCCCTATAGCTGGTGAAGGCATGAGAATGTTGAGTCATGCCTTCGATATCCTGGGGGAAAAAAAGGAAGGCCAGATATGCCATATTTAGCAAACGAGATAAGAGACAATTTTGTTCTAAAATGGGTTTTTTTTTTAGTCATTGTTAATTGTTAATTCTCTGTGAACAGGACTTTTGGCACATCAGAGTATGTTTTATTGGGTCCAAAACTGAGAAAAACTGTTATTTTAAAGAGGCGCATGGTTGACTGGCAATCTTAAAGGATCTTTGAAAGGAGAGAAACTAAAACTGATCATCTTAAAGGTCTAAGAACCTCAGATATTGATAGTTTAGATACTGAACCCAGGAACAGCACTATAAGCCCAAAGCCCCTCTTAATATAAGAAACCAAAGTATCAGTATGCGATTCCTTAACTCTCATATTGACATAGTTTTAACTAGTGTATTTACTACAACAGCGTAATAGAATTCTTGAAATTCAGTAAATTCTGTTATGGCTTTTGGTTTTGCTGTTCGTTTTAATTTTACATAATTATGTTTAATGTTTTGTACTTTGCAGACTTTTGTATTCTTTTCTGGTTAGGCTAATTGTAGTGAAGATAAACAGAGGAAGGCTGGTGTTTAATTGATAATATGTTGTGTGCATAGGCTACAAAATCTGTCCATTAGAATGGAGTTTCTTATTGGTTTGGACATAAGGGCTTGGTGGCAGCAGTGTTGTTGGATTGACATTGAATGTTTATTCAGAGTACATGTTAACTGACTTACTTTTTACTTTTGTTTAAGTATATTTTTTAGTATACCTTTATGTGCACTTGAGTAAAATGTCTGTAAAGTAACAGTACTTTTACTTGAGTATAATATTCCAGTACTCTTTACACCTCTGGTAAGACACAGCTGCATCTGAAGTGAATGTCTGTCGACATTTGCTCTAGTCTGTCGACTAGAAATGTGTGTGTTGGTAGGCTACTATTTTTCTCTTTAAATTTGACATTTTTAATGTTCAGCACGTCCATTTTAAAGAGGTCATACTGTATTTTAAAATTGGATACTGCTTAACAATTGGCCATTACTGAAGATATTGTTCATAAAGGTTTACCCATTAAAAGCAGAAGCAAGATAAAGAAATGAGTTTTAGTAGTTTAAATTATCAAACACAATAGTAGTAAAATGTAGATTTCCCCAAATATGTGTACTTTAAAGTTGACATCCTGCAAATGTAATCCACTCATTTTACACTCCCATGAGAATGGTGATGCAACCGGGGTTTTTAAAAAAAAAAAAAAAGCAGTGTTTTGATGTAGTGAAATGTCCAGTTTAGGAGTTTGGGTCATAAGCTGGGTTGTAGGGCAGCTGTGTAAGTTCATCTGAATGTGGTGGTGGTGCATAAGGCTGGCTGGGGTAGGGGTACATCGGCTGCCCTGGACTGAGTGCAGCTGGATTGTGAGCTGGAACGACTGAAAAGACAAAAACACATATTTAGGTTGTTGTTACTGAAAACTATTGTGGGAGGATTGGGGAATGGGCCAAGGAAGAACCCAATTGGAAATTTTGATCCGAATAAAGGGGCAGATCCAGGAATTCTTATCACTTTCGTTAACATTGTGAGATAGGGCATTTTTCCACATTTTCGTTAATTCTTCAGCGAATGAAACATGAATCTTGATGAGATAATTCAGGCATATGTAGGAGGTGGGTATCTATGAGGGTGTACAATTTGGTGCGGATCCAAATAAAAATCTGGATTTA
>JBBPCS010000359.1:8277341-8296123 GCA_037974645.1 Hollardia meadi
TGTGTGTGTGTGTGTGTGTGTGTGTGTGTGTGTGTGTGTGTGTGTGTGTGTGTGTGTGTGTGTGTGTGTGTGCGAGCGTGTCACTACCCCACCATGTGTTCCTTTTCTTAACAGAGGGGGAGCCATCATGACCACTTCCTGTAAATGACGTGGGATGGTCTGAAGCGTTCCCCCACTGTGGTTGTCTTGGAAACAATGAGTCATACAAGGTGGAGCTTTGACATTCCTGGATTTGATCCAAACATGCAACACCCCCACTCTGCTTGTGTTTTAGCCTACCACTTTCTTTTCCAGCATAGTCGCTGCATGGCACAAGCTCAACAAGCCGGCTAAAAGCCCAAACTGATGGGAAATGCAAGAGTGTGTAGTACTGAGAAGGGCGTACGTGCTTGAATGTCAACATCAATGCACACAGATGTAGTGCTTTCCCCACTTGTGGCGAATTCATTTAGAGAAGCGAGTTAAAAAAAAGAGTGGACACGAATAGATAAGTGATGTCTAGTCCAAGCACTGAAAAGAGAAGATGACAAAAGAAGAAATCTGGTGACAGAAATAATGGCTTTGAAGGCACTATGACTAAAGACACATAAACTGGTATCAACATTTATTCACCCTGTTGTAAATGATTCAAGCTGGCTGTCTCTGATTGCACAACGCTCATAAAAAATAAGGCGTGGGTATCCACATGCCATGGTTTGCCCTGTATGACACTTTCTGTTAATAGTTTTTAAACATATTTAGCCCAATTCATATATCTCACGTTTCACCTTTGTCTATATATACTTGTCTCAGCCAAGCACATTGGGTCTCATGCAAGAACCACTTATATGAACAGATTAGTTTGTAAGTTCCACATAAGAGTGATGTAAGAGAATTTGCTCCTCCTTTTTTTCTCTTTGACCCAAACTTATCTACTGGCAATGGGAAAGGAGTCAATCGCCTACTTTTAGCGGATTTAGCCGCGTTTAAAGACACGCTCATTTTGGTGTAAAAATGGTATTGGGTATATTTTGTCCAAAATCATAATGCATTTAATTTAAATATGATGCTGAAATTCACTAAACAAAATATATAACTAATAATAAATCAATGCAAATATTCTTTTCACCCAATCATCATTGTCATCATGGCTCGAGAATTACGTGTATCACCACGTGCTGGAGGATATAATATTTTCTCATTATATCTCTGTGACTGGGGGCGCCCAGTAGCCTGCTGCTGTGATGACAACACTACTGACTCTGCTAAACTGTCTTGTTGTCTGCTAGTTTCTGACAGCAGGACCTAGAAGTCTACAGCTACTATGTGGTAATATTTTTGTCAGTGAAATTTCCCCTCACATGGAGCAGAACCAGTAGCCTTATGTAGCAACTTTAAGGGTGTTGATTATGAAAATGATGATTGTGGTAAAATCTAATGTAAGTAAGAGATGGTTAGGATACAAAAATTTGCAAGCATGAGGCCCACTGTCTTTGTTTGTCCTTCTGCGGGATTGCAGGTGCTGTTTAGATTTATCTATTGATTTTTTTTTTAACGTTTAAATTCCAGAAAAATATCCACTGAGTTTTAATATTTAAATTCTTAATTATGCACCATATTTTAGTGTTCATTCAAAAACCCTGATAGAATATCACATTATCCTTTAATAAAGACAATTTCATTTAAACCATAGATAGCCATAAAGCTGTTTTCAAGTGTCTTAAGGTTGGAATTTGCATGCACAGGAAACACAATTTATCGTATGAATGTTTTCATTCATAGCATCGCAAATAAGCCTCCACTTGTAAGACAGCAGCATAAACTACATCAGTCTTCAACTAAGTTTGACACAACCTCCAAACAGCAATTATCACTGCTGACTGTACCGAGTCATCAACCTGTGGGATTGACTGCTCATCCCAGAAAACTACTAAAAGCCCCAGTGACATCATGCACAGCATGCTGAATGATGACTAACACAAATATCAAATGAGGAACTTCACAGCTCTGGACAGTTGTCCAACAAACACTGCCAGTGTCACATATCCATTAAATATCCTTATGATTTGGGGAATGTTCAAAAAGTCTGTACTCTGTGTCTCCATGTCTATGTTCTTAGTAAAGTAAGCCAATATGGTAATGTGGTGGGTGGGCCAACAGACCTCAAATGAGTCTCCTGATGCCCCGTTTTGAAATCTAGACAAATACTCCAACACACTGGAAACCAAGAGTCTGATTTCTTCATTAAACAACCCCCCACCCAACCACCAAATCAGATGCTGCATTATACGTAGGTTGAGGAGCTGTCAACAGCAAGACAGAAAGAGTTGGATGCTGGTTATGTGCAGGAAGCTGGTGCATGAGAAGCTACATGTTGCCGAAGTAGCAGCACATGGATACAAGCTGTCAATCCTGAACATTACTCGCTGGTTTAAGTGCGAACTGAATGTTTTCACAAATGGATCATTTGGCACTCTAGCACTTGTATAAAAATGGCCCACAACTAATAATGATACCTGGTTACTGCTCAGAGCCTGTGTTTTAGAGATATGTAGTGAAATGTCTATGGCTGCAGTTGAATTTTAGTTTCCTTATCAGTTAATCTGACAATTATTTTCTTAGCTAACTGATAAATCATATAAATGTCTTACAGATCAAGGTACCTCATGGCATTGATGCGATTTCTTTGTTTTTTCACTTTCCTTTCACACCTGTTTAAGTTAATCTTAAACACCTGTCCAACCCATTGACATATATTAAGACGGACGACACTTCCACTTCCCCCCACTCTACAAAAAATGAATCCAAAATATCCCAGACATGAGCGCTGCCATCTTGTGCTGGTGACGTCATTTGAAGCACAGTAGTGTTTGGGCGGGGGAGCCGCGCTATCGATTTCTTTCCCATACACACACATATACATATATAAATATATATACACACATATATATATATATATATATATATATATATATATATATATATATATATATATAAACATAGACATAAATGTTTCCATCTACAATATAGTACACTGCTACTTTAAGCCCAGTCAATAAATCAAACTATGATCTGTTTTGAGCTCCAAAAACATTCACCGTTGTAAATATCAAGGCAGCCGAACCCTTGGCCAAAGAACTAGCTGCCAGTTCTATACCACCAACAACAATAAACAGTATTAATTGCGACTACTTACGTCTTGGCTTGCGACACATCTTGTAGAGGCAGCAGCAGGGACAGACACAGCAGCAGATGATGATGAGGAAAATGGTAGCAATGCTACCAAAACCAAGGATCATTGGCAGTGGTGAATGAGGGAAATCACTTAAGAAACTATGAAAAACACAAAAAGAAACAATTATGTAAAACAATATGTATGTCGCCGTTACCTTACTGGTAAAGAAAAACAATATTTATCACAACAACTGTCTCTTGTGCGATGATCACTACTGGAAAACACAAATACATAAATGTTCTAATATAGAGAACATTGCCCAGTTTATAAAATTGCTTCCCTGTTTTATTTGCTGAATAAATGAACATCAAACATGTGAGATACACATGTTTTATTATTCTGTTATGTGAACACAGAATTCTGCTGCAAGGTGCGTTTGATTCACACATTAGCCTCATTCCGGTGGTTGTCCACTTCCTGTTGCTTGACTGCATAATCATTGCATAAAGGGCTGCAACAATTCATCTCTACTGAGATTATACGGGGATGAAGAGTGAGACTCAAAGGAGGCCACTTCAGTATTTCTGTCACAGCCAACTGCAGATAGAGGTAATTAATTATCTATAATAGAATAAAACAAATAGAAGAATAGAATACCATTCATCCTGTTTGTCCTCAGAAATACGCTTACGAACATCACCACAGCAGTATCTATTTAAGCAGTCACCACAGCAAAACCCTGTCCAGCATGTCTTGGGTGAGTGGTAGTTGTTATACGTGTCTCTGTAGGAGTCGCAGTCGCTTCCTCCTGTAACAGAGCAAAGACAGAAAACAGAGAGGAGCAGGAGAGGTTAGCCTCACAACCACTTAAGACTGTAGTGGTGATTTAGAGATGGGTACATTAGTAGTACACAACCCATTTTAAAAAAGACTTAATTGCTTTTAGCAGCTTATATATTAGCGTGATGGTCTCAGGTCTAGATCCAGTCAAAAATCCAGTAAAGATTCAACAACCGATTTGATATTAGACAGAAAATTTCAGTTGTTTTTCGAGCAAAAATGGCAAACATTGTCAGGCTATGTCTGTCTTCTCCGACATGGATTTTCTGCTTTTTTAATCATATGCCAATGAACTAAAAATCTCTGGGTTTTGGATTGTTAGATGCACAAGCAATGTGAATATGTCCCCTTGGGCCCTGGGGAAAAGTAAGGGGCATTATACACAGTTTTCTGGCATTAAAAAAAAGAAGAAGATCTTTGGATATTGATGTCCAGTTATTAATTAAACCATATAGAGAGGTGATGAACTTTCTGGTAATTGTCTCGAGTTTTAATGAGAGCTGTTTTAAATATGTTTTTACCCCTATTTATCAATAAAGTTAATTTAAACTGCGCTGTTTACCTTCACAAACACAGCAATAGTTTATGAATTTGACAGATTCTTCAGACAACGTCACTATTTCTATCAGAGTAAAGCTAGAGCAACTAGCATCGACAAGAACTAGTTGAGTCAATCCCCTAACATTTAATCTGTCGGTGTGTATCTTGGTGTTTGCTTTGTCAACCGCTGTCGACCTCGAAATTTTAAACGAGAAACGTTAGCTAACTTAGTTGATGCAAACTAACGTTGAAACAATGTCGGCAGAGCTAACGCCACTCCCATCGCCCCGAATTTACGTTAGATTGTTTGAGCCCCGGTTGCTTACTTAGTTAAACTGAACTAACGTTGAAAAATACACAGTAACGTAAACAGCAACTGAAGAGACCAAGAAGAAAATAACGATAGGTGTTATAAAAATCAGACTTACCAGATACACAGGGGGCTAGTGCCACACATAGGGCCAACACAACAACTCTCGGTAGGCCTGACGCCATGGCTACCTAAAGATACCCGGATTCAGGTAATGATCCGGACTCTCCTCTGCCAGTTGGACACTGGAAGTTATCGTCAGCTGAGGCAAAGATCGTCTAGAAACAAAACACGGCCGTCTCCCTCATTCGAAGTTCCGCCCATCCTTTCGTCACGTGATCAGAGTCACCGTGCCATGTTAGGTTAGCCGAGCACCCAGCACCCGCAGGGTCACGAGATCTTCCCAAAGGAGTTTGAGCTATTGTACGTTTAATGGATGAGGATGGGAATATTTTGAGTCGTAGTGATTTTAAAAATCAAATTTAATTTGGAGTGTTTACATAGACAGCATTCTATTGTGGTCAAAGCTGTTCATGTGGCTTTGAAAAATCTGATTAAAGGAATATTACAATATTCTTCTGTAATACCTGTTAATCTGTTTATTGTGAGTTACAATTTCTTAGATGTTAAATGCAACAACAAGATGTTGAGATCACTAATTACAAAAAATGTTTTCTTCTTCCTGTTAAAAGAAATGTTTTATTTCAAAGGTTTTCAAAAGTGGACGCCACTAAAGTTAGAACTAGATACCTGTCTTTTCCTTTGTTGCCTAAAATGAAGGAAGTTCTAAGTGTAAGGTTTAATGTTGACTGTAATGTTTGTACATTTTGTCAAAAAATATATTGAATCTCAGGAACATCTTTTCTACACATGTAATATTATTAAACTTTTTTGGAACAGAATTTATGAGTGTTTAGTTACAAAGAATGTAATCCCTGTTTTTTAATATGTTATGTTATTGTTTGGTGTTTTTATACAAAAGAAAGATTGTGAATTTTTACATAGGCTAATAATATTTTTATTATAGGAAAATTATATATACACAAATGTAGATTTTATTTTAAGTAGCTTAAAATGACTTTAAAACTTTCTTTCAATCCTTAAAAAACTGAAGAAGAGAAGTGCCTTAAGACTCTCTGAATTACTTGCATTATATATTGATTAAGCCCCCTTGAAGTTGATTTAATTAATTAAAATATTTTCTTACATATTTAAGTATTTATTATTTTATTATATTTTACTCTCATTTGATTTTTGTTTTTTTCTGTTATTTATGCTGCTTGGATCTATTGTCAGATGTGTTTAAAATGATACTTCTTCTTCTTCTTCTTCTTCTTCTTCTTCTTCTTCTTCTTCTTCTTCTTCAAGTTTTATGGCGGTTATGGTGCATTACCGCCACCAACTGGTAAGGAGTGTGGATCCTGAACAATACAATACAAAAAACACACACCCTAGGCCTATATATTCTCTCTATGATGTTCGTTCTCCTAAGATATTGGAACAGAAATAGATAACACTTCTCCCCAGAATTTTGTTGTAATAGATCTCATTAATCAAAACTCAACTTTATATCTTTAAGACTCTGTATCAGTTCCCCTCTCAGGATTCTATTTTAGAAAGGAAACTAGAACATGTTCCGCAGTTTCTTCTTGGCCCCTAAACGTCACATCTTCATGTATTATGTTTCCCTAATTTAAATAACATACTGTTTAATCCTGTGTGACCAAATCGTAGCCTCGATATTATGGTTTCCTCTCTTCGGGTTCTCTCTCATGCTTCTATTCAGACCTAGGCTACTTTTCTTTGGTGGTTTGGTGGTTCTGTATAACCATCTTCCTGTTCTCTCTTCTTCCCACTGCTTTTGCCACCATTCTTTCAACTTATGCTTAATTGCAGTCTTCATTTCTGTCTTGCTGAAGGGTACTAATGATATCAATGTTATTGTTTTTAGTGGCTTCCTTTGCACATTTGTCAGCTATTTAATTTCCTTTCATTCCTTATATGTGCTGGTATCCATACAAGAGTTGCATTTAATCCCATCATTTGAATTCTATAAAGCGTTTGCTGTATCTCAATTAAAACATCTGGTCTGCTGAATCAGAGGATATTACTGCTCTCAAAGGTCCCACTTCCTCAGTCCATTGAAATCTGGTAATGAATGAAAACCCAAATTTGTTAGCAGAGTTCTTTGAAGCATCTGTGTAAATTTTAACATTGCTGTAGTAGTTATCTTCTATATAGGTCTGCATTAGCTGTGGATGTAAAATAAATTCTGACAGCATGTCAAAAGTCCAATGCTGCAGGTAAAACTGTACAGCAAACAGAGTAAAAACCTAAAGAGAGCTGTGGAGGGCAGCAAAACACCATGTCTGTCCACAATGAGGAAATGATACTACTGGGCCTGAAGACAATAGACGTCATAGACACATTGTTACACAAAGTTATCTGCTTCCTTATCCGAGAACCTATCAGGTATATTTATATATTGAAACATCTACAGAGAAAATACAATACGTTAATGGTTTGACTCATACTATTTTTTTTCTCTTCACTTTATTGACACATTCAGGAACAATCAAGACACCACAATGAACATAGAAAACCAGTCTATAATTACAAGTACGCCAGGGGGGTTAAAGTTGATCAATACAATTTGAATATAAATAAACGAAAATAAACAAACACCTTAGATGAATATCTTGTAAAGCTTGCAAAGGTTACATGTTTTGACAGCTTTTTTGTCTGTACATTTAGAAATCGAAGAGATGTAATGTTTGATTTTGTGAATTTTGATTTATGAATATAAAATTTGGTAAATAAAAACAAGCAAATTAATCAAGTAGAACTTTGAACAGAGGTTTCTGTCATATTCAGTGAATCCAAACAATACATTCTTCCACAGCAACATAAAAGCAGGGTAGATATGATCAGCAATAAATTGTGACACTTTACTCCATAGTTGTTTAGTATGTGGGCAAGACCAAAACAAATGTACCAGCGTTTCCCTGGACTCTCCACAAAAGCTGCAACTTATATCAATGTCTTTCTGGAATTTCTGCATGTAATGATTAGTTGGATAAAACCCGTGAAGCATTTTAAATGAAATTTCTTTGACTTTGTTTGTGTAAAAAGAAAAACTTTAAAAACAACAACCAAACTCTTTCCCAACAAATATCTCTAACAAATGTGGACCAATATGATAAAGCAGAGGGAGTGCTTATGATACTGCGGTAACATGAGCCGCCGAGTGCGAAACCGTGGTATAGCCAGCCGCCGTCTGAATTTAGGTTGCGCCTGACGTGTGTAATTATGGTAAGGACAGCCGCTGAACACGTTTTCTTTCACGTTCTGACTGTGGTCTTTTATGAACTTAATGCTGACATCGTTTTGCATTGTATACCTTTTCCTAATGTTTGACCTGTTTTATTATTATGATTATTATACATTATACGATATATTAATAATATATTATTATTATTATTATTATTATTTAGGACAAGTTTTATTTTGCCAATGGGTTATCAGATAAATCCTAAAGATTGCCACTGTACTTGTTTGTGAAAATTGCAAAATAAAATAACTTCTTAGGTTAGGCAGTCTGGTGTGTTTGTTTCATCTATTTTGGGTTTTGATTAAACATTTTAGTAATGTTTTGCAGACACTTCCAATTCACTACACTTTATGCAGGGACATTTCTCTGACCTTTGACCTTTCACCAAACAAGTTCCTCAAAAGGTTAGTTCAACGTTACCATGGAAACCGCTTCCTCATGTCATACTCTATCACTGGTCCACATATGGTAATATTTTACTGTACCAACTTGGAGAAATCCCACTTCAAAATCCCTATCAGAGCCAAATATTACACAACCAGAGACATTTCTCTGAACTTTGACCTTTCACTAAACAAGTTCCTCAAACGGTTAGTTCACCGTTACCATGCCAACCGCTTCCTCATGTCATACTCTATCACTGGTACAAATATGTTAACATTTTACTGTACCAACTTGGAGAAATCCCACTTCAAAATCACCTACACGACCAAATATTACACAAACACAGACATTTCTCTGAACTTTTTAAAAGCCAGTAAAATAAGCAAATCAAATTGTTATCAGTGAACTCCACTACATTCTTGAAGAACAGGTCACCAGGTGTTCCTGACATGAAATTCAAGCTTTTTTACTGCACCAATTTGGAATTATGGGATGCCAAAATCTTCCAAAATGTCAATTCAATTGTATTCATGCTGCTTTTTAAAAGCCAATAAAATAAGCAAATCAAATTCTTATCAGCAAACCCCACTGCATTCTTGAAGTCCAGCTTCCCAGGTGTTCATGGCTTGACTTCCATGATTTTTTACTGTACCAATTTTGAAGTATAGGATGCCAAAATTTTATGGACATTTAAATAGCAGTATGTATGCAACTGAATGGCCATTTTAAAGGATTTTGGCTTACATAATTCCAAATTGGTACGTGGGGACGTTGTCTTCAAGAATGTAGTGGAGTTCACTGATAACAATTTGATTTGCTTATTTTACTGGCTTTCAAAAAGTTCAGAGAAATGTCTGTGTTTGTGTAATATTTGGCTCTGGAGGGGATTTTGAAGTGGGATTTCTCCAAGTTGATACAGTAAAATATTACCATATGTGGACCAGTGATAGAGTATGACATGAGGAAGCGGTTGCCATGGTAACGGCGAACTAACCTATTGAGGAACTTTTTTGGTGAAAGGTCAAAGTTCAGAGAAATGTCTGTGTGCTTTTTATCGTTTTGGAGGTCATTTAGAACAGAGATTCTTCAAAGATTTTCAGGAAAATATTCCTACATTTCATGCAATGATAGAAGAGAATATCAGGAGTCAGCAACCACAACAACTATTGACTAAACCACTAAAAAATTACGGATATCACCCTTGTAACTGAGTTGACAGAAGAAAGATGACCAAGTGCAAACCTATGGTAAGCGTACTTGGTCGTGTCACATTATTTTTAAATTTTATAATTTTCCAGATATCGTACCATGTAGAAAACTGTGCTATACAAGTACTTTCCACAGCTTGAACATCCTGCTATCCATCATCCAACCTCAATATATTAATGTGCTCTTATCCAATCAAATGATTGACAAAGATGATGCTAAGCCAATCATATGAATGGATTGGCTTTGTTTTCTTGTAAGATTTGATCACAGTTTAATAAGAAACCATAAAGTGTAGTGCATTGGAAGTGTCTGCAAAACATTACTAAAATGTTTCATCAAAGCCCAAAATAGATGAAACAAACACACCAGACTGCCTAACCTAAGAAGTTATTTTATTTTGCAATTTTCACAAACAAGTACAGTGGCAATCTTTAGGATTTATCTGATAACCCATTGGCAAAATAAAACTTGTCATAAATAATAATAATAATAATATAAAATTAATATATCGTATGATGTATAATAATCGTAATAATAAAACAGGTCAAACATGAGGAAAAAGTATACAACGCAAAACGATGTCAGCATTAAGTTCATAAAAGACCACAGTCAGAACGTGAAAGAATGAGAAAAAGAAAAAGTGTTATGTATCTTTCAGGACCTTCGCCTCGCTCAGCGGCTGTCCTTACCATAATTACACACGTCAGGAGCAACCCAAATTCAGACGGCGGCTGGCTTTACTACGGTTACGCACCGGGCGGCTCACGTTACCGCAGTCTTACGATGGCTTATTGGAAAAGTTGCCGGATCGTCTTATTCTTAGCATGCCATACAAAACAAGTTTTATCAACAGCTGTCTCAGAAATATCTAACATAACAGTTTGATTGTCATTTCCCTTAAGGCCTTTAAACAAAGAAATAATACCCGAGGTGATAGCATCGAAAACAATTAAGAAATCCTTGGGTGACGGCTCATACGAGGTTGACTGTATCTGAAACGCCCCTTTGACGCAATCAAATGAGATCTCGCGATACTTCCAGTCGGTATCGGCCATGGTTTTAGCTCTTATAAGCACTTGGGCGTCCTCGTCCTTTTCGTTCGTCCTCAGTGTAGGATAACGGAGCAGACATCTCATCCGGTACCTGAAAAACGAGTAATTCTTTCAGTTTATCACATTAGATTAGCCTCGTTGCTATTACCCGGTCCACTACACAACTAGTAAAGAGAATTACGCCATCAAGGGTGCAGTTTTTAAGAGGTAAGTGTCTTATTTCGTCACCATCTTCCCCACTTCTGGCCGAACATTTGCTCCTTAGCTAATGTTAGCCGCCTAGCTAACGTTAATCTCGGTCAACTGGTAAAGACCACGAGCATTAGTGCTAACATTAAGCGTCAGCCTAGCTTTCACTAAGGAGGGTTTCCCGTAAAGCTCTAACTGTAACCGAATCTAATAATATGATCGTTCGAGACAGACAAATCTCGGCTCACTGTAATATTTAATAACCAGTCACATTTAAATAAGTTGCATCAATATTAATGTTCGTATCTTGTTGGTAAAAATTCAAAATCTGACAGTATTCTCAGTGTAACAGCAGTGGAGACTAACGGATTGATTATTACAGAAAAAGTAAAATCTCCAAACGTGATGAAAAATGATCCTCACGGCTAGCTGTAAAGGTGTCTTATTGACTCTTATTAATAAATAAACTTGGTTGCATCTCACTGTACGCCTTTTTCTGGCTCTTATTTCTTTCCCCTAAAGTCCAAGAGGGGGGAAAAGTACGTGAGTGATCACTCTGTCGAGGAATGTGTAGACCTGGTTTCAACTCGGGGAATTCTGGCACAGGAATTGACGAAACCTAAATGCCGTTGTTACGCAACGAGACCTTTTTCCCCATTTTATTTTTTACGCGTTTATTACAATGTCATGCTCAGACACCTATTGCAATGACCCCACCAGTTCACCCAATGGTAAAGCGATAGTGTCCCTTTGAAGAGGATCAGTGACACAATCTTGAAAAAACATACTAATCACAAAGATTTTTAGGTTTTGGGGAGATAAGACAAGACAAACTTTATTGATTCCACACCGGGGAAATTCACGTTACAGCGCTCGAGGAGTACAGGTAGAAAAACAAGTGGATGATGAAAAAATAAAAAAAAGTCAAATAACAATACAATGGAAAATATAAGGAATAATAATATCAAAATATCTAGATTAGAAAGAACTTATACACACTATTTACACTATATACACATTTCACTAGTACAGAAATGATGTGGACAGGTCCAAAACTTTTTTTTTAATGTGCATAATAGCAGGATATTGTGATTAATGCCAGCCTAGCTTGAAGGTCAATTATTGGCATTGAAAATGGTAGTTTATATTTATACGTCTGTTTAAAAATGTCCAATACATGGACCTAGTGCGAAGAATTTCTTGTCGAGCCTTGATTTTGTTTTTATTGTTTAAATAATTGTTCTCCAAAAACCACAATTCAAAATTTTCCACCTTCCTTGGGGCGTAATCTATCGCTTTCAGAGAGTTTGGGTCTGAACACAGCATGACATTTGCTCTGCACTCCAAAAAATGTGTAAAAACTCAACATTTCTCCTCGGCTATAAATTGACAGTTGCAATAATCTACTAACCCCGTTGTGAACAGTTTGATTGGGAACAATTTTCTACTAAGATACTCCAGGACGGAAGAAATTGTTTACTTAAATGTGTGAATTATTATTGAGTTTTTGTGTGCAAATGGCACTGAAACTGTTTGAATGAATCGATTGCATTGCATGTTATAAAAAAGAAAAAATGTCATTTGTATTTTTGTGTGTACTGTGCCTTTTAAACAAACAACCTGTGTAACAGGTTTTTGCAGGATTTAGGAAGAAGTATCTGGATTGCCTCAGGAAAAGTTTAAAATAAGTTTCAACTGTCTCCTCTAGACCTCTGGACAATCATCACCACTACTTAAGACTATGGATGTGTTGTTGCGTCGCTGCCCATTCCTGGCTCGTGTGCCCCAGGCCTTCCTCCAGCAGACCAAAAATTCTCTGGTAGGGTTTGCTCAGCGATGCCCTGTCATGATGGAGCTGGCCTCTAAACCCATGGCTCCATCAATGGCACGGGCCCTCTGCTCCTCCTCCTCTTCCTCCTCCTACCCGAAGACTGAGGACACCATGTCTGCCAGTGAAGGTCAGTGTGGCAAAGAAAGAGTAGATGCGTTGTTTTTTGTTTGTTTTGTTTTTTTAACCTAGTTAACACTGTAGCTAAATTATATCAAGTGAAATATCCAAGTTAATATAACTGACTGAATTATTGCTGTGTATGATATTTAAAGATTTGTTAGTAGTCATATATTTGGAGTCTAAAACTTATTTTGTTCACATGTAGGCCCCAAACAGGAAGGAGAGTCCAAGCTGCCTGCTGGCCACCCTCTGCCACCCTCAGGCCAGGCAGTGGCTTCCAAATGCCCTTTCCTGGCTGGTGAGATGGGCCAGAAGAACAGCAGCGTGGTCCGCCAGGTCAGCATGGAGTTCAAAGAGGATGTTCAGGAGGTCCGCACTGTCCAGAAAGGTAAGAGTTGTGAAGAGATTGATTAGACTACACTGTTTTTGTACATGATTTGACACCATTTTCTTTTGGTCCTCCCTTGACCCTTTTTTTAGAAGTGTCCCCTGCCCAGTTGAAGAAGCCGTCCTTGGCCAGTACCATCGGGGGAAGCGCAGATGAGGAAACTAATCTGTTGAAGACCCTCCTGAAACAGCGACCTAAAAGGGTCTCCCATTTGCTGAAGGACAACTTGGCGGACAGCAGTGAGTTTTATTTGTGCACCCTGACAACTTATTCTTGTGGAAAAGTATTGGCACAGAACTACCATGCTAGTTCAAATGGCAGTTGTCGCTTGATGTTGTATGCTTTGTTCTTTTTGAGTGGGGCGAACTGAGAATTTCATCAGCCTAGACATTGCTTCAGCCGTCACATTAAGCAAACTTTGTCTTCTTCCTCTGTCACAGTGTCCTGCTTCAGTTACGATGACTTCCTTGAGAAGAAGATAGTAGAAAAGAAGAGCGACCACACTTACCGCGTGTTTAAAACGGTGAATCGTCTGGCCAACGAGTTCCCCATGGCCGACGACTTCACAGGCTCCTTAGAGGATAAGAGGGAGGTGTCCGTTTGGTGTAGCAATGACTACCTGGGCATGAGTCGACACCCACGGGTTATGCAATCAATTATGTAAGTATTGCAGGAGTTGTTTGTGTGAGTGTAGAATAGGAAATAAAAAACGTACTTGATTCACTCCCTTGAGTCAAGAAGTGTTTACATTTACGAAGACAAATATTTTTCTTGGCTGTCCACATCTCTTGGTGACACTTTAGTTCAGGGAGATGATTAAACTGAGTAAAGTTGAGACACAGCACATACTAATTAAATACAACCCGATGTCCACGAGTTATCCAGTCCATTGTTTGTGTTGGTGTGAGAGTGTTAGTTGGCCTTAGTTTACACCTAAATCTCAGTGAGGCCCAGTGAGGTGGGATGTTTTTCTTTTTTTTCCTCTCAGCTTGTTTGAACTTGTCCAGCTTTCTTATTCCCTGTGCGTCAATATCACCTTGACGCAACGTATCCCTTACAACTATGCAACTCACCAGCTTAATTATGGACATTTATCTGTATCTTGTAGTTTAGTGTAGTGTACCCTTCCCTAAGCTGACATCCGGCATACAAGTATTTACCTCTTTTTTTTTTTTTGCTGTGCAGCTTCCAAAAAACAGGGATAAATAAATCTAATTTTTCTTTCTAGGGATACTTTACGAAAGCATGGCTCAGGGGCAGGAGGCACCAGGAACATCTCTGGGACCAGTAAATTCCACGTGGAACTGGAAAAAGAACTGGCTGACCTTCACAACAAGGACGCTGCACTGCTCTTCACCTCCTGCTTTGTCGCCAACGACTCCACCCTCTTCACCCTTGCTAAGATGCTGCCTGGTATACAGAACATTCCTATACATTTAAGCCAACACTTATGTGCACGTATAATCATTGAATAATGTGCTCCCTTTGATGTGAACTCTGAAACATTTCTCATTCTCACTTCCTCTGTTTCTTCTGAACCATTTTAGGTTGTGAGATCTACTCTGATGCAGGCAACCACGCCTCAATGATTCAGGGTATCAGGAACAGCGGCGCTAAGAAATTCATTTTCCGCCACAATGATGTTGGCCACCTCCGAGAGCTTCTACAGAAGGGAGACCCCACAAAACCGAAGATCGTGGCCTTCGAAACCGTCCATTCCATGGATGGTTAGTTTGGAATGGTCCCCCATTATCTTTTTAAAGCATTTATAATGCTGACTTATTACATAGTTGCTCATTAAATGTCAAGGAAGTGTTTCGAATCACAGAGCTGGCAAACATGCAGATTACAGCTAAAGGTTGGTTGCACAAGGCATGTGAACAAATTGAGTTATTAAGCAGTTGTCTAGCAAAGGAAATGTAGTTTATAGATGTGAGATTAGACTAAAATGACCTATTTTGTAACTGTATTTAGACTAATGGCTAAACTTTTCTTTCTATCCATCTTTCCGTCACGCAGGTGCTGTGTGTCCGCTAGAGGAGATGTGCGATGTGGCCCACGAGTTTGGTGCCATCACCTTCGTAGACGAGGTTCACGCTGTGGGCCTGTATGGCGCCAGAGGGGGGGGCATCGGAGACAGGGATGGCATCATGCACAAGATGGATATCATCTCAGGGACACTAGGTTGGTATATAATCTCTACTAAAGCAAATTGTTGATAATATTCTACTTGGCATTATGACTTTGAAAGCCATGCCAAAATGGTCTTGGGCCATTATGTGACACATAGATGGCTAGCTGTGTCAGTATTCCCATCTTTTCATTTATAGTTTGCTAATTTTTCATGTATACTTTTATGAAACTACGCCCAGTGGGTGGGAATCGGGTAGCTCTCTGTTTTTGTTGTTATACTCAGGATCAGGCCTCATGTGTGTCACCCAGTGTGCCAGAGGGCTTGAAGAAGCTGGAGCAGCTCTGTTGCTAGGAGACTGTGGGCTCTTGTTGCACTCTTATTGAATTACTCCCGTCACTGTCAAGCTGAGGGGGTAATTCTTTCCAACTCAGAGCTCTGCAGCCCTTATACCCCTGCAGCTTCCATTTCAGGATGATCTAGTTTGTGAAATTCTAGTTGGGAGGATTTTGCATAGACCTCCGAGTGTAATGTAGTGACTGTGTTTAAGCAAGAACGTATGTTTAAAGGATACAAATTGAATAAGAATTTAATTTATATCCGCTTATGTGTCATGTCTTCTTCCAGGCAAGGCCTTCGGCTGTGTAGGTGGCTACATCGCAAGTACCGCTGCTCTGGTGGACACGGTGCGCTCTTACGCGGCTGGTTTCATCTTCACCACCTCTCTGCCACCAATGCTGTTAGCTGGAGCGAGGCAGTCGATCCAGGTTCTTAAAGGTGAAGAGGGCCGCGCACTGAGGCGCAAACACCAGCGCAATGTCAAGCTGCTCAGACAAATGCTGATGGACTCGGGGCTGCCGGTGGTGCACTGCCCCAGCCACATCATCCCAGTCCGGGTAATTTCTTCTTTAATTAATGGCCTAATGATGTGTAATATGATACACACCAATGATATACCCAGCTACATTACAATTAACAACATCTCACCACCTTCTAATGGCTGTGGTTGTCTCTGTATTATTTCTAGGTATCCGATGCTGAGAAAAACACAGAGGTGTGTGATCTCATGATGAGTCGTCACAACATCTACGTGCAGGCCATCAACTATCCCACCGTTGCCAGGGGAGACGAGCTTCTGCGTATCGCCCCAACACCTCACCACACCCCTGAGATGATGAAATACTTTGTTGGTAAGAAGATCTAGTAGTCTTGTTACAGTAGTATAGTACACATTCAGTGCTAATGTAAAGTGGAGTTGAAACGTTCCCTTCATTTGTATTTGAGATTTATCAAAGTTAACCCTTTGTTTTTCCCTCTACAGAGAGGCTGGTGCACACATGGAAGGAGGTGGGCCTGGGGTTGAAGCCCCACTCCTCAGCCGAGTGTACCTTCTGCCAGCAGCCGCTGCACTTTGAGCTGATGAGCGAGCGAGAAAAGTCGTACTTCAGCGGCCTCAGCCACCCTATCTCAGCCTGCGCATAACTCTGCTCACTTGGCTAGAGATGGCACATACACGCTCAATATCCATTCCTCTCTCACTGTCAGAGTGCATTAATTATCTTTGATAAGTCCTACACGTATGTTATTAAAAATATTCTATGTCCAGATGTTCTATATGCTCAAAATAAAATATGAGAAGATAAGAAAGTTTGTGTTTATCTGGTATTTTGTTTTTATAAAGCAATGACTTAATCTGCTGATTTCATAAAGAACCATGAATAAGAAGAGCAAATGCTCTTCCATATACAAAACCTTTGACTGCTTTTTATTCAGCAGAGTTGTCGTACGGAGTTCCATACTAGGCAATATAAATATATTTTTTCAAATAGGCCAGTGATGCTATAACAGACCAAATCATATTCATCGAATGGGCTAGATTAACTGGCACAGCATTATTTTGGTGTTGGAAGGCAGTAAGTGTAAATATGTAGTTCAGGTAGGAGTCTTACCGAGTCCTCTTTTAAGGCCACGAAAATAAGTGGTCTGGATCCGTCAATGACGAGGCAAAATCTTTGTGCTACTGATGACTGAGTGACCTCATTATTTTGATCCACTGGCCTACTTGTGCCTGCGAGACATGTAGGACATTGAAAAAAGATTGTCTGGTCCAGAAACACACCAGGAAGAGAAAATACTCAAACTGCAATTGTGACGAATTACCAGTGAATCCATTCATATTACATACATGAAGTTGTGCTTTTGCATATTTATTCTCAGGGAGACATGTTGGAAAAATAAAAGTATTAAAGCACACAATTAAAACATAACAGTAGCCTAAAATTCCATAACAGATTAACAGAATGCGCCATTGTGGCAAGTGAAATATTTGTGTCTGAGGGCACCTACTAACCCACTGTCCTGTAAATTTAGATGGAGATTACATGAATGTTGCTGTGAGACTTGAGGTGACAGAATCACAAAAAAAAAAAGAAGAAAAGAGGTCACAATGTTCAGAACACATGCTCAGGATCCACATAGACCTCAGACTCTGTCACGTCTACCACAGATGACTCATGATTACTGTGGTCACATATTTGACATGAAACCGCCTCAGCCTCAGACACACACAGGCTAGACCAATGAAATTATCTGGATCACTCTTATATCACTCATTCAGACGTCGCTGTTTTTAAACCTGAGGGATAAGTGTGAGGAATCAGCGACTCTAATCACAATCTTGCACGGACGTTTTGTTCATTTTAACTGTTAATATTTACAGCTGTTTTTGCTGTTGCTGCTTCTTGTAAAGAGGGAGCACTTCTCATTTGACCTGTCAGTAACATCACACATAAATGTTCCATCACATGCAGCTGGTGGAGTCTACTACTGTTTGCGTGCTTCTTCACCATCCACCTGAGAACATGTGACGGCATACAATGGTAATAAACCGTTTGGTACACTGAGTTTAGAGGAGAGTTCAAATCAGCTCTTTGGCGTACAAAATATGCCATTCAGATATTTTTTGTCGTGATGAGAGTTTGTATTGAGAGGTGCAGTCGGACACAAGAGTAATAATTTTAGATTCAGAAGTAGAAGCACATCATTCATATGAATATTGTAGGAGTAAGTACTAAGTATGTTTGAGTGGTAATGAAAAACAGTCAACTTCAAGTTACAGTTGAGAATGTGTTTATAATGATGTCTTTTTTTTTACTACAATGTAAATGTGTATTACAACAAGAAGATTGCAGAGGCAGAAAGAAACAAAATAGGAGGGCTTCGGCGCTCTTTAGGCAGGTGAAACTACAAAGCAGTAAGAAGGTGCTCTTTGGTCGAAAAAATGCGATAATCAAAAGAGAGACT
>JBBPCS010000359.1:8296223-8312904 GCA_037974645.1 Hollardia meadi
GCAACCTTACATAAACAGATCACAATCAACCTAAATAACTTACTTCACATAAATCCCCCCCCCCATACTTGGTAATGATGTCACCCAGGGTATAAATGCAGGAAGGTGTTGGGTACCTCCTCCTTTTGTCTCTGGAACACATGATGGGTATGGTAAGTAGCGAAGAAAGAAATTATGAAGTTAAGGAAAGCAGAACCGAACCAATAAATACTAACTAAACTTAACAATACTTGTCTGTGTTTTACTTTAAGCATAAATGTTGATGTATGTGACCTGTACCCAAACTTAATGCACAACACAAACAAACCCGGGATGGTATGTGTCTGCAAGTTACAGATCAGTGATGGAACCATGGCTAAAACACACAATTAACAAACATGGTTAAATTAGTAGTAATATGGCACTGAAGGTGAAAATAGACAAGCGGTGTGGTCTCATCCACTATGTCACAATGTGTGACGACCTGTGATGACTGAGGTCTGTTTGAGTTGTACCTCTTTCAGAAAGGTAACTTCCTCATTACATGGAGAACAAGGTGAGTCGGAACAAACAAATGACAATTAAATGGTTTAACATTTAGAGACCAGAGGCAGGATGCCTACAGTATGTCTCAAACATTCTGCAGATCCACATGAACACAGGACACAATTATTAGCTTAAGAAAATCCATATGTAACTGTCGTCACGTCTTAGTGGCTGTCTGGTGCGAAGCTGATTAGAACAGCATCACATTTCAAAGTTTTAAGCATTCCTCAGTGTTTTCAGGGATGTGTCCTTGTTGCAACCGCGTTTTGAACACAATAGATCCCTTATTAGAATTGCAGTGTCATCTTTCAAGATTAACTTTCTTTGAAATGAGATGCCTTCATTTCATCCCTCTGTGTTCTACTGGAATCGAAGAATTAGGAGATAGATATGTGATTTCATTGTGACCGATGGCCTTTGCTCTAAATTGTTTTAAGATAGCTGCTTTTTATTTTGTTGTTTGTGTCTGAGCTGAGACTTGGTATTGCCTGACATTGTCTCAATGTAATACTGGCTAATGAAAATAGTTCCATTATCTATCACCGCTTATCTTATGCAGGGTCACGGGGGGCTGGAGCCTATCCCAGCTGTCATTGGGTGAGAGGTGGGGTACACCCTGGACAGGTCGCCGGTTCATCGCAGGGCTGACATATAGAGACAAACAACCACACACACACTCACAGGCAATTTATATTTGGGGTCACCAATGAACCTAACCTGCATGTCTCTGGATGTGGGAGGAAGCCCGGAGAGAACCCACGCAGACACGGGGAGAACATCCAAACTCCACACAGAAAGGCTGGGAGCACGCTGTTATGGGAATCGAACCGAACCCAGGACCTTCTTGCTGTGAGGCGATGGTGCTAACCACTGCACCACCGTGCCCCTAATGAAAATAGTTAATAGTTAAATAGGAATGGTCGTTTATTCCAGTTCGTATTTGATTGTATGTGACTCTGACCTCACCTCACTCTGACTCTTGACAGCCTTACTACTGTCATCCGGATCCAGATAACTGTGGGTCCTTGGGGTGTCCTGGAATGTTACTACGTGACTGTTGTGGCTCAAAGGATGGTGGCTGAAAAGCACCAGTGAATGGGCCCTCCCCAGATCTGCTTTATTCATATCAAGACACGAGAGTGCTCTCTCTCCTGCATAAACACATGCAGAACATCTTTGCTATTATTTTTCATTATGAAACAGGCTACTTTTTAAGTAACAATAAATATTTCATTTTTTGTTTCACTAGACACTGGTGAATATTTTATTTCAAAATAAAAGATGGTTATCATTACGTACATTAGGTTGAACATGATTATTGCTAGCCTTCATGGGCCCCTCTACAGAGGCTGGGCTCCTTGTGGGCAGCCCTGGTTTCAGCTAGTCTATAGGATGAGAAGTAGCCTAAATGTGTCTGCATGAATAATGTGCAATCCTACAGTATGTATACAAAAAGAAATCCTAAGGATATGAGTCATTGCTGGGACAAAAACAGCAGAATTGATGTTTTACTGCACTGTATTTTGCATTAAAAATCTCTGGAGGCCGATTCGGTCACATTGTATTTACAGTACAAACCACATTCATTCTGCAAAATACTGTGTTGCACACTGACTGGGTGGGAATAGGCTCATGACATGTGCAGTTTATGAGTACTTATGAGTTATACAGTCCATTGAAATTAAGGAGGACCTTTCAGTCCCATTGTATTTGTAACTCATCACCTGCATACCACATTCAAATCTTAAAATACTAGTATTGCACTCTGATCAACTGTAAATAAGCTCATTGTGTTGACCTGTATGGAGGCACATTCAGTCCCATTTTAATTGCATATGTAACACAGCAACTGTATACAGTACAAGTTCCATTTATACTTCAAAATGCTAGTAGTGTCGCACACAGATTGAGTTAACACAGGCCACTCTGAGGCACGCTGAAACACTTGATGATTCCTCCCTGTATGAATGCAATGACACTGATCACCAAGGGTAAGCGGTTATTGCGCTGGCTATTGCACGATTTCTTCTTTTGTGGTGAAAAGATCTCGAGTGACATGTCTGTTCTTGCAATAGAGCAGCAGCAGAAGGAAAAAAAGACAAGAAAATCCTCAGGGAACCAGATATTTAAGACTCAGTTAAAGTAACAAAACAAAAAGACAAGTGTGCTGACTTCCTGTGGAAATTCCCTCAGAGTGTGATGCAGGTAAGGTAGTGGGTTGGATATTCTGCACCATTAAATCCTTTTATGTGCAGTTAATGGGCCGTGACTTTGAAAGCCTCCATCAAGGACAGCATTCATACAGATACAAATATTCTGCACTTGTTTTTGACTGTGAAAAATATGCCTTTTGTGCTGTATGGTTAATTGCATGATAAGAAAGTCTTTTCTTTTTAAAGCAATTTGTTTTTAAAGATCTGATTGTCACCTTACTTTCTTTATCTAATCTTTGTTTTGTTTGCTCAGTTTTTAAGGAAATAACTGCAGTTTTTTTTTTTTTGTTGCAACATACTGGAAACTACATTTATCCAATGCGAGTCTTTTAATCATAAGAAGATTCCTCTTTGGTTTACTGGACTAAACAAATCAAACAGAAACAACACTCTGGGGCAGCAAACTGATCCCCACCCTGACTGGATTTTTGGAGTAATGAGGGACAATTATCTGCCTCGCACAGACTCTCATGTCAAGCTTTTTGTCAGCTTTTTCATAGTTAAAATAGGTGCTCCGTTTTGAAAGCCATCCATGGAGCCTGCCACACGAAAAATAAAATACTGTTGTTTTGGGGGTCATTAGTTTTGAAGTCCACAAATACTGATCAATTTCCCAGGAAGTATCCTGGAAAGAACTTTGGAATTCAGTGCAAATTATGGGGAAAATATAATCTAATGTATACTTGCATGTCAACAGATTTAACATTTATTTCATGTTAGATGACCTGTTGTAAGCACTAGCTTATACTAGCAATTGTAATAAATTAACTGGAAGTCTACTTTCCCATTTATTAGTACCAAATTTGTAATTCTTTTGGATAAACTAAAGGAATTATTCAAAAATCAGAGATCTATAAAGCATTTCCAGCAGTTTGACAGCCCGTCTGTTACCGAGTGGATCTGAATATTGCAGAGTGTATGTTATTGGATCACACTGGCCTTTGTACACTCTCGCAGACATAGATGTGGCTGGCCAGTGTCCAAGCTCAGCAGCTGGACATTCCTCTCACTTCATGGCCTTTCAGGTCCCCTCGAGGTCCCCCGTCCTTGGTTAGAAACACCTACAAGGTCATCGTACAGATAAGGTCTAAACAGCTCAACATCATCATTATTAGTAATAATAAAAGTGGTGATCATCATACGTTGAGGAAGTACATGTTTATTTCTACTCTGCCTTTCTGGAAATAGCCTGTTGCAACCTTCACTCTAGTAAAACAAGAGTTAGACTTTGCCCACACCCACCTGAAGCCACACCGGGTGTAAAGTAGGTGGAAAGGTAACATAACTCTAGATGTCATTCTCTGCAGCACAGAGGTTGTTGTACCAGATTGTCACTAACTTCCCGATATGTCATCCTTGTCAAAAAATCCCTGTTTGTTTTTTCCGTCTATTCTGGTGACCAAAAAGTTCCGACCCTAAAGAAAACATGTGAAGAAAAAAGAATTTGGAGTTCTAGGAAAAAGCCAGTAAATTTTTCATTACACTCTTAACTCCTAAACTGCCCTGCCTAAATGGATTGGATTTTTCAGTGAGAAACAGAGCGGGAGCATTGTTGTGTTTGCAGTGCATGTAGGCTACGTGACAGCAAAGACTGATAAAAAGATAACAGTGAGACTGAGCCTTCCTTTTCCTTCCTGCAGGCCAAGCAACACATCGTTCTTAGCTTTTTACAGTAAGCTTGCTGATACTCGACATTTTAAACCCATCTGTCACGCAATACTAACACCATAATTACCCAGGAGCATAAGAGAGCATTACCATGAATGCATTAACTTGGATTGACACTCAATAAAAAAAAATCTGTAAAGTATTTTCAGAAGACTGGTTTTAGTGCAGTGTATGGTTGAATAAACAGAGCTATGTGGTAACATTCTGGGTGAGAAGGTATCACAGATTGCATAAGCATCATGAACTTGTTCTTATGACTCTATTTGCTTCTCCATGCTCTCAACTTGTTTCTGGGCCATGCAGGTAAAAGTGTATCAGGGGAACTAGAGACACTCATTTATGAGGGTAAAGGTTCTGGCATCACACCAGCTGAATGATTTTGCATAATGACTTCATTTTGTATAAATCGCCTAATGAATTTCTTGTTAGAGTTCTGTATGTGTTTGAGCAGTTTAGCTTAGTATTGTTCATTTCACAGCGCACGCTCACATGTTCAGACACAAAAACAGGAATCAGGTGGAAATTTAAGTGTTTTTCCTCCAATTTCGGTCATCAGGATGAGCACAGTACAGCTGCACTTTAATCATTGATCAGTTCCAGTTGGCTGGCGGTTGTGGTAATGACACACTGCTGACACTGCCAAAAAAAACCAACAAAAAAAAACCCCTCAGACTTTACTGATTGAGATCAGAAATCAACTTGATTTTTTACTAAATTAGGAATGTAAATTCACAATTTACCAAAGACAAAGAAGACAAAATAATTGTACATATAAGCCTACAATTCTACATCTACATGCAGTATCATAACATAGAAATCAGAATCTAGATCAAACATATTTGCAGTATATTATACTTTTAGCATAAAACAAAGTGACTTGTAATTCAGCATGATTGTCAATATCTGCATCTAAAATGTTTTTTTTGGGGGGGGGATAATCCCAGTTAATGTTTGCTAACTTAAACAGTGAGTTGGTTTTAGTCCTGAAGCAGGATGAGTTAGAACTTTTGCACCATGGTCAGATTTCCATTTATTTTTTATCAGCAGGGTTCAAAAATAATAATAATAAGGATTGTATGTTCATGTTAAACGAAACATATGAAATCTGTAACCCTTTGATTACTGATTACTGGTTATTTTCTCATGTAGAATCCAGTGTAAAGCCTCTGGTTTAAGTGCATCAGTATTAAAAATCAAAAATTCAACACAGTGTTATTAAACTTTGAAAGTAGGAACTGTGTTTTTGACACTGAAGTCACAGAAAAGATCTTCAAAGGTCATGTGCTGAGCAAATATTACATAATCCCTTGTGCTGTCTGTGTGACTGACTGTGTGTCTATGGGACATAACATATATTTTGTTGAACAACCATTAAGGCACACCACATTGTGACAATGCAATGATCCAGATACGCGTACATGTGTATTCACATTTCCTCATTCATGAGATGTCCCTTTTATCTCTAAAAATAAACACCTACATGTCTAGCATTGTTGTGATTGTAAAACTGCATAACACTCACGCCTTGAAGCTGTCGGACAATGGAACAAAATTCTTGGCTCTAAATGATATAACAGAGCCAAGGCGTGTATTGTAAAGAAGGAGGATGAAGGATATGGTGGACTTACATGAGAGCTAACAAACATGATAGCTCTAATGAAACTTTTCCAAAAGCCACCAAATTGCTCTCTAAATGATCCCTTCAGTAAAAAAAAAAAAAAAAAAAATTGTTTGTGTGACTCTTGTCACATGACAAATGTGGTTTCACACTAATGAGTACTTTAACGTGAGCTAAGTTGTTTCTGTGACAAGTCAAAAATATTACCTCAGGCTCACACGGCTGTAATAAAACCCTTTTGCATTGATGTCACGACAGAGAGGAACATAAATTAAGAATTATCACCTTTACATCCAATATTTAAATTCTTTTAATTTCGTCATTAAGCATATCTGTAACTTTATCAGAGATCATTTTAAAACTTGACTCTCCTTACAGGCCAGGTACACCTATGATCACTAATATAGATAATTATAGATAATATACTGTATATCAAACTATGCAATAGTTAATGAGTCTGTCAACAAGCAGCAAGACTGTTACAGCAAGGCTCTGACATTTTTGGAAATCGACTTGCTTATTTGCTGTCTTACCAAGAGTTAGATGAAAGAGAAATGTAAATTTGTTTTTGTGTTCACAACAAGCGAGATTCGAAGCTATAGCCATTGTTAAAAGCTGATAAATAAATAAATAAATAAATAAATGAAAGAAACAAGTCAATACACATTCAAAGCTCAGGCTAGCTTACCAATACTGGAAGCACTGGGAAAGGCCAAATATAGCCACAGTCAAAAGTAAAGAAAAGTACATCGGTAAACAAACACCCTCACAGCAACTCCAACTGTCTTTTTGTTTTCGGCTACCTTGTTAGCTAGCAAACATTACAGTGCATCCAGGTAAAAGCTAACAACTTCACTGTGGGGACTTTTGAGATCCTGTATGCAGCCACTTGACGCAGTTATGGGTCTGAAACCACAAGGTCTCATTTTCAGTAGGCCTTCAGGAGTTGTTGAAATAGGCACTTAGCTGTTTGCTTCCAGTCTTAGTTTGATACACACCACATAGCTTCCTCTCTATTGAAGGCTGATTATTCATCATGCACTATGGCAAACAAAAGAGCTACACAATGATGGTTCCAAGCTACAGAAAATCACATGCTGTAGTTCCTGGTGAGAGCTGACAGTGTGGGAGATACGATTAGAGTCCTTTGCAGGTTTAATTAGCCTTCAGAAGTGACTCAAGGACTTCAACAGACAAAGCAAATAACAATAAAAAAAACCAACCCATCCTCTCTTTCTGAGAAGGAAACATGTCTGTGGACTGTTTATTTTCAGCTAAGTCTATCCTACTTCCCATCAGCAATAAGCTGATGTGTAAAACATCTAGGTGTGCCAGACTTAAGAAGATTCCAGTTCATCGGTCTGTTCCTCTTCCTCCTCCATCATCTACTGGAAGTGGAATGAATAGGAATTTTTTATACAAGCAAAAACTGTTCCCGTCAAATACTGCAGAGTAAGTCTGTAGTGTAGAAGTATAGTATTAATTGCATCCATTCACAAGAGAATATAAACCTTTTATTACAGTGTTTACAATATGTAAATACAGTACTTACAATATGTAAATAATATTGTCACTCCTCTTAGGTTCAACAAGGATTAACACCTTTCCTTATTGTTGCACCCAACAATATGGAAAGGAGAGGATGGCACCACGGTTGAACAAAGTCCCTATCTGATCTCATATATGAACAGGTTTAGTAGGTTCTCTAATTGCCTTTGAATGATCTGCTAAAGGCCTTACACATACTGCTAAGCAAATATCTATATGTATATATATGTATATCTCATATGTGAGTATTTTCTTAACTTTGTATAGAACTAGTTCAGTAACAGAAAGATGAATACATGCAAAACCAACATAATTGCAGATAGTCATACTATGCAACTATGGGTAAAGGAAGGGATGTTGTGAGAGTATTTGTGGTATGATTTTTTGGTTATGTGACACAGTGACCAGCTGAAACAGCCCACAGGGGATTTGGTTAAAGAACGTCTTTGTGTTGACTCTGAATAGGTAAACACAATGTGTTAGGCTACTTCTTGAGTGAATGACCCATTAAATACCACACTTGAATACAGTATTTGTCTATGACGTTTTTGTTTAGTCCACCTATTTTTATATTTTATTAGCAATGCATATTGTGTGCTTACTATATTCTGAATATCCGTTAATTAGGTCCTTGACTTCTCTTATTGCCATATATTGTAAAAGCTAACAATATAGACTACTTCAGAGGACTGTTGTTGTCTTATGTACAAGATTATATATGGCATGACTTGTCCACCGCTCAGACAATTTGTCAACATACAAACAACTGCAAATCGGTTTACAAGAGGTGCAGCAAGAGGGGACTGCATTACTGCACTTAGGAAAAGTACCTTCAGTCAGTCCGCATTCTCTGTTAAAGCTGCACTAGAATGGAACTCAATTCCAGCAACTATTAGAGAACTGAACACATACAGTTTATTTAGAGCTCGTCTAAAGAGATGGTTCATCAGTTCTCAGGTCTGTCAGCACTAAAATTCAATTGCACTGTATTATCTCAGTCTTTCTGTGCTGAACTTCCATTGCTGCCTGCTGTTATCTGTCACTGTCTTGGTGTTGTCATCCTGCCCTCATGTACAGTTTCTGCATGCAGGTAATACTGTAGTATTGATTTTTTTTGTGTGTCTCAGGGATTTGTGTATTTTTATATGCTGTGCATTCTTTTATGTCTGTGCATGTTTCGGTTGGTGTCTAACAATGCAGCACAATGTGCTTCCATTAACATTATTGCTTCGTATATGTTTTGTATGAGACTGTGTTGTTGTTTAAATTTGTACAGGATAATGTAGTATAAAGATGTCCTGAATGATGTTCTTTTTAACATTAATATTCTCTTTTCTGTATTGCTCTGCATGCTTATAGAGAATCTTACTAATTTTATGATTTTAATCTTATATTCTTTTTTTAGGTTAACATCTGTCCAGGGACTACAGATGAAAAATAGCCTCTTGGCTAACTCTGGCACATTTACAGCAATGTTTATTGATGTGCACTGTCCCTGTTAAATAAAGACAGAAATAAATAAATAAAAAATAAATAGCTCAAATGAAACTTTCTTCCAAAAGCCATCAAATTGCTCTCTAAATGGTCTGTAAAAAAACAACAACAAAAAAAAACCAAAACTGTTTGTGTGACTCTTGTCACATGACAAATGTGGTTTCACACTAATGAGTACTTTAACGTGAGCTAAGTTGTTTTTGTGACTAGTCAAAAATATTACCTCAGGCTCAAATTAGGGGGACAGAGAGGAACATAAATTAAGAATTAGAACCTTTACATCCAATATTTAAATTCTTTTAATTTAGTCATGAAGCATATCTGTAACTTTATCAGAGATCATTTTAAAACTTGACTCTCCTTACAGGCCAGGTACACCTATTATCACTAATATAGATAATTATAAATTATATATATATATAATTATGCTGTAGGCTTACTGTACACCCTCTATGTGCTGCTGTGTGGCAGTGTATTGTTAGTGTTGTAAACTTTTTTTCTGTCATGTATATGTCCTGTATAGGCTATAAATACAAACAGTAAAGTAAAATACACCACAGCTTGGTGCATTAATATGATATAAAACTATGTTTTTCCACTCCCTTGATTTGACTAGTTACATCAAATGGAGCTGGTTACATAGAGAATGGTATAGATTTCCTACGATGTTACTCTGCTGACACCTGGTGGTAATTAAGCGTCACTATACTTAAAAAAATGTCCCTTGAATTTCTAGATGGATTAATATCATATCAATCATTTACCCTCATTTACTTTATAACATTTTATTTTAGCACACTCGTACAATGACATATCTGCAACGTGGTGGTTAAAACAGAAACATTTTAACGGTACAACTTCCCCTTTAAGAAGTCTGACCAGATGCTCAGCGCCCAATAGCGGCGCGTAAACCGAATTTTGTTGTTGCTGTCAGCAACTACCAGCTACTTGTAAGCTAGCGTTAGCCGGTGAGCTAACTAGTGTAATATCATTGAGTCTCCCTCGCCGCAATAACGGTTAGAACAGTCGTTTAACTGGCTGTTTGTCTCCAAACTCAGGAAAGATGACTTCCACTATGGTGAGTGCACGTTAGCTGTATGGCATTTGTTCGTTGAGCCACTGAGCTAAGGTTGCTTGTTTGTAGCTTCACTGTCGCTGTTTAACGTTATCTACAAGTACCGTAAAAGTAGAAATCGGAGAGTACAGTCATATGGAATTACTTTTACATGATTTGGTAACTTTCGCTTAAACTCAAATATGCAAGTAATTTAAGAAATCTATTTTACAGTACTAAACGTAAGTTAGCTACATCCTATTTGTGGGCAAGTAAAACCTGAATAGTAATCAACCAACGGTGACATGAAATAAACCTCTATGCACTTTGTGTTTTTTGCACTCTGTGTTTTTTGCACTCTGTTGTGTCACACAATGTCAAAGTGGATTACTATTCTGTCTGCCATGCTTTTACTGTAATATATAACGCTAGGCTACATGTATGTGTGTGTTAAACAGCAGTGGTGATGGAATTCACATAGACCTAATGTTAAATAACCAAGTAGCGTGTAACTAAAATGTCTCAGTGCATTAAATTGCTATTGAGTTTTTATTGTGTCATTTCATGTAGGCTGCTGAGGTTGTAGTTACACAATTGAAATATTATTACTACAAAATTCTTGTTTTGTAGCAAACAACATGAATGTCAGTCACGTTAAGGATTTAGTTGAGATAAAGTGAAATTCATGAAAACTGGCATGGTGCTGAACAGAGTATATTTTTTGCCCTTGACAGTGTTATGTGACTGCCATTAGAGCATTTCCAATTTCTGGCTGCACATGAAACTATTCCTGCTGAGTTATCAGTTGACCAAATAATCCTGAGATTGAAATGTCGTTTTCAACGGAGACCTGGCCAAGACAGCACACCAGTTACAATTTAAGTATGAAACACAACAGACATAGAGATAGAAGGGAGATACTAAATCTAGCTCAGATAAAGCAAGCACATTTCTCAATTTTAAGTCAAGTCCAAATGTATTTCTATAGTACATTTAAAACATTTGTTGGCCAAAGTGCTTTACCAGACATAAGGAGAAAAAAAATCAACAGAGCAGTCAATAAAAATCATGTATGCAGCCAGTAGAGTACAGGATAAAATCAGTGGATAAGGTAAAAGCAAGTAAAACAACCTTTAAGAGAGCCCAGTAGTAGTGGCAGTTTGGGTGGGATGGAAGGCTAAAGAAAAGAAGTGGGCCTTGATCTGCGCTTTGAAGAATTCAATGAATGAGGCACATCTGATGTGGTGAGGCAGTTTGTTCCACAGACTGAGGCCAGCTACAGAGAAAGCACAGTCACCCTTGAGCTTCTGCTGAGCCAGGGGGATGACCAGAAGTGGACTTTAAAAAAATTTTTCCAAGGGAACTAGATTTAAATTTGGTTTGGCATGCGTGCACCATACTGTAAAAGTGAAATAAATTCAGAGAATTACACTAAAGAACTATCTAATCACATCACTTAAAGTCCTGTTACCAATGTAGGTGATCGTTGTAGAACATGTTATACATTCAGCAGCTTGAATTGAGTTTGTTATCAAACTTCTGATTAATTTATCAACTGCAGTGCAGTTGTGTTCTTATCGCACCCTGATTTATGCCTGACTTCGATAGTTGGCCACAACTTAACTCAGGACTTAACTGTCCTTTGACCAAGGCCATTTGAACATTACATTCTAAGAACCTTATTAGTAATAACGTAGGATTAAATGTGAGGCTAAATTGTGAATGACTAGAGGGGTCTGATAATGTTTTGCTATGGAAAATTACATAACAAGAAACCAACTTCGCTGATACGATAATTTATTTATTTACATACAAAACATATGCAATTCAGAAAAGGAACAAGACTTGACAAAAAACAAGTCCGAACACCTCCTGCACAATATAATCCAGCACAGTTTGCAGAAGTCCTTTTCATTTCACGGTGTTAGCTCTCGACGCCATATTTGTCAAAATGCCTCATGATAATGCCTAGATCCAGCTCCACGGTTCCCATGGCTTCGGTGTTCAGTCTGTATCTGTCCGCCCCGCTGTATATAAGGTCCGGGCTGCGGAGCTGGGGACCTCCGCCGACAAACATTTGCGCCAGCTGCTCTTGCCAGGAGCCGAGCGGCCTCCAGGTCACACAGTTTATCCGGTGATGTCCGGGGCTTGAGGGGATGTGGCAGTACCCGTAACCGTACAACTGGCATCGCCCAAAGGAGTCCTGGTGCCACACTTGGAGATGAAGCTTTGGCCAGCCTTGAAGTCCCTTAGTCGCGTAGTGTAGATCAATCGGGTGACTCCAGTACGCCATGTCTCCTATTTGGGGGATATCCACCTGGGTCTGACCCTCCTTCAGCCCAGACAGAAGACGCCATGCTCCTCCCGTATGAACTCCCCATTTGCAAAACAGGCTGTTCTGCGGGAAACCACTGCCCCCAATGATCTGGCCTATAATATGCAGCTCCGCCATGTTACAAATGTCCCTTTACATTAAAACATGTGGTGCCGAGAGTCTTCTCTGCACTTCCCTCCGAGTTTTTTCGGCTAGTTTAACGGCTGGCGGTGACTAGCGCCACAGATCACGTCTCCTTGGTAACTCGGTGGTTATCCTGGTAGCATTTCACCCTGAACTTTGCTTCTCAGGCAGCGCTTCCTGTCAAAATGCAGATACTACACTGTTGAACATAAGAGCCAAAGTCCAACCTTTCGCAAAATAATGTTTCATCCAACACAATACCTGAAAAATGGCACATACTTGACTATTGAGTATTGTTGGCAGTGGCAAAAAGTAGTAGCTGCTGCCTGACAGGCCAATCACAGGGCATTGATTTTGGGGTGGCGATGCCTGTGACGCGTTTCCTTGTTTGGTATGTATAAAACAACGTCTGTGGACTGGAAATTCAGACATGGTCACTACGTGTTAATTTTGCAAAATCATCCAGCGATGTCGACTGAATTCAGCTCGACTGCTAGCCTCAAGATAGTGTTAATTTGTTAGTTTGTCTGGATTTATACAGGATTTGGTGTCTTGGAGTGCTGTGAAACGGCGCCACTCCGCGGCTGTTGTCCATATTCTTTTGTGTATGCTTTGGTCTGGGGCGGTTTCATGAATTAAAAAATCTTGTAGGACGCGTTCCCAGAACAGTTTAGACTGTTATGGTGCCGTATTAATGCTCATGGTTTAGGAATACAACTTTTTAACGATCAGATCAGGCCATTTGACCTTTAAAACAGCCATTTTGACGTGTAGTAGGAAAAGCACAGGTGTTATTAACGTTAATAATATTAACAGTCTATGTTCTGTTTTTAACCTGTTTTAAAATGTTTTTTTTTATTATTTGTTTATTTTGCTGCCTTTGCGAAGCACTTTGTAATGTTGATTTTGAAAAGTATAAATAAAGATTATTATATTATTAAATAAAGATTATTAAGAGTGACTCCGTTCTATTCACATGGCCCAGTAAGCCATGACATTGTGACAGTGAGCCAGCATGCACAATACCAGGACCCTTAAACTGAAGCAGCTAAATGGAATTCAACTATCATTCATTTTATTATTAACACCTGAACTTTTCTTACAATGACTTGACAAAATTTGTTAAGTGTAAAAGGCCTGTGTTTGAGTGAACACACACTATGCTCCAGCTTCCTAACACTTTGTTCTACATAATGTATGTAGCTGGCTTCTCAGTAGCATTTTCATGACAATTGTCAGTATTGTATAGGCTTTACTGGCCAACAACTATATTGAAAACAGAGTACAGTTAGCTGCACAAACGTTTAACTCACTGCAGAGTCATCAGTTTTTATATGATAATTATGGGTTCAATTGCCTGTGTTGCCAGGCCACTGTCAATCATATCACACACCCACACACTCCTGATGGCAGTTTCTGCATGTTAAACTCCCAAGGATGATTGTTTTCAAATTGTGACATTTGATTGTGTCTTTTCAGTCATGAGAATTTACTGTTATTGAAAAATGCATAAATTGTGAAACAAGTTTTCACAGGTTTTATTATGGCTGCTACAACCTGTCTCTGTCTTGTTCTCAATATAGTCTGATCCAACTCTAGAGAGACATTTCAAGGGTCACAGGGACACTGTGACAAGTGTGGACATCAGCTGCAACATGAAACAGATTGGTAACTGTTACTTTATTTTTTATTGTCTGTCGTTTTTGTCTGTCTGTGGCCAGATAATTTACTGCACCTGTTTGCTGTTGTCTTTAAATTATTTTATTCTCTGTGTGGTTTTCTGTGGTCATATACAATGTGTTCAGTTCTCTCACCTGTGCTCTCTCCTGTCTCAGCCACAGGCTCTATGGACTCCTGTGTGATGATCTGGAACATGAAACCTCAGATGCGAGCATATCGTTTTAATGGACACAAAGATGCTGTCCTTTCAGTTCAGTTTTCTCCCTCTGGCCACCTGGTGGCCTCCGCCTCCAGAGACAAGACAGTACGTCTTTGGGTGCCCAGCATGTGAGTCATCACCTTTGTTTTGTAGTACACCTTTAACATTTTTATCATTACGAGTATTATTATATTCCTCTTGAAAGCTAGGACAAAGGCAAATGATGCTGACTAATAAAAAAAATAACACAACTAGCAGCACAGAAGAAGACACACATTTCTGAACACCCACAGGTTTTTACAGTTTGTTTTAATCTTAAGTGTTGTCTTGGTGTTTGTGTATGTGTACAGGAAGGCTGAGTCGACATTTTTCAGGGCTCACACTGCCTCCGTGCGCAGCGTTAACTTTTCAGGTGATGGACAGACTCTAGTCACAGCCTCCGACGACAAGACCATCAAAGTGTGGACGGTCCACAGGCAAAAGTTTCTCTTCTCTCTCAACCAACACATCAACTGGGTCCGCTGTGCCAAGTATGCCGCACACACATACACTTTCCCCAATTAGATATCACTGGCTGCTGCCGATATTTCTAATTATTCTGTTATTTCTTAACAATCTGGACATTTCTGAATTTGTTTACAACTTCAGTGATGATAACATGTCATGAGTAAAATTGAGGCTGAAGACTTTGGCTCGTTTTTGATCTAGAATTTCCAAAACATCTCTTGCAGGTTTTCTCCAGATGATCGTTTGATTGTGTCGTCCAGTGATGATAAGACTGTAAAGCTGTGGGACAAGAACAGCAGAGAGTGTATTCATTCGTTCTATGAACATGCTGGGTGAGCCAGAATGATGTGTGGGAAAAAATGTGGATAATCTGTGTGTACACGTCAGTGTTTTCATGTGGTATTTTTTGTCAGTGTTGGGGAGTAGGAGCATTATGTACTGTGTGTAATTATTATTTTCTTTTTAGAACAAAAAAGTTACATTTACACTTATGTTTCAGCAACAACATTTGAAAAAGGAGACGGTTCCTGTAACCTTTTGTCCCGTCTCTGTAACTGAACATCTCCTTATTCATTAAAAACTTCTCTAAAAGAATCTGCTAAAAAGCCTCAAATGTCAAGCGGTTTTTGATTTTTAATTAAATTGTGGAAAAAGATATTCCAACTCAGAAGTTTCACCGGTGGGTGTTTCCAAGTAAAGTTTTAGAACAATGGCTTTGTTTTAGTTCAATTGATGACCTTGAATTTGAATTTGAAGTACTGTAAAAGCTCGACCAAAGACCTCATTTATTAAATGTCTTTTTCTTCTTTCTTTCAAGTTATGCAAACCATGTGGACTTTCATCCCAGTGGTACATGCATTGCTGCAGCCAGTACTGACAACTCTGTCAAGGTGTGGGACATCAGATCCCATAAGATGCTACAGCACTACCAAGGTAAAGACACCTGAAACACTGTATAAAGGACGTGTCATTTAAAGACCCTCTGCAATCACTAAAACAAAACCACAATTTTCGTTCAAATACTGCACATTTGTAGCTTACGTCCAAAGATGTAGCAGACATACTTAAACATTTGTTGAATCATTTACTATAGTTTTTTTTTGGATCACACTCACTTTAGCCATGCTTGATGCCTTATAGCTGTTATATTAATATTAGTTTTATACTGAAACAGCACAGGTGAGTTTTCCAGACTATTTCCCTAACACAGTAAAGAAACCATGGCCGCAGTGTTTGTGTCTGGGAGAAAAATGTCTTGGGCTTTTAATCAGAATCAAAAGTTTTATAGGCCAAGTATGTGTACACATACAAGGAATTTGACCCTGGTTTTAACGGTTTAATTGAACATCTACATCATAGTAATAAATAATTAATATATAAATCTGGAACTGAACGTCCAACTCAAAGTTTTCAATAAAAAAAAAAAAAGAAACTTATCAAACTAACTGTAAATAGTTTGAGGTAGGAGCAATTTTTATTTTTGAGCTATTGTTTTCCCTCAAAGTCAGTAATTACAGTTAAGAAGCTGAATGGTGGAGGCTGCCATCAGCCACTATCGGAGGCAAATTTCACTGATGTTGATAGTTTGTAAAATGTCTTATTGGCGCCATTTAATCGGCCAAACCGATGAATCTGTCCAACTATAGCACACACACACACACACACACACACACACACACACACACACACACACACACACACACACACACACACACAC
>JBBPCS010000359.1:8319948-8344351 GCA_037974645.1 Hollardia meadi
TTGTTTCATTTCAAATCCATTGTGGTGGTGTACAGAGGCAAAATTACAAAAATTGTGTCACTGTCCAAATACTTATGAACCTAACTGTACAATACATTTTTAGGTATTTTTAGTTTGAGCTTCAGTAGCTGATAATGAATATATACATACCCTTTCCACACTCCGAACTAGAAGGAAGATCTTGCAGTGTCAATGTGAATGGGATCTTGATGGCAGGTTATCTATCAATTAAGGTTAGAATCTCAAATACAAATGCTTTGTTGAGTTAGGGGTTGGCATTTTGAGAGAGATAAGGCTTGTGGCTACAGTTTGATGCCTATTATGTACTATGTGGAGATAAAGTTGCACAATTGGGAGAAGTCTAGAAATATTTTTCTTACCTCCAAAATCCACTACTCCCCACTCTAGCTGGTCATGTGACACACTGATGAACTCTGCAAAGCTATAAAACCCTTCACTTTAGAGTTAGAAATCTCCTAAGCTAAACATTTTTAGTAAATAAAAAGTACAACATTGAAAGATCAAAGTTTTGTGAGTATTTAAATGCTGTAATGTAGTCTGTAGCTGCACATATGCCGGGTTAGTAAGCTTTTAAAGTTGAGTGGGTTTGAAGAAAGTTGAGTGTGTGCTCCCATAGGAAACCATTCATTTTTAAATTGAATGAAAATATTATATGAGAATTCACACAGTGAATTATAGAAGTGGACCTGTGTAGAAGTCTGCATAAAAAAATCTATAAAAATGCTGCAAATAGCACAGTGGCACAGGCTTGGGCACGCTTTTTCACCATTACAGATGTTAACACTGGCAGACCAATGACCTGCATCTCCACTGCTTCTTTATACACGGCATGTTAATTAGAGTTTTAAAAGAAAAAGTCGTTACTACAGAACAGAGTGTAGTTCAGACAGCCGCTTGTTGCATTATGTTGTAATTTTATGAAGACCACTGGAACTTTAAATAGTTATGTAGGAGGGTTTTGTGAGGCACACAAATGGCTCTGCTGTGCAGAGGCCTCCCTTAAACCAAAATTCATATTTTCTTAACATGGATTAAAATATTTGACAGTGTGCTTGATTCAGTTAATGGCTGCTAAATCTCTAAAATACAGACTGCATACAAGGCATGTTAAATTCAGCCCACTAAATGTATTCCTGAGACAGGCTCAACCGATTGTTTTGACAATTTACCTCCAAAATGCACTCATACTGTTTTACAATGCTCTATAAAGTGTGAGTAGTAATAATCTCTTCTAATTTTGTTCAACTGTGGCTAATATTGCAATTTAAATTGCTGCCCCCATCCTCTGGAGATTAGGCTTACAAACTATTTTCCCACTCCTTTGTAAGTCTTTCCCCAGCATTATATTTTATTATTACTGCTCTTTGTAACTCTAATAGTCGAAGAGACTGGGAGCAAAGTTGATGAATTATTCAACATTAGACTGAAGCTTTCAAAGCCACAGTTTGCTGTGTTAGCTGCTTTTCACTTGTCTGCCCCCCTCTCCTTCCCCAATTCTCAACCTCCATACTTTATGTTTTCTCTCCCTCTGACTTAGAATTTTTTGCTCTTACATGTCCTCTCACACTAAGCCTGCAACACCCACACCTGCACTTTTTCACAACTTCATTTACCAATTCAAGTGCTGTAGTGACCTCTCTTACTCAATGGGCCATTAGATGGTAGTTTTGTGAACTATATGACTAGATTAAAAAATGTCTCATGGGAAAAAAAACTGTTACAGTCTTATATAAACACATTTTTCTGCTCTGTAATTCTCCAAAACTACCAGAGTAGCTAGCCACACAGCTTTTTTTCTGCTTCACGTATTCCTGGTAGTTTCGCTCCCCAACCTCCTGAATTATATTAAGTCTTTTAGTAAATTGTCCAGATATACAATTAACTGGGATAAAAGTGAATTAATGCCTTTGCTAACTAATCTGAGTCCTGCTTTCTTGAAAACCTTACCATTTAAATTAGTTACCAACCTCTTCGCCAACCTTGGACTGAAGATTTCTAGAGACCCCAAACTTTTAATGAAATTATTTTTTTTTGAACATGGTTGACAAACTACATACTAACATCAAGAATTGGAATTTGCTTACCTTAATGATTGGTGGCATCAGTGCTATAAAAATGGTTCTTGTACCTCTTCCAAAATCTTCCTATTTATTTACCACTGTTTTTCTTCAAACAACTGGATTCAATCATTCTCTCATTTGTGTGGGCAAATAAACCTCCTTGTATCTTTAAAGCCTATTTACAGAAAGATGTAAACAGGGGTGGCCTTGGCCTTCCTGTACTTAGACGTTATTATTGGGCTGCAAATGCGAGGGCTATCACTTTCTGGCAATGACTGGTGTGCTTCTTTCCCACTATGGTTAAAAATCAAATCCATGTGAATTTTGAAGAGCTCTCTCCCAGCACCAGTCTTTTCCAAAGCCCAGCCTTCATACAAATTATTTCATCACAACTTCATTATCAGAAGCACCCTGAAAATTTTCAATCAAATAAAACAATTTTGGGACTGCCAAACAGCAAGTGCCAGTCATATTAGGGAGGCCTTGGCTGAAACACTCGGAGTTCTGGTGTCAGATGAACTGTGGGAGGAGGGGCCTGTCCAGTATACCCAACAGTTCCATTGATTCCAGATACAGACTAATTCAGTTTAAAGTTTTACACAGATTGCATTATACCAAAACTAAACTCAGTAAGATATTCAATTCTGTTTCTCCAGTCTGTGATAGATGTACTGCCGAAGGATCACTGTCACACCTATTTTGGCATTGTCCAATTCTAAGTAATTTCTGTTGCAACATATTTATTTGGTTTTCCAACCTACTTGGAACCAACATTCAGTCAGACTGTAATTTGACAATTTTTGGTTGTTCTGACAGGACAAGGGTTTTACCCTCTCATCAAAAACAGGTTTCTTAAAGTGGGGATGGTCTCAGCTAAAAAGTTGATATTGCTGAATTGGAAGTCGTCTTCTTCTCCATGTTTTTTTTTTTTTTTTAGAGGTGGCTCAATGAGATGGTTTCTGTAGCCAAAATGGAACAGATTTGTTACAGCAAACAGGGTTCACAAAATAATTTTCAGAAGGTGTGGAAGCCATTTTTGACATTGCTTGATGAGACCTAACTACACCACTCATCAGTCTTGCTGCGATTTTATATCTTTATTCCTTGTAAACTTTGTCTTATCCTGTATGCAGACTGATGCTCTGGCAGGTATCCCTTTATTTTTTTATTTTAGTATTTTTTTTTTGTTCCGTTTTGTTTTTCTTGCACTCTTGTCCCCTTGAAGGGGTGGTCTTCTGTTACCTGTTTTTCATTTTTTGCCATTTGCATACTAATCACCTTTCTTTTTTGTCAGTTTGTGTAATGACATTAGGTGTCCTTTGTATGTTTTTCTTAGTGTAAAACATTAAAATAAAATATAAAAAATTTAGATTTATTGTTTATCTTGTGCGTTTAAGGTAAAACCCTTTGCTAATATATCTTTTTTTTAAACTGTTAAACAGCACTAAAAGTATTGGCCCCAAAAATTCAGTATCAGTCATGTTATAGACTCGATATTGCAGTTAAAAGATTTAAAACTAATGACTGAAATCTCTTCAGCCTGTCCTTTTTTTATGCAGTCTTAGCATGTTAACAGGCTTTTTATTGGCTTTCTGCTAATATAATACAATTTTATCTGGTTATGGATATTAACACTGTTGTTTCTTCACACCTGCAGTTCATTAATATTGGTTCACTGACTTATTCACAACATTAGTCTTTCAATTCTTTTTGGTTTTGGTGTTGTTGTTTTTTTTCATTAGTTTTTCAACAGTTCCACAATGAGTTTACAGTATTGAACACTGACACAGTCTGTGTTTTTTATTCCTGTAACTTAGTTTAGTAGTGTCACAAGTAATAACACACATCAGTTAGCTACATTTAGAGAAAAGAACTGACTTTACCACCTATCACCAGCACCAGTTTATCTTTCTTTGACTTTCTGACTATTGTAGTGTGGGTCATACCAAAGCTATGAGACTTTGTAACAGAGGCCAGTAATGCTTAGAGCGATGGAGAGTATAAAGTGTTCTGGAGAGAAAAGAAAAACAGCTCGCTCTATTTTTAGGAGCCTAAAGATTTGGTTTCTACTCCAGATGAAAACTATATGCCCGTATAATGTTGCCGCTGCCTGGGGACACGTGCCGAATCATGCACATAAACACTAATAGCTGGCCAAGCTGAGAACTGGGTGGACATATCAGGTTGGTAAGATAAACAGGGTAATATTGATCTAGAAAACAGAGACAGGCAGAGAGAGGGGGAGAAAAAAAGGAAATTCAAGCCATTTCTCTTCCATGGTGCATGAAATAGCAGGAGGTTATCTATTTTGATGACCCAAAAGAAAACACCACTTGCCCACACATTGTTGAACTCATTGGTGTGTGCCCTTAATGTGTTGGAGTATGAGATTATCTAAGGGGTTTTAACAGTCCTGGTCAATTCCTCCATCATTATTTGTTTGATTATACCTGCCTGGTTATGTGTTTGTTTGTGTGGCACTGTGGGGTCAACGCAGGACCTCGATAGCCAAGTACTATAGCAAACACATCTGGATTGTTGGATGCAGACTGCTGAATGCGCTGCACATGGTCTCTTGGTTCTTCAGTGTTTAAATGGTTTGCAGTAGTTTTTCCAGATAACATAAATTTCTATGATTTGCTTGATGATTTATAGAGAGCCAAAGTAAAACCGGAGCCTCCTTATTCCAGATTGTTCAGAAGTCAGAAAACCTCATTCAAAATTCCTGTTGACATTTGTAATAACGTAAATAACTAAAACTCCAGCTGTGGAAACAGCCTTAATATAATAAACAATATGTTATGTGGCTGGCTTTTATGTCTTTATAACGACAGTAGTGTTTTTTTGTAGAAATTATCCATTCTTTTACTATTGTTGTTTATTTAATATACCTGTTTTTTACGCTGTCTTTAATAAACACAAGTTCCCATAAGCCCTATACCTTTGTGGGTTAAATGTCACGGCTCAACAAAAGTAGTGAGTTGGTGGGTACCAAAGGGCTGCGGCTAGCTCAGGCACGTCCAATAACAGCATGACAGAGAGGAGCAAACTCTGTGAAAGTTGTTAGATAGCAGAGATTACAGCTAAAACAATTGAAAAACATACTTTAGAAAAGAGTGGTGGTAAATGTTATGGATGGAAGAAAGCAAGTTACAGTGACGTAAGTAAAGTAAGCTGTAGTTTTTTTCTATGTTGATTTGTCACAGAATATGGAAATTAAACCCCAGGAATACACGTCATTTGTTTGCTCAATAAGAGAATGTACTGAGGGACAGGACAGGCTCTGACACATCTGTCAATCATCACACAGTAAGACAAAAGGAAATGAGCGGAATGTTTCAGTGTTTTTGACATTAATGAATTGGGTCCACCAATCAAATTACACCTCTATGTAAATGTTAGGATGATTATCTGAAATCTGAATATACATTATGTTGTTAATTTGGTTAAGATAACGCATTTACATTTTACATTTATTGAGTATTGAGTGTATGTCCCGTACTCTTTCCAAAATCTCTCTGTGGATTTCTTGATTTTAACTTTTGTCCTCTCTTGCATTTATTCTCACGGTCTCATCCTCTCAGTCTTTTTAAGTTGGACTCCAAACAGTTTAAGATTCTAGTGCTGCCACCCAATAGTCAATGAGGTAACTATTTGGGACTATGCTTGCTAAAATAGTGTATAGACTAGATACACTTTTCATCAAGCAATAGATCTTAAGAGATTCTGCAGGATGGGGTTAATCTGTGGATGGAGAATAATGGTTGAGAAATAATTAGACACTCATCTTTCATTTAATCTACTCTCGACTAATGAAGTATTATCTCATCTTCAGAAATCCAATAACTGTTTGTTTGTTAAGAACTTCTTTAGTCAATGAAATTGTTACAAGCATTGCCCTGATTATATCAAGTGACCATTAAATTACCATGAGAGAGGGACACTCCAGGAACAGAAGTTAAATGAGAGATAAGGGGAAGGTGTACCGTCAAGATGTTTTTATTTAGACCCTGCGTTTGAGTTGCGTAACATATAACAGTTTTGATATACCCACTGTAGAGTTTTTTCATATCTGTCTTTCTATCCAGCCAATACATTCTCTCACACTGTTGATAATGTATTTTGATTAATGAGTCAGTTCTGCGCTGCTTTCTAGCAATTTCAAAATTACACGGGCTGGTATAAGGAGGGAGATAAAATTACAGGTCAAGACATGTTGACATATCTTTCACTCAGTGGCCCAAATATAGAGAGCCTCATCTGTCTGTGGATGACATGTTTGCTGTATGATTGTTCCTGTCCTGAGCAATATTTTTGCTGCCAAGCTCTTATCCAAAACTGCTTACTAGCTGGGATGGTGTTTATCACCAGGCAACATTAGCCACATAAACAATTATGTCAGAGAATCACAGGAAACTGTTGCCGCTTTAATTTTTCCAGATTCAAGATTCTTTCAAATACAGTTACCCTCGTTTTATCACTCTTTCTCCTACATATTTCTTTAGTTGGGATTAGCACAACTCTCATTCATGTTTTACTTCCCAGTCACCTCGTAGATTTATGAAATTAACAATTAACAACAATCAACTCTTATGTCCTTGTCAATAGTTATAACACTGCAAGCCAAGGCAAGTATTGCACCATTCAAACACAGGACATTTAAAGCGATTTACATAATGTAAAGAGAAAGAGATAAATCCAATTAATGTATGAAATGAAAGAAAATAATTTGAGCAGACAAATCATAATAGATACTGACAGATAATAGACTAATACAGGTTGAGAGAATAAAAGTGCAGAAGAGGAAATCAATCAGTCAAAGCCACAGAAAAATAGGACTTTTTAATTTAGATCTGGAAGTGAGTTTATCATCCGGAGCATGGACAATATGAACTTGTGAAAATCATTTCCTCCATATATAACATTCACGTTATCCAAACCAATATAATGATTTCAGAAGTGAAATATCATACTCGGTTCTCCAGGATCTTGTGGAAGCCTGAAGGCATGAATACATTTCATGTCCAGACACGAATCCTCTATTTCTCACTGTGTTTTAGATGATAAAAGCCTGATTTAGTTCTTGCCTTGATGTCGCCGCTGAATTTTGGACTCAATAGAAGATAGAAAAGCTAGCTCCATCTTCAGTAATCTTTTCATTCAGATGATGACACCCCTGGAAATTGCACCTGGAGGTTCCTCTGATAAACAATCTCAGATGGCACAGTGCTCAAATGTACAAGCACACATATGTAACAAATACTGCCACTGTTTGGAGGATGCTGAGAGGAAAAGTATGTCACACTGTGATCTCACTACCCACACATTCCCAACCTGTTTCGGATAGCGACTTTCTTGTATTCTCTGTGTGCGTAAGTGTGTTTATGCAACTGTGTGAGGGGGAGAACAAAAGAGAGTGCGTGCCAGACACAGAAACACTGGTGTTTTTCGGTTCAGGCAGCAGATCTCTACAATAATAAGCTGGATTGTGTTGCACGCACAACATCTGTCTCAAACACACACAAACTGCCTCTTTCAAACACACAAACACAGCCATTATATAGTCATTACTGTCAGGCTGATGCTGTACAGCCCTCTCTATTATGGCCTTTCTCTCTTATCTCCTTCCTTTTCCCTCGTCTCTCTTTCTTTGTCTTGCTCCTCTCTTCTCCTTTCTCTCTGCCTCCATCCAGACGGTTTCGATCTTGGAGCAGCGGCTGACGCTGACAGAGGACAAGCTCAAAGAGTGTTTGGAGAACCAGATGGAGATCGGTCTACATCTCCAGAGAAGAGAGGAGGCCTAAAGATGGCAGCATCAGAGAAAGGTCACATCGACAACAGAAACACATATACGTACAACGTTCTCGCGTTGTTAAATCTCATTTAAAATGTGCGACCTTATACACAGTAGCACAGTCACAAGTTTAGCAGAGTTGACGTGGACCGTTTTTTTCTGACTGGGCTTTAAATGCACACTGAGCCTCATTGCTGATGTACTGTATCCGTTTCTTTTACAAAGACATGTAAGAACTGAAGGGGTTTAATATTAGAGAAGTTGTTTCTCTACAACAGTGCTGAGAGCGCAGTCCCTTTTCTGCTGACGAAGGACCTGCTGCTAGTCACTGCTGTTTGTAGGTGTGTGCGTGTGTGTGTGCTTGCGTGCGTGCGTGCGTGTGCGCGCATAATGGCCACAAAAGTCTAGACACATGCAAGACACTTTTGTACTTGTCTATGCACTGCACGTGTGGATGTTTTAACTCCATTTGTGTGAGCAGGCTTGTGCAAAATGCATCAGTAAAATGCTCTTTTGTCGTTGAAATACAACCAAAACATACAGATGGTACAGTGACTGTTTAAGTTGCACTCAGGCCTGTCATTTTTAAACTGAAGAAAGGGGGAAAAAAAGAAGAAAGAGCGATTAATACAGGAACCTTTTGGTATAGTCTGAATTTGAACTTATTCAAGTTTGCTGTCCACAAATATGTTATGTTTGTTCACCTGCCCTCATTAGAAGTACAGATTGTTTTAAATGAGTTTTGAATCAACTAACTAAACAGTTCACTGCAGAGCCAGTACAGTGCCTTTATTGAGTCTTACATGGAGAAACTAGATGTCCAGATTGGAAAGTGTGCAAGCGTTTTTGCTGTTTTTAAAGAATAAGTCTGGTGATATTTTATATGTTTGTGATTATCAAGAGATCCTGTGAAAAGACCAAAAACAACAACAATGAATTGATATCATAATAAAACTGCCTGTGTAGCTAAAGCCTGATACTCATCTGTGCTATTAACCGCCATTGTAGGTTAAATACTGCCCCTTCATTACATCAGTTTCACATACATGTCTTGCTGTAAATACTAGGGACAACTTGATATGCCGGATTAATTACACCAATTCTGACCTTATTAAGTAGATTGGGTCTTGGCCATGGCATAACTGATCCATAATAAATACAGTTTCTTTATAAATTTATAAATAAATAAATACATAAAAATCAGTTTCCACCATCAGTTACATTCATTCAGTCATTGCCAGCTTCCAACTTAAGTTGTTAGTGCCACAGCAATCCTTGGCCTCTTGTTCCACAAAGTGACCTATACAAATTTCTATTTATGAACTTCTTTTGCTTTTGCTTTTTTTAAACTGAAGTCCTATGATTGAGTCCTGTTTTAGAAGTTTTGTACTTTGACCAAATGGGCTTCAGGCTGAGAGCCATGGACAGGGTAGGAAGGAAGGAAAGTATTGATAGATGTTGGTTTTGGTCCTCTCATTGGACTGTTGACAATGAAACAAATGTAAAATAACGTCATTCTTTTACATTAAGTTACAGTGGTGCTTCATAGATTGTGCTATATTGAATTTGAAGTTCTCTGTCAGTGCAAAACGGCTGAGTGTAATTTACTGTAGTTTGTGTCTGAGTCTGAAACTTTTATACACTAAAAATAACTTATTTTTTTACCTTGTTAATAAAAGTTTTTCACTTGAAATTAGTTGATAAAAGAATTCCTGTTGCTCTTTCAAAACACTGACCTTTGTGTTTCGAATGAAAAAGAGTTTGTTTTCATAATCGTTGCCAAGTCTATGATGTCATCGGTTACTTTTGAGAAACTATTTCCTGCTCTGATTGGTCCACAGAGGCAGAGCAGTTACCCTAGAAATCATGGCTTTTCTGTCTTTATTGTCCTCAGCAGACGTTGAGATAATGAGCAGTGAGCTGTGTCATCTATGGCTCGAGGTGATACATTTTCTTTCTTTGCCAGACTCTGGGTGATGATTTATCACAAAAGCATGGGGGTTGGAGCTAAACGCGCCTGCCCTGCTTGTGTCCAAAATCCTTATGTTTCACGCCCCAAGTCATTTACGTAACCCGACCACTGATGCTGGATCAGTACTTTTTATTTTTAGAAGCTTCAATGAAAATGAGCCTGAGGCTACGTTTAGACTCACACTGTGTTTTCTGGAGAAACAGAATCATCCGAGCCATGGAAGTACTATTCATCATCACTATGTTTACATACTATAGTAATGTATCAGTCTGGGTCCTATTGTGGAGGGCTCTTTCTGAGAACATTGGCGTCATTAAGAGGGGAAAATATTAATGACTGTTTCTTTAAGACCTGGCTCTGCACTGATGGAAAAAGAAGGAAAACAAAACCGGAATTCTGGAGCTGTGCTGCCGGGCCCACTCTCTTCCTTCCTGTCTGGGGCCCGAGGACACACACCACACACAGACACACACACACACAGGCAGTGATGCCAGAGAAAACGGCTCCCTTTACTATGGGCCTCAACCAGACGACCTGCCCGGAGCTCTAGTTGAGAAGAGGAGGGGCTGAAAGAGTGGGTTCAGTGAACAAGTTTAGCTTTAAATTTTGAGTGAGGACATTTCTGCATTTTGACCGATATTCACTTTAGGCCAGACATTTAAAGGTTTGTTTGATCATTTTGATTTTTCACAATCAGGGTGTAGATTCATTCTTAGAGCTGAAGCAATTAAGTTGATTGACTGACTATTAATCTATAACTATTTTGATAATCCATCAGTTTTACGTCGAAACAACAACTGTTCTTTTGGTTCCATCTTATCTGCTCTTAGGATTTATTGCTTCTCTGTTTTATCTCATTGTCAACTGAATATCTTCTGGTTTTGAACTGTTATTCAGACAAAGCATGAATTTGAAGAAGTCACGTTGGACTCTGAGAGGATGTGAAAGTCTTTTTTTTAAAACTATTTTCTGGCTTTTTATAGGCCAAACTATTACTGGAAGTAACAATTCATGAAAATATTTTTTAGACGTAGCTAAAAAAGATCAGTATAGGGTTGAGGCTGATTTCAGCCCTCTCATTTATTGGAATGAGGTTCAGTTTGTTTGACGCAATGGGTGTGCCAACAAACTGGCACCAGACAAAAAGTTTAACCAGCTGCCAATAAATTGGCAATCTGCGTGATGAAAGTTAAAATGATTGTTGTTGTAATGACTTATGGTTATAAAATTCTGTCTGAGAGTATTATAAAGATTCAAACTAAAGGAACTTTTACACAAACTGGACTCCATGGATGGTATTTCATATCTTTCTCTTAACTGAAGTAACACGCTGCCACCAAAACAGGGCTTTAGTTGTGATGGTTCGGGTTAGGGGCTTAAGGGAATGCATTCACAGATATAGCTGTATAAATGTATATGTGTGCACATGAGAAAGGAAGGGGAGAAATGAGAAGTTGAAGAACAACCCTCTATAATATGTAGCCCATGTGTGGCCCGTGTGTGTCTGTGTGTGTCTGTGTGTGTGGGTGGGTGGGAGGGGGTTGGTGATCCTATGAGGAGAACATCTGGATATGTTTTTCCTGGTGTGCTGTGGTTGCTGCCACTGCTTGCCTCAGAGTGTGTCAGTGTGTGTTTTACTGGTTCAGTGTGTCAGATTTTTCATGCTCCTCTTTGCTTTTTGTTTTCTCCGTCATTGTGTTGTTTTCTGACAGATTTGTGAGACTGAAATCATATCTGGACCCTCTCACGGCCAGAGCACTATGCCGTGTAGCAGCAGGTGGAGGCTGCACTGCCATACATAGCTTCACTGCAACTGCGGGAGGAAAAACAGGCGGGTTTCCCTGAAACGTCTAGTGCCAGTGCGTATTCTTAGAACTGCAAGTGGTAGTAGTAGTGGTGTTATATGCTGTCCTTGGTTACATCACTGAAATGATCATTGTAACAGTGTGGTGGTCACTGCTGAATGAGCTGAAGGGGCACTGGATGGTTTGTACTTCTAGGAAAGAAATGAGAGGCGTTCTCGGGATACAAAATACACTGAACTGTTTTGGGGAACCACAGTAGAAAAACATAGAATAACCATGTACAAGAGTTTCCAGTGAGTCACAGCAAAGCAGGTGCACTATTAGTTTTTACAGGCCCAAAGGGATGTTAATGAATACAGCCATATGCACGGGGTAGACAACAAAAATGTACTGTAAGAATGCTTGAAGTGTGCCCAGAGTTTATCAGGATTACATCTACAGCTCATATTACTCTCAATGTTATAACAGATCTGACAACATGCTGCGTGTAGGTGACAAATACTGGTCAGTTGCCTACAAACTAATGTCCCACTCTTGAAGCAGTGTTTGTCGTAATGTCGTAAGTCTGGGTTTTCTGCAGTGTTAAACAGCAGGGGTGGGATTCCTAGCCTGAAATAAACACCATTTTCTCTATCATCATAAACAATTTTATGTACATTCATTTTTATCAAAAAAACATACAAAAAAAACATGAACTACAAGAGCAAAAGAGCAGACGTGCCATTTTACACACCAAATGTGATATATTTAATTACTGTGCTTATTTTTTAGAAGAGGGCTTCTTTTTTACACCACAGTTAAGTTGCACTCTTTCATTGGGATGACTCACTTAATTACAAAATATATAGCTAAACCTATCAGCAATATTTTAATGTCCTCATGTAGATTTCATGTACGAATACTGGAACGTGGTAACAACGTACTGATCACCTAGTTTGGATAAAAATCAGTATATTGTTTAGTGTGTGGAAAAATACAGCACAGACTGCACCAGGTTCAAGGGTTTTACCACAAAAGTAGCCTATATTTGCCTATTAAGTTTTTAAAAATGTAATAGTTATTCATCTTTTTTGCTAAATCATGGTGCAGTGGCCTGAGTTTGTTGGTTACTAACAAGCTAAGTGTTTACCTTAATTTGTCTGCCACCAGTATGAAGGTAACATATGTTAAATTATGGTGTAATCATTCACAGTTGAAAAAAAATAAAACAAAAAGTTTTATGTACAGGTGTGGAAGTTTACAGAAAGTTTTACATAGTAGTTTTGTCACATTTGTAAAAGGAGAAACTTGTTTGAGCCTCAGTCCCGCCATGTCTTTTCTGACCACTGCTGGATTTGGCAAATCTCCCCAGTGCCTCATTTCCTGCTTCACCCCTCCTTCCCTCTTATCCCCCTTTCTCTTTCCTCATCGCCTCCTACTCCTTCCCCCTCTGAGACTGAGCCGTGCTTGTCGGCAGTCGTTGAGGTTTGGCGCTGTGCTCCTCCAACCCACGCTTCAACTTCGTCTCCAAAACCATCTTTTTTCCATTCGATCCCAATGGGAATGAATGGACGGTGGAAGGGAGTGAGGTTTCATTTTTTGTAAGACGATACAGCAAAAGAAGAGTTTTTAATCTTGTTGACCAACTGACCTGTTATGGCAGTCCAGCTGCTCTCTTATCATCAGTCTACACCGATCAGCCACAACATTAAAACCACTGACATTTGAAATGAATAACATTGATCATCTCGCTACAGTGTAATATTCTGCTGGGAATCCCTGGATCCTGGCATTCATGTGGATGCCACTTGACACAAACCATCCGCCCAAACACCCTTGCAGATCAAGCACACCCCCCATGGCACACCCTGGTGACATTGGTTCCCCAGCAGGACAATGAGTGCTACCACACCACAAAAACTGCTCAGGAACAGCCTGTGGAACGTGACAAAGAGCTTAAGGCGTCCACCTGGCCTTAAAATGCCCCAGATCCAAATCTGATTGAGCTACATGGGACGTGCCTGAAAAATTACAATGGAGTGCTGTTGGCATGAGGGGGTTTACTTTGTCTGAAACAATCTTTGGGTGGGTTTTATGGGTCAAAGAACATCTTCATGAATACCAGGACCCAGAGTTTAACACTATAACATTGTACTGTAACCATGATCAATGTCATTCACTTCATATGTCAGTGGTTTTAATGTTGTGGCTTATCAGTGTATATCTGGATTAATTTCACCTAATTTTGTTCACATCTGCTGCTTACTAAAGATTTTACTTTAATTTACATAACATCAATGATTTATGTAATGTGTAGTTGATAAGCTCTGAGAAGTCCTTCCAGTAGAATATGAATCTTCAGTGTCTGTAGTGTAACCTAAATGCTCTCGTGTCACCTCTAAATCACACATGACCTGTGGTGCTCAGGTAACACAAATAAAACCAGCTCACACATGCTTCAAGGTGTATAAATGTGTGCTGAAAGTTTAAAGTTGATGACCTACTTTACTATTGGCCAACCCATAAAACAAACCTGGCGATAACTTGTGAGTATCCGCCCCCTTCTGACAGCTTCGCCTCACCTTGAACTTACCTGCTTCTCTGTAGGTCGACTGCTCTGTAGGTCGTGATTTAAGGAAGCTTTCAAACAGAAATGTAGCTCACAGATGCATCTAAAAAGCAAGATGTCTTGTTTGTTACAGCTTATGTTACTTTATTGGTTAATATTTATGTGAAGGAGTGTGCATTAGGCTAGAAGACCAAGACCATCAGCAAAAAGATAGTCTTAATTCTGGAAAATTAGACAAAACAATTTACAGCATGCAGGCCAGGAGAACTTATGTTTGCATTTTCCCCTGGAAATGTTTACCTGTGGGTAGTACGTTAACCAGTTAAAAGGAAACAGGAGGAGATTTTTATTTAAAATAATTTTATTTTTGACATTATATGTTGTAGTTCTAGCTGATAGTGTGGCAGGATCAGCAAAGAGAAGAAGAGAAGAATCGACCGATGAACGAAAAAACTAAAAGGGACAGTGACACAGCATCGCTGAAAACACCTGGTCATTCAACATATGGAGCGACTTGCAAGATTTGAAAGGAAAACCGATCCTGAATTGGCCCTTGACCTCGTAGATAATATGGGAAATGTTGGTAACTTTAACAAAATGACTATTAGTGAGCATCAGAATCTGTTAGATATAGACTTACATGTAACAAATACGGAAATTGTAAATAATATTATTGTAAATAAGTTGCATCTTTTTTTCACTCGCTTCCAAAATAAATTCACGCTCTATCCACATTAAGACCTTTACAACACAGGGCGGTGGTGCTCACAGGGGCCGCCAAAACCAACACAGAAGGAGTTCCTTGTAGTTGCTTCGAGTCAGTGACAGTGCAGAGTCGTCAGCGCCGTAGAGATCTCTGTCATCTCAACTTGACATTAGCCAAGAAGACATGACATACGCATGGCAGGCCTCATATAACTTGTTAATATGTGGTAAAATTATCTTATGACAGGGTCATGAAACTTTTACTTGACCTAAAATATTGTATCAATAAGAAGAAGAGACTTTTTAAAGTGGTTCCATTTCCCAGTGTTACAACATGGTCCAGTTACAGTATAGTAACCCTAAACTTGAGTATCTGCTAGATGAGTTCAGCGTTGTGACAGTTAGCTCACTGTAATTATGTTTTATTGCAATGACAATGCAGTAACTGTTCACTTGAGGCTCGCTGTGTTATGTTCATGCTAGGCTAACGGCTAGTGTCAAGTTGTCATGACAGATCTCTAGAGCAGCAACAACTTCGCTTTGAAAGTGACTGGAGCTGTTTGTCAAAATCTAAATTGATTAGTCAATGACATTAATGGGCAACTACTTGTACAACTAAGTCGTTTTTCAAGCAAATACTGTATGCCAAGCATTCACCAGATCCAGCTTTTCTGTTGTAAGGATTTTTGGTTGTTGGTTGGACAAAAAAAACAGACTTTTTTACATTATATATCAGTGTTTGTGACCTGTCAAAGTAATAACTTGTTTCAATATGTCTGTCACTGTATACTGTAACTGCATTATTCTGGACAGTATGCCAACTCGCATCAAAACTGACTCACAAACAGATTTTTCACACCCACATATGGCAATTATGTCCCTGAATCTTGGTGTTCAGATCTTTTCTTGTATTAATGTAACAGCAGTAGTTATGAGGTCACCAGTACAGGGAAAGCAAAAGAGAAGCAAAGGAAAATCTTCTGAGTGATTTTTTTTTTTTTCAGGCCAGTTAGTTTCAAAGTTACAGAGGAGGCCTCCACATTAGCCCTCGACACCTACTAAATAAATGGTTTAAATGCTTTAACCCTTATTTACTTATAATACTCAAGACTAATTGCGTTTTAAGGGAAAAAGATGCTTTTGAACAATTTTTCTGTTTTACCAGTTTGCTTTTACATAATTTCAATGCTGCTCTTAATCTATTTAATAAAACTGATACTTTTTCTTTTTTGCAAGGTTTGACTTAGTTTTTAATCTTACAAATCAAATCAACAATATACATAACTTTTCAGTGCATGCATTATCCTAAAAGATCAAAAAATAAAGTTTTAAATTAGTCTCTTATCACTTAACAGAAAAAAAATACAAACCCCATGAGATTTGTTGCTAATGGCTTTTGAGAAATAAATTCTCGGTAGAGGGTCTAAAACATTGACAACACTGGTGCTCGTGTGAGGACGGGGGGTCGTCAGTAGCTGCGTTTGCCACAAGAGATTCAGTGGTTGTGTAGGAGCTCATATTAATAATAAATATTTTGGCACTAACAAAAGACTAATGGCTGAAGAAAGAGAGACGACTTCACACACGAGTGCTTCAACATATGGGTGGCTGAAAAAGGTGATAAATCCATATCACAGCGAAACCAAAGTGGTATAAGATCATCAATGATGACGCACTATATTTGTAGGTTGTGTGCTAGTCTACATCCAAGTAGCTTGGACGCCTATACAAATCAGTTACAGGTGAAATCAGTTACATCCTGCACAGCCCACCCCCCAACCCCCCCACCCTCACTTTTTTCATTTGGATGTACGCTGATTTCATACATGGCCTCTCCGGAATCCAGCTGACGGAAATCTGTTGTAGTGCCGTAGAACTTTAATCTCTGCTTGTGTATGGTTTAAAATTGCTGGATTAATTTTATGTTGATGTTGCTGTGAGTCCACTCCTTCCCGACTGGAACAAGTTGAAGCAGAGAGGAGCAAAGTGAAACTCTTCATGAGATAGAACGGATCGTTAGTTATTTGGCCACCTTCAGCCATCTCTCTTTATGGCCCTGCTCCTCCGCTGTCATAGTAATATAATGGGGTTAGGCTGAAAATGTGTGTGTGTGTGTGTGTGAGAGGGACTAAGTTGACACACGATGACTCAATCTTCCCTACGTAGGTACAGTGTTTGCTCTGCAGGTTGATTAGATATGGTAGGCGGGGTGAAGATTACAGGTGGTTTAAACAGATTTAATGTTCAAATAAATAGTCAAACTGAATTAATGTTGCTTATGTCATATTTGTTTAGTGATTTATTAAATACTGACTCAAACTGGGAACAAAACCATTGAAATGTGTTTTCTGGGTCTGCTCCAAACTTGGAGAGCAGCACAGTGATTTTGAGGACAGGTTGTGTGACTCTTATTCAGCCCTACTCTTGAGGATGTGTTGATCGTATTGAAGAGGTGCTTGTCCAAACCCAGATTTCTGACCTCGCTGTGACAGCCTTGTCTTTTTAAATATTCAAGTAGTTTGTACGGTGGCCAAAAGAGCTCAATGCACTGCAGCTTGAGAAAACGCAAGCAAACAGACAAAACACAAGCAAATAAAGAAAACATCTTTATCAATTTGACAACAAACGCGCTTGCAAGTACTCACAACACAACCAAATACACAAACGTGCTAACAGACAAACAGGCTCCAGATCCACACAACGCAACCATTCATTGTGTTTTTCATTATATTAATTGGCAGCATAAAAATCAGCATAAGGCTAAGGCAGAGTTAAGTTAACAGCAGATATCTGCAATAATATCTGAATATCACAATGTTAAAATAAACAGAAGAAATATTTTAGCCCATTGTCCAGGGATCACCAAAGATAGGATTCATCTGCTGGGTACCATGAATGTCTATAAAATATCATGAGAATTCATGTTATGGGTGATGAGATATTTCAGTCTGGACTAAAGTGGTTCACCAGCTGACCACAGAGCAGCATAGAACGTAATAAAGCCACTATCAGTCTATAACTTTAACCAAGAGACTCAATACAGCAACAACACTCAGGATGCAAAACTCAAAACCTGGTTTCCATTAGCCAAGTCCTGTTCTTTGTCAGCCCAACCATCCACTCTGACCTGACTTCCATGAAGTGTTAAGTCCTTAGCATGCTTCCTACAAAGTGCAGATCAACTAACGGTGTCAGAAAAATATTTAGCTCAGTTAACACATTTAACTTTAGACATGGTTGTATGAACTAGTTTAATTTAGGTATACTGACACCTTAAGGATCTCACACTTCCGACACTGGACAAAAACATTGCCAGTGAATGTGATCCAGGCAGGATCATCCTAAACATATTTTGCATAATTGGCTGAATGCTGCAGATTGACTGATGTTGCCAAATATGTATAGCTTGAAGATGTATCTAAATGTATGTAAATCTATCTTTTTGGGTAAAGTGTGGGAAAATAAAAAAAACACTCACAATCATTAAAATTCGCAGTGTGTAAGAATACCGACACTTTGGGTTGATAGGTTGGACCTGAGAATGAGCCTCATTATCTTACACACTGTACGGTTAATGTTTTATTTACTTGTTTTTCTCTCTCGTGATTACTGCTGATAGTGGAAATTCAGTTGTACACTTGTATGAACTGATTTCCATCATTGTCACTCAGACAGCTCTTGTTTAAATCCATTCTCCATCATCAGCCTCTCAAGATTGTTGTCTCCATCTCATTCTCTCTCCTTTTCTGTGTGTTATGTCAGTCCCTCTATCTTTCTCCATCTTACTAGTTTGGTCTTCAATAATGAATTATACTGAGGGTCTTCTCTGTGGCTCAGAGACTGCTCACACTTCAAAGTGTAAGCACGTGTGCACTGCTCTTCAATCGACACACACACAGCATAAAATATATATGCTTACAGCCACACTTGGACTATCTCTTAGATTCCTGAAAAATTCATAGCAGTCAGTGCAGACTCACTTCCACTGAAGACATCATCATAACAGTGGCCTCCTTTTCACTCTTGTGGACCCGGAGCACTCCACCAATTTAACTGACGATCTCGTCCCAGATGTTTCAGGCAGCTACATTTACAAGCGTTCAGGTGTTTTGGTGCAGCAACACTTCTGCACTTCTGGTTCTAGGAGGCAGGTGGCTACATGTACCATGCAGTGTGTCAAAGGTTCTCAAACAAGTCTCACCTTTGATAAGAAGCTATATTTCAATCATACTTCATTCACCTTAGTAACGTCAAAATGACTGCAGTGATTACTTTCATTATAAATTCATGTTTTTTTATTAGTTAATTGTTTTTTCCATAAAATGTCAGAAAGCCATGAAGAGCACTCATCAGAATACCTCAATCTGTAGCGCAAGGCAATGTAAACTTCTCCTTTTGTCCAACCTGTTGTCCAAAAATCAACGGTATTCACAAAACAATGATGTGAAAGTTACTTTAACAGATTTTTTAATTGTAAAAATTGATAGTTAATTTTGAAATCACTTGACTAATCGATTAATGGTTTGATAACAGAAAAGGTTCCTTTTTAACTGCAGAGCAACTGAAACCCATGGTTTCATTATTTTATTTTTTTTATTTTTTTCAAGATCTAATAAAAGATTGCAGATAACCCCAATTGTAGCCTCTCTACAGTAGTTACTTTATGACACATAACGTACTGGCTCTTATATATTTCAGACCTGCTAACCACATACTAGAGTTCAGCCTGAGATTCTCTGGTAGGTCTCTAGTTCCCAGGTTGATTTATTTAATTTGGGTTACTGTACTTTAATGTTTTTTTTATATCTTATTCCATTCTCATCTATTTTTTTGTTTTTGTTTTATGTCTTATATAAAGACAACTTGTTTTAAACGTACTACTATTGCTAGAAATGCTGCTAACCCACAATTTCTGGAGAATAATACCTAAATGATAATAATAAATTATATAAATGCATTGTTCTTTGTTGCAAAGTGCCTCACAGGGAATCAGACCTGACAACAACTGTCAGAAGCAAAAGAGCATTACTAAACTTTAAGTAATGCAATGCAGTGATTGCAGGTGATGCAGTTCATTACTTACGCTGTTCTATAATGCAACACAATAGCCTTGTAATTTTCAATTTAAAGCAGTATGAACACCTTAAAAAAAGTACAGTTAAATTAGTCACTATTCAGTCACTCTGTTATCGTTTCACGAAAACTTAAGCATACCGATCTCTGCGCCTGCATTTTGTTAGTGATTCATGATGAGATACGAATGGCAGAGCAACTGAACTGAGATGGACAGAATGCCGTGATACATTTTCCAGGCCTGTTTTTTTATGTGTTGGCGACTTGTGTGTTTGAGGGCAAAGGAAGCAACAGAGGAAATGCCAACGTTAGCGTGGGAGAGGGGTGTTCACCTCACTCCATTACTGAGGTGAGTGGGTTTAAGCCACAGTCTGCCTGAAAGAGGCCTCAGACAAAAACATGATCAGAGTGTAGTGAAAATTTGGTATTTTCCCAGTTTCGTTTAGGAGGAAAGGGGGAGAATTTACAACGTTAGCATGATGTATAAGCAGAATATTTAGTGCATCCTAATAGACGGGGCAATAGAACCAAAGCACTACAAATACTGCCTAATGAGCAGGTACAGTTCAGTCATGTAAATGTGAAGTTTAAATCTCTGCAGAAACTTGAATCAAGAACGTTTTCATCAGTGAGAAAATGTTATGGAGCTTTTTCGCTGACAATGAATGTGAAACTTTTTCTGATCACAGAATACAACCCAGGGTGATTTTTCTGGGATATGGGCAGAACAACTTCTTCAAAAATGATCAGTTTAATGCTGTTCATTGGTAATAAAGCCCAGACAAGTCCACAGAGATCAGATCAATCCTCCATTCGCTGTCATAAGTGCACAAAAATTTTAATTAGACTTGCATTTTGTGTGAAGAAATATACATTATAATAATACTACAGCTATCATGCATATTGTAATATCTTTCGAAAAGAAGATAAAATCATTTTTGGTATTATTTAAACAACATTATGTAGCAATGATTTTGAAGTCTCAGGTCATCAAATGTCGATGCTGTGGTATTTTCTCACAAATCAAAAGTGTTGCTTTAACTAAAACAACGCATTGATCTCTAAGTCTCTGGTTAGTGCTCATGGCAGTGTTTATCTGACATCTGAGGGTCGCCATTGCTAGGAGACGCACAATCATGCGAGTCATGGTACAAAATATTTTTTCCCCCTTTTAAACAAGCACATATAGCATTGGCTATTTAAGCTGTCTTTTGTCATTTGAGAGGGACAGTCGTGGTGTTAATTTTGTGTTCCCTTGACTAAGGTAACTGGGCGAAGGGAATTCAGACGCACAAAGTGTAGTGCACTACAAAGAGGGAATGATTTTAAACACCGCCCTACTTAGCTTGGCTTGCTAATGTTAGCACTGAATCTGAAGTGCTAACTGATCTGAATCTGAATCCGAATGAAAAGACTTTTTGTTAATCTCTGCAGAAACTTGAATCAAGAACATTTTCATCAGTGAGAAAATGTTATGGAGCTTTTTCGCTGACTTTCATTACATAACCGAAGAGGGACGACGCATCTCCACTTCCTCCCATTGTACAAAAATGAAGCCTCAATATTCTGAATACGAGCGCTGCCATCTTGCGCTGGTGAAGTCATTTGGAGCCAGATTCTGCACAGTAGTGAATGTGTACGTTTATGTGTTATTCTAATCATATCATGGAGTAACGGAGTGCTAAAATTTCATATGGAGAATACTGATTTAGGGGACGCTATCACAATTTTTAAATTAAGTGCACAAGTAAACACCAAGGATATTTATTATGATTTCTTAGCTAAAATGAATGACTTTAGAAGATCTGATAGTCTGAGAAACTACAGGTGATAAACAACAAGTTTTTCAGGATGGAAGAATGGATTTCCATGTGCAGTGTAGGCAGATGTAAAATTGTGTGGCCACTTATTCCTGATGATGGACAAAAAAACTGCTCCTCATCTGTTTTGTGTCTCAAATAATGAGATCCTTTTTAAGGTGCTTTTTGGGCATGGATTTGTCTAATATTTTTGGCATGTGGCTTTTCATTCAGAGAAACAACAGTCAGCTCAGTTCCAGCTTTGGATTTACAAATGGGACTAAGGGACTGTGTGTTCATCTCAACACCATGCCTCAGAAAATTACCTTACCATTCTGGAGTATAGATTTAGGAGGGAATTATAGGGTCTCTTTCGTCTGGTAGAGGAAGGTTTTTCCATCAATGAAGGATGACTCTGTGTCAGCAGCAAATAGATTGATGTTGCTTTTTTTGTTTTTTGTGTGGCCGTTCTTTATATTCCGTTTAAATGTAAGAAAAATAAAGCTCAAAACCTTCATGTGCAGTTGTGTATGTAGGAGGGTAATTTTCTAAAAACTTGTTGGACTTGACACAAACTACAGGCATTGTGTGAAAGAGGAAAATGTCTGTCCATCAGTCTGAAGACTCCTGTGCTTTCTAAAATAGCAGAATAAAGGCTCTGGATGCATGTATGAGCAAGTAGACTCACAACGATGGGTAAAGCTGCTGATGACTTCATGTCTTTCGTTGTTTGGATAGTGGTGAGTATGCCCTAATCTTTAGCTTATTTGTCTTGTTCTGCTTTTGTTACGTAACTCATCCTGCTTGGTAGGCTGCTGTACATTTATGAAGAAATTGCAAAAGATTGTGAAAAAGTATTTCTCCATCAGCAAATTCTGAGCGAGCGACCCCGCATGAACACTTCCAGATTTAGAAGAGTTTTAGTTATTTCAATTATGATTTGTTCTTTTTGCTGGAAGTGGGCGGGGGTTAGTTGGGGAAAAAGATGATGTCATGTACTTTCTGGGCACCAGTGACAACAAACAATATTTGAATCGAGATCGGATGACAGCTGTGGGGCTGTTTGTTCGTTTGTACTGTCAAATAAATCTGATCAAACCACAACCAAACAGTCCTGATGAAGCAGATGAGCTGCGATTTTGAGGTTCAATAAAAAAAACTAAGAATGTATTTTTCCCAGACATGATTGTTGCATATTTAGTCATGAATATTAAGATCATAGAGAAATACTCAACAGTTTGCCAACAGTTCATTCAGAGATTTGAGCATGTCATGCTTGTAAATGGAGCCTCAAATGCATGAAGAATAAAGAGAACTGGATATGGTGCCGCCACACACCCTTACTGCCAATTTGTTCCAGTGGACATTCGCAGTACTACAACGAAAACAGCATTTCCCCAGAGGCCACAATTTTAAAAAAAAGGGGGGGGGCCATGTGTGAGAAATGTATTTGATTCTGACTTTAATGTCAGAATTCTGTGGAAAACGTTGGAGTCAGAGTCAGAACTCAAATACATTTTTCACGTGCCCCTAATCCTCCTCCATATTATACAGTATATGTCTTGTTGTAATTTTTTTTTTTTTAAGTAAAACATTCTCTACTTAATGTCGGCTGTATAAAAATCCATGGCCGTTACATTACAGTTGAGCAATAAATGAAGAGACGGCTATTGTCTAAAAAGAGATGAGTCGAGTATCTCAGGCCACAAAAAAAGCAAACACTCATTCTAAAAAGAGTGGTCAGCTGACTTCAGCTATTTGAATCATCCGTCAAAGAGAGAACTTAAACATTATGCAAGGTTTGTCACTGTTGTGACAGCAGAAGCTGAAAATACAACCTCTGAGTACAAATCTATAAAGGTGTCCCTACACGCACTGTTTACTGCTGCTGCACCTTACAAAAGGAGTAGTAAGAGACGGAGAGATATTATAGGGAAAACACACTATAAATCATAAAGAACGTGGTGCCCAGTCTAACCACTGGAGTTAGCTGTGGTTTAAACTCTGGACTCAACACTTGTTAAGGGCTTCAGTGGGGAAGACCTCACATCTGCCTTTTGACTACTGGAAGTTTACTTTGTGTTTTGGTCAAATAAATGCTGTTTAGACAGGTTACTCCTCTCAAACTTATATATATATTTTAAAAAAAGTGATAACATGATATAACATGGTCACTGTCCAAAAAGTGAAAAATACTGCAATGTTAATTTTCATTGTCAGTGTATCAGACTTCACGCAGCTCCCTCTTGAGCCACAAAGATTATAGCCAAGACCTGTAAACAGACTCTGATGTGTACAACTGGTTAAGTGACGGCATGGGAATACAGCATGAAATGATGCAAAAAATACATGCAAGATAGCATAAAGCCACTGCTAATGCTACTGATGATCGTGTGTACGGTGATGTTTTGTTTGAGCACTTTGTAGACAAACACACAGAGTGGCTACACACTCTCTAAGAGAGAGAGTCTTTTGTTGTCCATGAAGGGAGTGGAAATACAAGAGCTCCAAAGTTTGTGTGTGTGTGTCTGTGTGTGTCTGTATTTTGTTAGAGTGTGTGTGTGTGTGTGTGTGTGTGTGTGTGTGTGTGTGTGTGTGTGTGTGTGTGTGTGTGTGTGTGTGTGTG
>JBBPCS010000359.1:8345730-8357664 GCA_037974645.1 Hollardia meadi
GAAACAGAGTTTAGTTAAAATCCACAGAGCTAGAGACTAACTGCAACAAACAGGTAAAGGTATAGTATAGTATAGTATAGTATAGTATAGTATAGTAGTACTTTACTTTAAGGTATAGTAAAGATGATAGAGTAAATGTAGAGATCAGTGGAAATAATGGATGAGGCCCAAAATTCTGAGTTACACCCCTGTCGTCATTAAAACACCAAGTTCATTGTGCATATACACAAATAAAGGAACAGGATGGCTTGGACCCTGAATCACAGGTAAACTACAGTTTCATGGCGGCTCAGTTACGGGCACACACACAGTCACAATTACAACCAATTAAGTGTTAAGATAGACATGGCCTTTATGGACATAGTCTGGTGACGCATAAAAATAAACAACACCTGAGACTTTTGTAAGAAAAGTAGCCTCCTTTAAAAATGCACTGTTGTCACAAAGTTTCATTCTTCTTTCTTGTAGGTCTACCCTTATAAAACATAAACCATTAAGTGTATATACAATAAATAATTTTTTTTTGGTCTTATAAGTTCCTGTGAAAATGTAAAAGTTGCAAAGCTTTCATTATTTTTTTTAGAATTTTATTCAGTTGAGTTGCAAAGTTTGAGGAATTATTTCCAGAAGTTTAAGTCCCATTCATTTTTCCATAGACAATCTCATGTGACTCATAGTTGGAGCACTTTTTCTGCTTTGATTGACATAAAACTCTTAAAAAACTCTAATTATCAGTACAACAGATTAAAGACTGCTTTAGAAAATATCTGACTCTTTGATTTTAAAAAAAATAAAAAGTTGATGGTAGGCTACAAGCTTGTGCACATAGAAACATCCATGACAACAGTGACCGAGGTGGTCTTCACTGCACATAAACCCAAGGTTGTTACATCATCCAGGAGAGTCCCATGTTTGCTGTATGGTGGAACACTGATGACATCATAGTCTAACCATTCAGTAGATAATCTGCAGCATTCAATCGAATCACAAGATTTTCATCAGTAGATGGTGTTTAGCTGTTATGGAATTGTAAAGGTTCAAATGTTGGCTGAAATGCTGAGACTGAAAGCTGATTCTTGACCAGCCTACAATAGGATATCACATAGTTTTTTTCTGATGCCCAGTAAAACATTGTAAGCACAGGTTCAGTTATTATCTACTCACCCGCATGCTAATGGAGAGTTGGGTGGAGTTTCTCCGTCCATTACACATTTCAGGAGCCTCGCAGCAAAACAGCGTTAGCATTCTCCTAAACAACGGAAGACTGGGGACTAGTTTTAAAACACACACAAAAAACAACAACCCAGAATACGAGCTGCTCCATACAGTCTCGAAGCTCTGAGATCCCAAATTGACTTGAAAATTGACTTCACTGTAGCCGCTAAGTGTTAGCACTCACCGCCACAGTAAATATTGTAGGGGCTTCCATCCATAGATTTGGATTTTGCCAGGCGAGCTGTATTGAGCCTTTTTATGTTGTTTTTTCTACTGTTGTTTTTTCTTACATTTTAAGACAAGTCTCCAGCTGATTCCGTTTTTTGGGGTTTTTTTGTTGTTTTTTTAATGGTAACGCTGTTTTGCTGTGAAGCTCTAGAAATGTTTTGTGGACGAAGAAACTTCACCTAACTTTCCATCGGCATGAGCGAGAAGTTGATAATAGGCCTAACTGAATTTTAATTTTTGGGCCGACTGATCCTTTAAAGGAAACTCTGAGGTAAAGGGTCAAGAAGGTGAACAAGAAAAATTTAGTAGACAGATTTACAAATAGACATGACAATAAAAAGACTATAAACAGAGAAATAAAAGGCTACCATGAAAATGTAGTCAAATGTGTCATTCAAAGTTAGACTCTGCTGTATGAGAACATCAATGAATAGTTATGAATGTCATGAAAACGCTCCCGAGTCTTCAGCAGCTCTGCAACTTTAAATCTCTCTGCTCCGCCCTCTTCTCAATGACAAGCCCGCAGAGCCTCTTTAACGCATCCAGTGGAAATGACAAACCAGAGGCGCTCCACGGGCCAGCATGTCACACACTGACAACAGTCATGGGCTTTAGCAACATACCCGAAACCCAAATCCCAAAACACTAACGAGGCATCTTCGGGCCATTTTGTTGATCTGCGGACGCGTCAAAGTTGGAGCGGGCATCGCCAAATGGACGTCGATGGACTGGAATGAAACCTCCACTTCTTCTATCGGACTGAAGGGAGGAGGGAAAGAAACCTCTGCATGTTCAAGTTTCCTGCTCCAACCAGAGGGGCATCGTTGCGTGCGTGTTGGATGTGGGGAAGTGTGTGTTGGGTGCGTGCGTGCGTGTGTGCGCCCGCAGCAGCAGCAGGAGCGGCGGCGGCGTGGCCGCGGGAAGGGAAGTTTAGCGCCGTGATTTTTCTCCTTTCCCTCTTTTCTGTTGTGTTGTTTTCATGTCACACCAGGGGAGCGGCGGATTAACGTTTCCCTGATGAAAATTAATCATCTGTGGAGAGGCCCTGTGATCGTGACTATGATGATGATGTCGAGTAAGAGCGTGGAGTGGCTGCAGGAGGAGCTGGAGTCCGGGGCCAGCTCTCTGCTCCTGCTGGACTGCAGATCCCATGAGCTGTACGAGTCCTCGCACATCGAGTCTGCCATCAACCTGGCCATCCCGGGCCTCATGCTCCGGAGGCTGAAGAAGGGCAACCTCCCCATCCGCTCCATCATCCCCAACAACGAGGACAAGGAGAAATTTGTGAAGCGGTGCAAGACGGACGTGGTGGTTCTGTACGACGAGGCGACCTCGGAGCGGCAGGAGTCCGGGCTAGGGAGCTCCGTGCTGGGGCTGCTCCTTCAAAAACTGCGGGACGACGGGTGCAAGGCTTTCTATCTGGAGGGTAAGATGAGACACTGGTGGCTTTAATTCTTGAAGCTCTGCATGTGTGTTGTAGTCCTTTTTTAATTCATAAATCTCACACCGAGTCTGTCCTTTCAAACTGGGCTCCAGTAGAAAGACATTCATTTTAATTTCACTCTGATTTAATTACCTGAGATCACATGCGGCTCTTCTCGAGGCTCCAATCTCACCAAACAGTAAACAGTTAATGCTAAAACAACAGTATATTATAATTAGTCTGCTCAGGGATCATTTGGGCGCTTTGACGAGATGCTTGGGAAAAACGCATCTACACATTTGACAAGGATTATTGCAGATTATGAAATTGTTTATAGCGTTATTAAGTGTGGCGACACTTCAAATAAATCCAGCTGTTCTGATCTGTCTTCAGGTTAAAGTTTGCCTGTTATCAGGTTATGTATGTCTCATAACGACACGGTAGAATACAATACACAGAATACAATGTAATACATCAGCTACACTCACTCTGAAGTCCGAATGAACTTTGACAGAGCACTTCCTTCACTTATTGCCGACATAAATATATTCTAATATTAATTCTAGTTAGGACAGAATCGCTTAAATCCTTAGACCAATGAAAAGAAACCTGTAAAAGGCGTCCGTGTCTCGACAGATAGAGCCGGGTTAAATATGTTTTCAATTAAATGCTGCAGAAATGGCCCCGCCATGTTGTGCTCCTTCAGGAAAAGTGGCGTTTTTTTGTTGTTTTTTTTCATGAATGAACAGTGAGACAAGGAGACGACGACGCACTCTGGATAAGCCTTAAGCACAAGAATAAAAGAAAACCGTCGTTATATAAAAAATAGCTGCTTTAATTTAAATATGGCAGCATTAGACGATATGGGTGTGTTTGATTTGTGTGCCGATCACAGAAATGTTAGATTGGAGTCACAAGCCGAGCTGCCATTCACAAAAAGTCCGCTGAGCCGAGCATGAAGCAGTAGAGCTCACTGTCCTGCTGCTGATCCTCCCAGGGCGCAGCTTTTCTCAATGGAGCACATCTGTCCGGAATGTTTGCGTATTCATAATGACGTAAATGTCACGCAGTTCTCCTGTTATCCGACACATCAATGTGTGGGACAAAAATTCATTTGATTGTGTTTGTCTTTAAGTCGCCTGTAAACCCATATCATGATAGAAACGACGAGGTTAATACAGTTTATGACGCATTTATCTCTGTAGTTAACTCTAGTGTGAATGATTTCATTTGGATATCCTCCACTACATACATACCTGGCTTATGTATAACATATAATGTTACTAGAAACTAATTTACTGTGGTACAGTGGGTGTTTAATAGCACATGTTTTTTTACACCACCTTCATTATCTGTTTTTAAAATGTTTTTTTAATGGGCTAAATTTTATTTGTCTGGTTATTTTTCCTTCTTCTTAATAATAATTTATCTACTCTTGGTTTATTCAGAATCATTAATCCTGCAGACTTGACATTCAGACAGAACCTTGCCTGTGGTCACATTCTTTATACCTTTAGTTTTACGCTCATATTGACCCTTTTCTGGTCTTTCCCACGTTCTCCAGGGGGCTTCAACAAGTTCCAGTCGGAGTACCCCGAGCACTGCGAGACCAATTTGGACTGCTCCTGTCCCAGCAGCTCCCCACCAACCTCTGTCCTCGGTCTGGGAGGACTCCGCATCAGCTCCGACTGCTCAGACGGTGAATCTGACCGCGAGCCGGGCAGCGCCACAGAGTCCGAGGGTAGCCCCCTCCCCAACAACCAGCCAGCATTTCCCGTCCAGATCCTGCCGTACCTTTACCTGGGCTGTGCCAAAGACTCCACCAACCTGGATGTTCTCAGCAAGTACAATATCAAGTACATCCTCAACGTGACGCCCAACCTGCCCAACATGTTCGAACACGAAGGGGACTTCAAATACAAGCAGATCCCCATCTCTGATCACTGGAGCCAGAACCTCTCTCAGTTTTTCCCCGAGGCCATTTCATTCATTGGTAAGTAAATGTGAAGAGAACTCTGTTTTTGTCTGTGCGTCTATTATGTTATGTTGCCAATCTTTCTAGTGACAGCAGGGTAACAATTCTTTTTCTTATCTACTGATCATTTTCTTGGTTAATCATTTATTCAGTGAAAAGTCAGAAAATAGTAAAAACACCAAGGTGATATGTTCTAGCTGTTTCTTTTGTCAGACCAACAGTGCAAAACCCAAAGATATTCAGTGTGTGCTGTTGGAACCAGCAAACATTTGGTATTTCTGCTTGAAAAATGATTATCAAAACAGTCGGCGATTATTTTTATGTCCATGAACCAATCGATTAATCAACTAATCGCTTCATCCATATGTATTAGCACAAGCAATTACCTGTATTACTTTTTCACTTGATCAATGAAGCCAAATGAATGGTTTGTTCTAGTCGTTTGGAAAATTGGTAAATTCTTCAGTAATTTATAGGGAAAAGCAAAAATGAGAGTGTTAATTTTCTTTTCTTTTGTATCTCGAGACTCATGAAATTTATCTTGCACCCCTATGTGAGGGTTCCGACCCCCCCGGTAGGGAATTAGTGGTTTATTCGTCAAGAGCTCAAATATTTGGTATTTTTGCTTAATTAAATACATATATGATTAGTCAATGATCACAACTGTTAATTTATTTTCTGTTAGTTGACAAATAAATGAATCAATTAATTGTTTCTATTTACAATTGGGGCTGCTTGGTTATTATATAAAATAGTGAAAATGTCCTTCCAACAGTTCCCAGAGACCAAGTGGCTTGGCTGACCAATAGTTCAACTTTATTATCAGGTTATTTTATTTATTAATTGACTCATCATTTTGGTCTTTCACAGTCAGACAGTAGTGAAAAATGCTGATCACAATCTCTGACAGGCCAAGTTGATATCTTGAAATTACTTGTTTTGTCCAACCAACAGTCCAAAAGGCAAAAATATTAAATGCACTATAATGGTGAACTAAGCAGTGAACATTTTTCTTAAAAGTGACTCAAATGATCAACCAAACAATTAATCAATGAGCGTCATGAGTTTCTGATTAAATATGAATTCGGTATGACAAAATATAAAGCAAAGTTTTGAATAAAACATGGACATAGATTCTTTCAGCATGGGGTCATACTGAAGCCTCAAGAATTTTAGCCCCCATCTTGTCCCACTTTCAGTAGTTCCCATCATTCCCATCATTCCCTCTGACTGATTCCCAGAGAATGAGTGAATTCCCTCTGTGGTGAGTCACTGAGAATGCCAGAGACTTTGAATCTGTCATAGATTGTCCAGACCCCCTGACATTTGTCTTTCTCTATACTCTAATGTCTCTGCTTAGGTGGGAGGAAGTGTGACATATGCCAGAGCACAAAGGTCATGGCAGATTTGGGTCATGCTGATGTTAAATGGGTGGCTAATTATAGGTAAAGGAGAGAAGTTCGAGCTGCAAAGGAGACCCAGATGTGACCTTGCAATGTTCTTTGTAAACTGTGGATTCCTTAAATAACTAAAATTATCAAATGATGATGTTTTTTTGATGTATTCAAGAATGCAAAGAGGGGGGAATTCGTTTTTTCTTAACAGCCTGAGAAATGGACGATTCTTGTGATGTAATGCTGCACAATCTGAATCGGTTCAGAACAAATTAAGGTTCCTTATTTACCTTCTGAGTATTGTATTGTTTGGTTTGGGTGTCTTTTTTGAAGAAGTTTTCTGGTACCTTTTATTGTGAAAAGTGAGCACACATCGCATATGAATTTAATTCGGCATCCGCTTGGCAGCCTGAACTCATGAGCCAGCTGACCCCAATCCTACAACAAGAGATGCAGGCCGAGAGAGATAAAGGAGAGGATGAGAGAGGCGGAGAAGGAAGACAGGAAAGAAGCACTTAGCTCTCGCTGTAATGGCCTGTAGTGATGTAAGTGCAAGGGCTTGAAACTGATAGAAGGTGGATTGATGTAGCGTATTAATAATGTAAGATGGGGGTTTTTTTTATTCAGGATTTTCTTCAGACTGAGAGTTAGAAAGCAGAATGAAACATGACTTTCTGCTCTTATTGCGTAAGGTCATTCTGGATTAGAAATATAAAATATTTGAACTAATTTTCAGCTCTTGTATTAAGACGTAAATTACGACAGGAAATCCTGTGTTCATGCAGAATCCTATCGCTCATAGTAACAAGCTTATTGAGAAAAAGAAACTTTAAACATATGTTTTACTTTATTTTAATGTGATTTAGCATTTAATATAATAATAATTCATAATTAACATTCTTTGTTTATTAGGATGCCTGTTAGTTGTTACATTTCCAACAACTAGTCTTCCTATAAAATCACATTAAACCAAACATATGACATACAAACAATCAGAATCCACATCCACACAGCAGAGAAACAAAATACAAAAGAATAAATATTTACATCATGAGCAAGTTTATGTATGGGAGTCTGTTCCAATGAGAGATGACCCAATACATAACTGTTGTATTGTGATGTTTGTTTCCACGATATTGTACATTCCAAGTTGAAATTATTGGTTCTACGTTCACTCACATATTATTATTAATGAAAAGTAGATGAGGACAATTCATTCTGTCAGTAAAACTGTGGATCAGAAAATCTAAAGACTCTTTTCTTTCTGATTCATTGATCATTTCAAGGTGTATGACTGAAACATTTGTAATCTTATACTCATCTTTTCCTCTTTTCTTTCCCTTCACTCATCTTCTCTCCTCCGTCCCTCCCGCTCCTCCTCCTCCTCAGACGAGGCGCGCTCAAAAAAGTGTGGCATCCTGGTGCACTGTCTGGCCGGGATCAGCCGCTCGGTGACCGTCACGGTGGCCTACCTGATGCAGAAGCTCAACCTGTCGCTCAACGACGCGTACGACTTCGTCAAGCGGAAAAAGTCCAACATTTCCCCGAACTTCAACTTCATGGGCCAGCTCCTGGACTTCGAGCGGACGCTGGGCCTCAACAGCCCTTGCGACAACCACTCGACCTCCCCGACACACGACCAGCTCTTCTTCACGACCCCGACCAATCACAATGTGTTTCAGCTGGACACGCTGGAGTCCACATGAAAATTAGACTTCTCGGGGGTCAAGGTGGTGTCATTACAAGCGGCTGCACTGGAGGGAAGCAGCCAGTTTTAGTGAATGTTTTAGCCTCCTGGTGGCTCGTTGCCTGAGAGCCTGGCCACAGAGGAGCGTTTGGAGGGACAGGATGGTTCACAGATGCCACGTTAAAAGGGAAAAGGGGACGGGTTTTTAAACCAAAGGGGGAACTGACATATGGGTTTGCGATGGTGTCCTCCTCAGAGTTGTATGAAATCGAGGGTGGAAGAGCCCCGAACAACTTGTCTTGTAATGACAAACCGAGGAGACATAAGTGACTGAGCGAAGGCGGCCGCGGGACAGACAGCTTCATACAAAGATAGTAACGTGGAAAAATCTACAGTACTCGATTTATGAGACAACAACATCCTCTCTGTCTTTCTGTCTCGGCTCTTTAGCTGAGCTGACTGGTGCCAAGTGGAGAATCTGGGATTTGCTTGTAGGAAATCTCGCTCTACTGAATGTAGAGTTTTATAAACCAAGGAATTAACACACACACACACACACATAAACAAAGTATGTTTGTACTGTATGTATGTTAACGTACATAGCAGAAAATGTATGGGCAGTCCTTAACAAGTTCAGTATGTCTATATGCATTTTTGTATATTTTTGTGTACATTTACGCACAAATCTATACCTTATATAAATATATACGCATAGAAATCTTATCTATCCAATCCAATAATGGCTTAAGAGAATGTAAAACTCAAGAAGGGGAATGGGTGTGGCAGCGCCAACAAAGATGAACCTTATTGTGATATTCCTAGTTGTCTTCTCTTTTTTTTTTCCTTTTCTATTTTAAGTTTAGTTTGTCTTTTAGGTTTGTAATGACCTAATGCAGTTTGCACAGTGGCGTAGCCATTGACGTGTTGGCACTTGGAAGCCAGTGTTTGGAAGCAGGCAGATAAAGAGACATTCAGAGAGGAGTGGAGAGGAGAGGCCAGTCCCAGGCTGCGACGAGTCCTGACAGCTGCACAGTGGAGTGGGGAGGGAGCAACCCCCCCCCCCCCCCGAGCAAAGGACGAGGTTCAGGGCTCACAGGGTTAGAGGAACTAGAGGGTTAGGAATTATCAGTTGAATCATGGCTGGGTAAATTTGACATTTAGCCAACTATTTTCAAGTGCAAGTTCCTGCTTCCTTCTTCCTTCGCCCATATGACTCTTCAGCCTAACAAGAAGTACCAGTTATTTCCACCAGCTGTTTTGATTAATTTGGTCATTTTAGCCAGAAGCTAAACTCTGAACTTCCTTGGTTGTTTCATCACAGCATCTAACGGCTTTGACTTTTGTACTTTGAGGCAGAGACTGGAACAAGAGTTCAGGTTAGTGTTCGGGGGATGCTAAGGCGTTGTTAACATTTCTGAGCAACTTTTAGGGCAGCTTATCTTAGCGACCTTGGGCAAGGAAGTGCCTCAATACTCTTGTATTACCTTACTTCTTTTAGCCGAATTTATTTGTCATCCTAACCTTGTTCCTTTTAGGATGCGGGTACAAATTTGCCAAAAATGGAGTATCGGACAAGGGGCTGTGATTGTAGCCTGGTCTTGGTGTTGGGATTATGGTGTTGTTGACTGGGACTGGCCTCAGCTACAGACTGCATGTAGCTGCTTAGGTAGCGTCTCGTCCCTTAACTGTGTCGGAGAAAGCCTTTCTGCTTTCTGTAAAGGATCACCCATTTTGTCAAAGATACGTATGTCTGAGTTGATAGTTGATTCACCCTTAAGCCTGAGTGGTATGAGCATGCTGTGCTGCTGTATGCTGTCTAACAGCAGACATAACCACAGGCTGGATGTCGCTTTATCAGGTAGGAAGACGAACGATGGGGACCGTTTTTTTAACTGCTGTCGCTGCTCATCGCGGCGGTAAACAGCATGTGGTTAAGGAGTTTTCTGAGACCCTGTTCACATCTGAATGACCTTAATAAGAAAGACTTCTGCTGCAGTAGTTGTCGGTTTAATGTAGGTTAACACTGCAGCACTTCTGTCTGTAGGTATATCCGCCGTCATGCAAGAACATGTTCATCAGATTCAGCTTGTAACTGCACAAACGTGTCGTAAATTGCTCGTACCAACATGATGAGGATGTGTATATTCGTGAGTTATGATCATTATCATAATCATCGCTCCATAATTGGCTACCTGTTCTGGGCAGGTTTCGTTCACAAACATGTGACTAAGGTTGAAAAGCAGAGAGAATCAGCAGACCAAAACATAAACATTACTAAAAACAACACTGACAGTTTTATTAGGCCACCTGGAAAAAAGGAAAATGGGCTTATTACTATGCCTGCCTGTGCTGTCGTCGCAGAGCCGTAACATGACAGATATAAAGAGGGAATTGTTTTATACGATTTTTAAAGGAGAGGTTGTCCACGTAGAGAAAAACCACCAGGTGAGGAGGAGGAGGAAGTGGTTTATCTGACAGGTGATCAGCATAAAGACACTGAGGAAGCTGTTGGTGTGGAAATCTTTCGACACAAAACACTCCTGTTGTCAGTTTATACTTAAATTCCAAATTCTTAAACCATTATAGTCAAACAAGTGTTTTTTTCCCCTGTGGACTATCAGCTCATGACTCATACGACAGGTCTGGACTGCTCGTGAGTTTAGAAAAATTCTAAATCAGAGAAAAGTGGTTAATGCGACAAATAACATAAGCTTTGCACACATCCACATCCGAGTACCTGCACACTGGAATCACAGCTTTTAGTTTTATTAGTGACGTTTGGATTAAGTACATGCCTTCCTCAGGCCTGTTGCTGGTCTGAGAAACACCTATTTGGTCAAAATGTCATTCATGTAACTAAAAGGAGAATGTGACAGTTGTGACACTTAAGAGCAAATCTGTGTATATGAGTGTTTCTTGTTCAGAAATACAGTTTCAAAGAAGTGATGTGGACGGGGTCTACAGAAACAAAGAACTGGGTTTCAGAGGGGACAGCAGTTGAATCTGAACAGGGTTGGTTTTAGCTGGCCTTATATAATCTTTCTAACTTCTTTCTAATGCTGACTGTTCAATACTCTTTGTATCTCACTTGAGAAGAACATTGTGTAAAAAGAAAAAAGAGGAAACGTTTGTCTATCTGTTCTTTGAATCAGAACACGGTAATAATAGGCAACGAGCTGTCTTTTTTCACCGTAACGGGTCACACGAGGTCCTCTTTGTTATTCTGCAATATATCAAAACTCCTTTTTGCAGTATTTTGTAGATTCAAGACCTCAAAAATTTTGTAAAATCTTCTTCTTTTGTACTATATCTATTCTATATGATTATACAAGATCCAGCGTGATACGGCTTGTGGACTGAAGTAACATTTCACCTGGGGTGTCCAAAATGTAGGGCCGGTGTGCCTGTTACCAACCTGAAAGAGGCTCTCACTAACACACACATACACATACACACACAGTTTCACACAGCCAGAGCTGTGGTTCAGCATGCCAGTTATGTTTCACAATAGACGATTACACCACCCGGCTTTGATAATTACAAGGTCTTTTTCTGTCTTGTTTTGATATAATGTGCTCTATGCTATTCCTGTGGCCTTTCAATATGAATATATATCTGAGTACATATATATGTGTATATATATATGTATATATATATATATATATATATATATATATATGTGTATATATATATGTGTATATATATATATATGTGTATATATATGTATATGTGTATATATATATGTATATGTGTATATATGTGTGTATGTGTATATATATATGTATATGTGTATATATGTGTGTATGTGTGTATATATGTATATATATATATATATATATGTAACTTTTTGCCAAAAAGATTGCCTGAAGTCCACAATTGGAGACGTTGAGGATCACCCAGAGAACATCGTTGTTGGCCCCGATTTACATCCCTGGAACATTCATGTTGTCCCATCATCAGTGCATGACACTAACTCGACATCTTCCCCGGAGTCCTTGTGCTTTTCGCAGGT
>JBBPCS010000359.1:8361444-8401391 GCA_037974645.1 Hollardia meadi
TAATGGGCAAAAATAAACTCAGAACATCAATTGCTCATATCTGCCATGGAGTTTATTTGTCTAAAGCGCCCTCTTATCGCCCTCTTGTGGTCAAGAGGTGTAACGTAATTTGTATTCATTATTTGTTTGCATTATCCGAGTTTAAAATTAAAACAATAAGAAGAAATAGAGGAAACGTGTTTTTGCCGAAGGCAATTGAGAGCAAGCTACTTTTTACAATGACGCCTTAAAAACAACACAATACCAGTCATAAAAATGTGGTGGAGTTATATATAAAGAAACAGAAATGGAAACACCCAAAAATAACATACAGCGCTGAGTGTTGAGTAAACGAAGTCAGTTACTTTCCACACCTGCTGAGAAGAAAAAAATAACAATTTGCCTTCCAGACACTAGAAGACATGTGATTTCCACACTTTCATTTGTCATGAGGAGACCAAAATATTTGTGTTCCTTGATTTGATTTCTTACGGCTGTCATAAATTTAAGGTGCGTCATATAAACAGAGGGTGACATCATGTGGCCAATTGTGGGCTCTCACCTGCAATCTCAAACCCCACCAGCAGGCGGCAGCGTCATAAAACAGATCAGTGTCTTCCCACTGACTTCCTCTCTTGAACCAACTCTTCTTCTTTTCTTACAAGTTTGGTTTTCTTTCTCTTCCGGTTGTCGTCTGTTCGTGTGGCAGGTAGTCAGTTTTCCCACCTAGGCGGACTTTTAAAATCTTAATCAATCTTTATGTATTTTCCATTCCCGCAAATAAACATTAGCTGCTCTTGTTTCATCACTATACTGGGCACATTTCAGTAGCAGTATTTTTTAGATTTGACCCTCATTAATAGTTGAAAATTGCATTTGAAAAATGCTAACGCTGCCCTAAGTTAATCATTAGCTTCACGTCAGCTAGCAAACATGCAGTTGTTGCTCTGAAAGCGTTAAACGGATTTCTTTTTGTAGTGCAACTGTATAGTTTTTGGTACGATATCTGCTTTTAGACAGATGTGTGATTGCTACTGTTTCATTACGAAGTTGTCTGTTGAACGCAGCTCTGTTTACATTGTATAAATCTCCCTGGTTGCCGGCTACTAGCGACTCAAACTTTAGCTAGCTAACATGCAAATGGATGGAAATAACCGCGATGCCAAAACATTGTCGTCTAATGCTGTCTAATTTTTCTTATCTTCAGATTAACCAGTGTCGAAATGGCCAAGTCAAAGAACCACACAACCCACAACCAGTGTAAGTAGCACTGAATGCAGTGATTTACTACAGTTGAAGTTTAAGGTTGGTCATTGTGTAGTTACTTTTAGGGTTAGCTGCAGCTTACCAGATATATCTTAATATCAGCTTTTAATTTTGCATGCATGTGCATTCCTTTGCAAGGAATCTGCAGAATGGATGAACTGATTTGTGGTGTTTCTCCCTTTGTCTGAACAGCTCGTAAAGCCCACAGAAATGGCATCAAGAAGCCCACATCTCAGCGTTATGAGTCATTGAAGGGGGTACGTACACAACTGCAGTCCTGTCCTGATTGATATTGTGTTTGCATGTGCAAGAAACCAGGTTGCTCTAAGAAATCAGGTACTCGGAATCAGACAATGTATTAATGAACATGGTAATAACTTGCACACTACAAAATCAGTGTACATGCAGCAGGTCACCAATCTGATCTGCTGTCCTATATTATTATTTTTGATCCAAGGCTTCTCATTTTAGCTATATTAGTGATACAAGTCAAGATGTTTGTGTTTCGCAATGTTTGGACAAATGATGCAGTGAAGACAAGTTGTGCAAAAATGCATAGTTTCCTTTAGAGCACAAAGGTTTCTGAAAAGATTTTGTTGTGCAAACCAGCTTATACAGATTTATGGAGGCTATTCTGTGCCAGTTTCAGTCAGTACTTCCCATGTCTGGGATCTATATGTACAATTGATTCCACAAAAGATGAGTGTAAAATGTAACACTCTCTCCAGTCAAATGTGTTTTTATTCTTCCTTCAGTTGAATGTTTGTGCTTCATTGTGTGGAATATGCCGAGTCAGACACTATAAGGCTGTTTTCCACATTCATTGCTGAAATTGTAAATTTACTGCTTACTGAAATTCGGATTTTTAAGACATGGGCCTAACGGCATGATTTGTGACGTCACAAATAGTTTGCATGCCAATTCTGGTCCAATATTCTGCATAAATAAGTGTGATGTGAAAATTTTAAGAGATAAGTTAGAGCTCGCACTTTGTTTGATCCCAAACAATCATGACATTGTCGTATATCAAAAGGTAACGGCAATTCAGGCATTCAGACTGAACTTTTTAGCGTTGCATGTTTTCTAATCTTACAAGCCTATTTTTGTTTTTGCTACACAGGCAGCAAAAATTTGAGCCAGAAGTAAAATATCTCCCAATGACATAAAACCACTTAATGTAAAGTTACAGGCTCTGAAAACTATGAAAAACAATCCATTTTGAAAATATTAAATAATCAAGGGGCATAATGTGCAATGAAAATTAACACTTTCAACCTTAAGGGAATTAAAATAATTATTTTGGGGAAAATACATTCAAAATATCTTGAAATGGGTTTTTCAGCTCTGAAGCTGTAATTACCAAGGCCTGTGACACACACAGGACCAAATAATGTATAAATCTGAAAGAGCTATATTAATACCACTCCGAATCAAAATTTGGTTCCAAAAAAGTTAACACTAGTGGAGATATTAATTTTTTGAAAATTGAAGATTCTTCATTCAGCTAAAAAATGTTTTACTTTTATTCATTGGATTACTGTATAACTTCAAGGTCTGGACAGACCTTTACCAATTACTTGCATGAATACATGTGTGAATATATCCATAGAGTTTCGTGGATATTCCGTGTGTCTTTCTCTTTCCCTCTATATCCCCCCTCTCTGTCTTTGCTGCCTACGAAGGCCGCCAACCCTGAACAGGCCGTTATTAAATGAGACTGTCTGGTCTACAGGGAGTTTGAGCCTTTGTCTTTTGTTATTGCATTGTTGTTTTAAAGGTCCCATACCTTAACACTTACACTTATAACTTTACTTTTTATGTAATTGTGATAACAAGAAAAAAGTATTGATTTGATTTTCTGTTTCGCTGAGTGCTTCCATCTGTTCCTGCCAAACACGGTCGGATTTGGCTGTTTATGGAGTAAACACCGCCGCTCTCACTTGCCCACTCACTCACTCCGCTAGTAGCCTGCACACTGCAGCTAAAACGGTTGCGGTCGAGGCAAATCTCCCAAAATAAAATCTGTGGAAACCGGCTAAAATTCTTACTACTTCATCAAGCTGTGAGGCAAGACTTCAGATTTTTACAGCTTTTATTTTACACCTCCAAGTTTATAAAAAACACATTAAAAATGCATTTTCATGATATGGGACCTATATATATATATATATAAAAACAAAGGGGGGGGATCATGGAATTGTGGACCACATCCACTCTGAAGTCCCACCTGCTCACTTCACCTTTTGTTTTTTGTTCCTTACTGCAGGTTGACCCCAAGTTCATGAGGAACATGCGCTTTGCTAAGAAGCACAACAAGAAGGGCTTGAAGGCGGCGCAGAAGGCAGCTCAGAAGGCAGCTCAGGCGAAATAAGCTGCCATGTGGTCACCTCTGTCTGTCAGCGTTCCATGTTTCCACCATCATAATAAAGCTATGCTTTGTTGACAAACCAATATCAGATTCTTTTCCTTTTATTCTAACTCCCTCAGTCTGATGATTATATGAAACCAATCGCTTGATTGGGTGTCTGGCACTTAAATGTGATGTTGGCTGTCATGGGTCATCAAAATTACAAAAGGGAATGAGTATTTAAATTTAATGTTTCACAGGGCGTCTAACAGCTGAGTCAAACAGTTAAAAACGGACTTTAAACCTTCACATTAAAAAAGGCTCATTTAGATTCAGTAAATTGGGGTTCCTGGCATTGATTTGTTTTTGAAATGTAATGGAAAGCAACTTGCATAGAACCAGTTAAATCTTAATATACAGGATTTGAAATATGAATTTAAAATATGACACACAATATTTGATTATCTGAGAAATACCACCACTCATCTTGAAGAACTATTAAAAGTGCTTTTACAAAAGGCTTAAAAAAAAAAAACATCTGAAGATTATTTCCACCTTTCTCTTAATATGATTTTTGATCATTGCAGCTCATTTCATCACTAGAAATTTATTCCATTTTTCCTGCCTACACAGTCTAACGAATGATGGGTCTACTGGCCAAATGAAAGATTGATTGTGATTGTAAAAGATTGACTGAAAGAACTTGATTGTGTGGTCTTCAGTTTTTGTAATGCTTTGCACATTTGTTACATAATAGGGTGCAGATTTACTGTTGAATTACATGCTCCACCGTTGGTCCCACAAAATGTGTCAACTTTCCTCATCGGCACGGTTCGGGTCTGTCAGCATCCAGCATAGTGTGAAAAAACTCCCCCTCTCATTTAGATTGATCTCTTTGCAGCTCTTTGGTCCCCAAACAGCCTTTTCTTTCCATGGACAAAGATAAAACAAAACATGTTACTGTCATGTAGAAAAGTAGAATTATACCACCCGATTGCAAAGGTAGAAATGCAAAATTGATGGAAAATGGAAGCACATATTTAAAGCATAAAACAAACAAATACAGACAGGGCCTTTATGCATGGTTTTCACCAGGTACTCTGCATGTACTGCAGATTTAACTCATGTTATGCAGTGACATAAAGTTGACTCCTCTATTGAAGCTATTAAAAGTACTTCTATAGTGAAAACTGGAAAAATTGGGGGTTGTACAAAAATGATTGGTGTGGGGATGAGCTCTAAATCTGATATTTCACGTTATTAAAAAAAGACCCTAGCCTTATTTATATTTTTATTATTATTTATATAAAATGACATAACTTTAGGACTGTATCGGAATAAGATTAATACAACCAAAACATGACAATTTAAAAAAAGTAAATAAATAAAATATGAAAACCAATAAGCAGATAAATAACAGTGCAGCATAATTTCTATAAAAAAAATAGATATCTTAGCTTTTAGCTATATTTATTTAGATATCTGCATTTATAATTTATACGCACGTGTCTGTTTATAGGTGTTTATATACATTTTCTAAATGCGTTCCTTTCGTTTATTTTGTTGGTCATCTAGATTTAAATATCTGCATTTTATTTTCATGCAACAAATGTGTCCGTAAAGTCGTCACTTCCGCTCACGCTGACTGCAACTTGCATCATTTCTTGACTCTCTTGGCAGCCGGGGGCAGACAACATGTGAGTATATCCATTCAAACTCACTAAGCTCAGCTTAAAGATTTGATTACAGTCACTCTTCACTGTACATCTGCTACTATATGCGAGCGTTTAAACGCAGCTTTTAACAAACTTTGTAGTCCTTTCTGTTGCGAGCTAACTAAGTGGAGCATTAACCGGCTAGCTTAGCGCTAGCATGCTAGCTAACAACAAGCAGGCGTCGTTCTTGAGAACTAGCTGTTGTGGGAAAGTGACTTCGTAGATGTAGCTGTAATTAACTTAATTAATTAAGTTTTCTGCACTTGTATGTTCGATATAGAAACAATATTTTAAATAGGCTCGACTTTTGCATTAAAATGTTAAAAGGAGCTACATGTTCTGTTGACAAACTATAAAGAAATTACATGTTTTGACAGGTTGGCTATTAATAAGATCCAGAAGTTATCAGTGGACTGTGGGGGAGACATTCACAGACGAAGACAAATATCAATGCTTATTAGTGTAGTTTAGATATAATGTAGGTAGAATGTTCTTATTTGGCCAAAACATCAGATGATGAGACGTGAGATGGAATTATTCTTAGTTCGGTTGTTTGTATTGGGGACAATAATGGATATTTTAGTTCATATCATAGCCCTTAATGGGGAAAAATAAAAGATATATCATGTGATCTTTGTGGGATGTACACTGTGATTTATTGTCTTGTCTCCCTGCTCCACAAGTCTATTGAGTTTTATTTTTATTTTCTATGTTTTGGCAGACACTATGGTGGAGCCAGTCCCTGAGTCCATCCACTTTCCCTCTGAGGAGGAGAAGATCATGCAGTTGTGGCAAGAGAAGGACTGCTTCCAAGAATGCCTCAAACAGTCCAAGAACAGGCCCAAGTAAATCCAAATGTTTATGCTTTGTAGTTATTTTTTTATGAAGTACATTATATTCCTATGAAAGGCTTTTGGAAGAATGAGTTTATTTTAAACCTTTCATGCAAGAAAACTTGATTTTTCTTTGAAGTTAATTTATTTTGGTTTAAAATAAAATTGAAAAAAAATTCAGTTTAGTATGACACTGTCACATTAACATGACTGCTTTTAACCTACTCGGAATCATCAGGAAAAAAAAAACCCCATCAGAATATGATTGTCATATTTGTTAAGAAATTTTATTCTGATCATTTATGGTGAAAAATAACTGTGAGTACTGCAATGGTTATAAGAACAGCAACATAGTGATCATGTTGAATCTTTTGATAGCAGCTGTGGTTTAGTGATTGTCATTCAAGCTGTTCCCCTGCCAAGTAAATACGTTGCCTTTCCTGGCTAACCAGTTGTTGTTAGACTTGTAAAGTTTTATAATATCTTTTAAAGGAGTGTCAGTACTTGTCCATAATATGAAAACATGTAGTAAGAAACAAACACCATTAGAATCTATCTTAATGCGCTAATAGCAGTGTTATCATGTGGTAAGTCAGTCAGCACAAACATTAAACCATAAGTAATAAGAAAATTCTGTTTGTTTTAATGTAGTTAAATAACCATAAAAATTCACAGGTGTAAAAAAATAAATTTTTAGCCAGTAAGTTAAAATCTCTCTCTTTATTTTTAAGCCAACAGAAGATTAAACAAAGCAAAATTGTTTAGAGTAACTTTGGTCACAAGCAGACCCTCACCAACACTGGCTAATAGATACTCAATAGCCCCCTCTGACATGACCATAAAATCAACCCAATACCTGTGGCAGCTTCAACAAAATAGGAACAGCCTAAACTTTATATGGTGAACACAAACAAACTACTGGCCAGATTCAAAGTGATTTTGCTGCCCTTTTCCTAACCAGGTACACCTTCTACGATGGTCCTCCTTTTGCCACGGGTTTACCGCACTATGGGCACATCCTAGCAGGGACCATCAAGGACATTGTTACTCGCTTTGCCCATCAGAGTGGCTTCCATGTGGACCGACGATTTGGCTGGGACTGTCATGGCTTGCCTGTGGTAAGAATATATTGTCCTGAATACATTTAAAATTTTACTGCAAGTTTTGCGTGGATTTACAGATTAATCCTTGTGTTGTTTATGTGACTCATGTTCTGTGTTTTTTGTAGGAGTATGAGATTGATAAGACTTTGGGGATCAAAGGGCCTGAAGATGTGGCCAAGATGGGCATCGCCGAGTACAACAAGCAGTGCAGAAACATTGTCATGAGATACTCCAACGAGTGGGAGGTGAGCATACACCAGTTTGGATTTAGTTTCATGCATGTCTGACTTAGAACAGTACATTGAACCTGCTCTAAAACATAGTGAGGCTACATGAAAGGTTTATTTCACATGTGCAATGTATGTGTTTTAGTTTATGGAAGTTTAAGGAGTTGCTCTGCAGAAATTTGAATTGATGTGTGTTTCTTTTTGTTCATAGGCTTCAGTAAAGCGAATGGGAAGATGGATTGACTTCAAGAATGACTACAAGACTCTCTACCCATGGTTCATGGAGAGTGTCTGGTATGAATGTCAAATTTGCCATCTTATAAGTTTTGGCTTAAAGATACTTTAAGGCGGGTCCATTATTTTTTGTATTGTTGAGGTTTTCATATCATTCTGTAGCTTCACAATAATGTTATGTATCCAAATGCGAGCATTCAAATATTGGTTCAAATACGCATGTTTAAGCGTTTTTCCAAAGCCCCTGTGAAACTTTTTCTGTGTGACCAGACGTAGGTTTCAGATGATGACATTGCATGCAGCGCAGATGTGCGTGTCTCGTAGCGAATGTGTAATTGAGCAAAAGGGAGAGAGTGCCGGTGGCTATGCTCAGGGAAGACAGGTGCGTGTTGCCGATCAGAGCAGAGGGAAAGGTTAACAGTGAAGTCGCCCAGTAGCAGTAATGTACATAAATGTACAGTGTAGGCTGCAGTTTGTCCATGAATAACCACTGCAGCTTCTCAATTTTCAAGAAGTTCCCTTGTTGTTTCCTATCTGCTGGTCAAAAGTGAAAGGACAGTCTGTGACTAAACAGCAGCACACTCTCTGCTCGACCAGCATTCAAAATGAATACAACTATATTGACTCAGTGCCTTTTTATTGGCTTTCAACCTCACGTTTACGAGCACTTTGTCGAAAAAATAGACTTGAAGCGTAAATAAACACTTGAGTTCGTCTTTACGTCCGTGAGACGCTGCTGATTCGCAAGCCTGCATTGATTAAAATGAGAATACATTTTTTTCGTGAGACGTGCGAGTCAAAAAACGCTTCTGACCCACTTCTGGTCGAGACACGGGGTAACACTTAAGTCACTCTCCATGTTTACTCTGTCAACGAACTTCTGTGTGTGGGTTGATTTGAGGAGATGGCAACAGCGCTGTAACCTACGTCACTGCTTTTCGCCAACAGCTGAGTGGTAGTTTACATTCTAAACATCTGTAAAGTAACACGGATTGAGTTGCTCTTTAAATTATATTTTACTTTGTTACAAGGAATTCACTTTAAGTGTTATTTGATATACTAATAGCACAAAATCATCAAAGCCTTCTTTTCCACCTAATAATTTCTTCAACTTTAACTTGATTATCCTCCAGAAGGAAATCTGGTTTGCAGCCAGGCTTTAAACATTTATGTCACAAGAGTAGACAGATGGCAATGAATGACGTCACTCTACTTGCTGTACAAACCAGAATTAATCTGTGCCACGAGTCTGTTCTCTTACATGCAGTTTGTCTCTCCTTCCCTCTTTAAGTGTTTTATGCGTCTTCTATTCATTCAGGTGGGTGTTCAAACAACTGTACGACAAGGGTCTGGTTTACCGAGGGGTCAAAGTCATGCCTTTCTCCACTGCCTGCAACACCCCCCTGTCCAACTTTGAGTCCCACCAGAACTACAAGGTTGGCACAAATCACAACCCTTGAATGGTCTAATGCAATACTAGTAACAAAATGTAAAAATAAAATGTTCATTTTTGCTTCCAGGATGTTCAGGACCCATCGGTCATCGTCAACTTCCCATTGGTTGAGAATGAGGAAGTGGCTCTGATTGCCTGGACAACCACACCCTGGACACTGCCAAGCAACCTGGCCCTCTGTGTTAACCCGGAAATGTTGTATGTCAAGGTCAAAGGTGAGAAACAAAACTTGACACTTCTGTGTCCCAATTCCACACTACATTCTAATTTTATACAATATACTAATATGTACAGTATACTGTTTTTGGTCTTAAATAAAGGAGATCAACATACTGTTGTATTACAGTTTTACACTAACAGGACATTAGATAATATAAATTGTTTTTCAAGCATTTAATAGTTGGTTTTGCTTTTAGTTTTAATGTTTTTCCAGCTGTGAGTAGCTTGTCCATTATTTTCTTTGTGCAACAACTTGACCGCACCCTCAAAGACCAAGGTTATTTTAAAGTATGTATATTGAGTGTTTTGAATATTTATTTTGACACTTCACTAGTGTAAACACAATACATACTCAAAACCTGCTTAGATATTGTGTATTGTTTGGAATTACACATCTTCGGTTCATGAAAGTCAGGGTTCTGTCCCCCATGATCACAAACAACCGCTGATGTGCTGACTGGTACTGAATGCTTCTCTGCAGAGCTTTCTGGTCTAAAAATGTTTAGTTGTTATGTACTTTCTTCACGTCATTGTAGGGAGAAAAAAGGAAATAACTGCTCATATATTTGTGTTGTGGATTACTTGAATTAACAGGATTGGTTGTTTTGTTGACTGATGTTGCCTAAATGCTATGCTACGACCAAAGTTGTCTGACTGAAAATCTTGTTTCCCTTGTGGATTCAGTGTTCTGGACCACAGTATTAGCTGATGGGTGTTTTTTTCGAGAACAAACGAGGACAAATTAACAGGGGAGTGCTGGCTTCGCAACTTTGCACCCAGAGGAAAGGATGTCTGTAGCATTATGTTGATGGACTTTCTAGCTTTTGGCTATGTGTTTGCTGATGAAATAAGACGAGGAACTATCTGACTGGAACTTTGTTTTTAAGGCACAGCTAATGTTCATGTAAACTCATTAAAAACATTATGTCTTCCAAGTGCATGTAGACTCACCCACATAAAATGTCCCTGTCAGATTTAAACAAACAACAATTAAATACAGTTGTGATGGTTTGCACATTGCACTAAGAACAGTTTTTTGTCATTTTAAGGGAGGACGTCTTCAAGAGACAATTCAAAATGTGTGTTTGTAAAGGCAAATCTAACCTGAAACTGTTGTCTTTCTGAAGTCTTTTAATACACAAAACATTAGGCAGCATCTAAATTTAATTCCAGCACAGTAAAAAGGCTAAAGCAAATTCAAGATATTAAGTTCTCTATTATATTAGATAATAAGATGATGATTATAATTGTGCATCAGGACCACAACGCTTTCCCTTAGTTGCCAGTGTATTAGGTACGCCCAGTTAAAACTAATGCAGCAGCCCTGCAATAAATCCTACATTAATGAAAGGAATAATCAGTATTTACTGAAACTGCTTTAGAGAGTTGGTGATGAACCTTTGTGGTCATTCTGGAAGCTGTAGTTTGTGGTGCTGTTAAATTGTGTTATATTGAGAGCGTTTCTAGTACTTTGTCCACCTTCATTCATGGAAATATTTTTTTTTCAATGAATTTTGGGCTGTTGTATTTAGAGCTCCAACCATTGGCGCCGGCGAAAGCCGTGGCCAGAGGCATTATGTTTTCGGGTTGTCCGTCCATCCCATTCTTGTGAACGCGATATCTCAAGAACGTCTTGAGGGAATCTTTTCAAATTTGGCACAAACGTTCACTTGGACTCAAGGATGAACTGATTAGATGTTGGTGGTCAAAGGTCAGGTTGACCTCACCCTTGTGAACGCAATATACCAGTAACACCCAGAGGGAATTTCATTACATCTGGCTCAAACAATCACTTGGACTCTATGATGAAGTGATTAGAATTTGGTGGTCAAAGGTCACTGTCACCTTGCAAAACACATTATCTCAGAAACGCCTTGAGGGAAATCTCACAAATTTGCCACAAATGTTCACTTGGACTCAAGGATGAACTGATTAGATTTTAGTGGTCAAAGGTCAAGGTCACTGTGACCGCACAAAACATGTTTTTAGCCATAACTTAAGATTTCATGAGCTAATTATGATACAGTTGGTTGGCGGAGGCATACACCCGCATCGCGGTAATTCTAGTTTTTACCATTTCCTTTGACTATTCAAGGAATCGAGGAAATGTATTTGTCCTTGTTCAACACTGGGTTGAACAATGAAAAATAAAGTATATAGAGGGAATTAAATTTAGAATAGAAAAGAATACTTAAAAAAATAGAGCAACATATACAGTTATTAATGTATATGTATACAAACAGGAAATTTGGGTGGGTGAATGTAAACCGCACCAACAACATGGTAATGATAATACGGTTGGCATCTTCACATTAAAGTTTGACATCTGGGAAACGTCAGTCATCTCCGACTTTGCCAGATATCCAGACTAATCAGTAGAGCTGCAATGGTTAGTCGATTAGTTGATTAATTGGGGGAAAAAAATGAGTTGCAAACTATTCTGACAATCAATTAATCAAAAATATCAAACACTTTGTGGTTCCAGCTTCTTAAATGTAAATACTTGATTCTTTTTTTTGTCATTTATGATCGTAAGATAGAGTGTTTGTGTTTTAGCCTGTTGGTTGGACAAAAGAAGTAATTTGAAGATGTCACTTTGGGCTCTGGGAAATGTGACAAGCATTTTTCACAGTTGTTTTGGTTAAATGATTAATCACGAAAATAATCAGCTGATGATAATAATAATAACTAGTCGTAGCTCAAATAAATAATGAATAAAAAATATACCACAAAGAAAATACTGATTAATTCCATTCCAGTATGTATAATTTCTTTGCCTACTTTACACATATTTGTTGTGTAAAGTGTACAGATTTGGTTCACATAACAAAACCGATTTTTTTACTCTGAAACATCTTTATTGCCATATATTTTGTTTTTCAAATCAAACTGTTGTAGCAGCAAAACACAGGTGTTTCTAATAATATTTACGATGACCCTGATCTATTCAGTATCTGTATCAATCAATATCAGTCATGGAAAATAGCAGGAACCTAAAATTGAAGCAGCTAAATGGAATTCAGCCATTTATTTTTTAACACTTGTGCTTTTCACAATGTCTTCTGTGAAAGAGGGCCTGTCTCTGTAACTTAACTGACAGTTTTGTTCATGCGTGTGTCTGTCAGTTACATGTGTGTGATTCAGACCTGAGAAATGTGGATGCACCTCGTATCAGGCCACTAAAAAAAATGTGTCGTCCTTATTCAGATATCTAAAAAGAAAAAAAAAAAAAGATGCTACCAGAGAGGTAGCTGTGTTTTTTCTGTTGCCCTGTGCTGTAGTTTTTTGGTTCCCTGTGAGAGAAACCGGTGGTATGACCTAGATTCAGACCATTCAGCCATAGCCTGTTTGATCCTGCAGGGGGCACTGTTGTAGCACAGTCCCTTATGATAACTGCACCGCCTGTGCTGTGCTGCATGGGAGACCGCCTTGGAATACCAATGATTTTTTTTTTTTTTTTTTTTTGTATCAGCTCTCTCTCTCTCGCTCTCTCAATCCAGCTTCATCTTCAAAATTTTTGCTCCCCTTTATTTTCTTATTGCTCTCTTTGCTTTCATATCCACCTGTTTTAGTCCTTGGCTGCTGTTATTTTCTGACAGTCTGTCTCTTTCCCTCGCAGCCTTTGTCGCCGTTAGAATTGAGGGCTGTTAGCAGCAGCAGGTCTGAGCTGTGCAGTCATTTGTCACACCACTGAGGTAGAAAAGAAACATCTTTTATTGATGCTGCCTCCTTCTCTCTTCGTGTCTCACTGTCTCGGGCCATTTAGTTTTTGCCCTCTTCACAGTTCTCAACCTCTCCTCTCTTATTTTTCCTAAAATCCCCAATGGGCCAGTTTTCTAGTTTCCAGGTTCACTTTCCCAAAATGTCAGGTAGTTATCCTACCTGAAGCAGCTGCTTCTCAGTAAGCTCAGTTGTTGGTTAAATGGTTGTAGCCTCATGATGGGGTCCCTGCCTGACCTTGACTTTATGGCTAAATGTATTAATATGAAGCAGGCTTTTAGGTTTAGCAGACCACCGTGTACCGCGGCTATTAGATACCTGGATTTGAACCATGCTTGATGTGTTGCTTGAAATTCAGGTCAATAAACATAAATCATTCTGCAGGGACTATTTAGATGACCAGAACGTGGGCAAAACAAACTCATTTCACATCATATTGATCAGTTTCTTCTAAAAGCTGTACAAAAAAAGAAAAAGAGGGGGAATATAAAAACAATGTCTTGACCTATTAAAAACGATTCTAAATCAAAAATCGATTGAAATGATTTCGATCATCGAAATCAAAAGCAGGATCGTAGATTTTTTTCTCCACCCTTGTCTATGATCAACTGACTGGTACCAGTCCAAGGTCACCAGGTGACCGTGTGAGAGATGTCGGTTTCACTTTCTCAGAGATCCTTCATTGATTTGCCTCCACTGCCCGGGCACTGCTGTGCAGACTCTGGCTCGAAATGACATCACCAGCGCAAGATGGCTGTGCTCATATCTGGGATATTTTGGCTTCATTTTTGTACGATGGGAGGAAGTGGCGATACGTCGTCCATCTTTTCTTATGTCAATACCATCACCTGTTACCAATGAACCTGTTTACCTGTGGAATGTTCCAAACAGGTGTTTTTGGAGCATTTCCACAACTTTATTTTGTTGCCCCTGTCCCAACTTGATTCAGAATAAGGAATAGGCATACAACAAGTTGATGAGGTAAAAAAAGAAATAGATTGTCTCTGTATTAAAAAGGATTGGCAAATTATCACTTTCTGTTTGATGAAGGTTTTTTAGTGTCCCAACCTTTTTGGGAGTGGTAGATCTTCTCTGCTGCTGGGATGAAGACATGCGCGAAGTATCTACATTTCAGAATTTGTAGCTTTTTTGTTTTCTATCCAGAATCGGCATCAGGAATTTTCTCTCTTAAAATAGTGCGTAAACATAGTATGTTTCATACTGGAAAATCATACATATTGATATAGTGATAACTTACATTTCTCCAAGTCCTACACTTATTACCTTTTGATTAAATTCATTCGAAGTCTTCACTACATACTGTATATTAAATGAGTCTGGACAGACATGGATGTAAACTGCAACTTGACTGGTGCGTGTAAGCAAACGACTGCAAGGCAGTTATTCTAGGTTTTTTTTTTTTTTTTTTTTGCTTGTTTTATTTTTATTTTTTTAGCCTACTTGCCCTTTTTTATGTTTTATGGAACAGTGAATATTTAAATAAAAAAAGCAGTACAGTCAGGGCATTAAAATTTCTTGGTATGTGTCTCAGTTCTAACAAACAAAAATAAATACATAAACTTCCTCACAAAAATAAACATAAGAAACAAAATAATAAAGACAAAAACAAAGTGGTTTATTAGAATTTTAATCATCTTATCAGAAATTGAATTCATACATTTCAGAGATTTTCAGTACAAACAGAAGTTGTTGTAAAAAGCATTAAAAAACTAAATGTTTAGGGTTTTCATGAATTATCTACATCATGTCAGTGCTCTTTAGTTTGTCTTCATGTTACTGTTTAAAGTCTGCTTCCATATAACAGCAGTACAGGATTTAATATAAGGAGCCTTGAATTAATGATAAGCCTAGCCTTATTTAATAAACAGACCTGGCATCAAAGTGCTATAACTTTAGTCAACAAATACATTCACATGTGTTTTTCTGTTCATCGCTCAGATAACGCCACAGAGAAGACCTACATCATGATGGAGGCCAGGGTGGGAGCTCTGTTTAAGTCGGAGAGCGAGTACACTGTCCTAGACAAGTAAGTACACAAGACCCTAAAAAATACATCAAGAGTGCATTTGACTAATGGCTTAAAGTGTTTTGTTTAATTATTTAACTCTTGATCGCTAATGCCAAAAACAATCATTTGTGAATATGTTTCTAATAAAATGCCCCTCTTTTCTCTGCCTGTAAAACACTGATGACTCATCTTGAACTCCGGGGAGATTACAGATATTTATCCAATTGAATCTGATTGGACTGATAAGCTAACCATGTTATCTAAAACTGCTCTTAACCGTCAGCTAGTGGCTAGCTAGCAGATCATAATGTTTGGATTTCAGGGGAAATTATTTCTCCACAATAACATGTAAGTTTTGAACAACACAGTTTAATCCTATACAGTTAACCTTGAGAGCAGCCATACAGGTGGTACACTAACACTCTCAGTATATGCTAATTGGCATTGAAACTAATATGGCCATAATCTTAATGTAGTTCCTTCACAGTTAGTGTTTTCTTATCATCTGTTTACCATTACCCCTCATCTTTAAAATAAGTTTAAATAAAAGTCCAGGTTGTAATAAATGTAGTTCATAGAGGTGACAATTCTAATCCATTGCATAACCTTAGTATTCTGTACCTTGCGTAGTGAAACTTAAATATTTAATAAGTTTAGAAAATTCAAATCCATCTATGATTTTTCAGCAGGCGTCAAGCTTGTGTTTCACATTTCCTGTGAAAGAGTTAGAACTTGTTTTCCAGAGTTAAGAGACTGGGATAACTTTACACACAGGAGCATGAGCTGGTGTGTATTTAACAGCTATATGCAGACAACAAAGCAAATCAAATTCTCAGTTTCCCAGCTCAGTGGCTGATTGTGGAGAAAAGAAAGTGCAGAATGGAGGAGGGATAAAAAATGATTTGTGAGGTGAAATAAAGTAAACGCCTGAGTGGGTAAAGGATACAGAATGTACTGAAACCTGATGGAGCACATTTCCATGTAGGATTTATACCCACTCATCTCGTATATCGGACAAATTAACTGGCAACAGAGAAGGCATGGTGAAAAACGTCTTAACTGGCAGATGTCTCTTCTTCAAGGACAAAGTCCCCATACACCAGGGCAGAGACGTCTTTATTTCAATGACAAAGACAGCGAATCATGACTGACTGCCAACGCAAAATGAAACCTTAAATTGCGATCACAGAAGATTATCAGGTAGTTTTTATACTTACAAAATAAAAACAATGAAAGATGGAGATTGTTAAGGAGGAATCCACTTTTAATTTGTCCCAATACTTGGGTTGATGACCAAAAAATACACCTTTTTGGATTGGTGTGCTTTTCATATTCGAAGTCTTGCTTGAATGTTGTCAGAAGTTGTTGTGGTTGTTCAAGCTTTCTGTATGCATGTCATTAAATTAAAGGTGAATTTAATGGAAGGGCTTTTTTTTGTGTGTGTGTGTGTGTTTTAGATTTCCTGGCAAGACGCTGAAAGGGAAAAAATACAAGCCTCTTTTCCAGTACTTCGCCAAGGTTTGTAGACTTTTTTTTATGCTCCAGGCAGTTTTGTAGTTTAATGTATTGTTGGTCACAAAATGAAGTCAGACCTACTATATGTCTCACTTTAATTACCTGTCTGACCACAAATTGGCATCTCAGCTTATGTTCTCTAAATCTGTCTCTTAAACTCTCTCTTATACCATCTGCGACTCTATTTCTTACTTCCTCGTCGCTCACGACCCTTTCTCTAATTCTCCTAAATCTGTTTTTCACTTCAGTGTGGGGAGAAAGGAGCATTCCAGGTTGTGACGGATAACTACGTTAAGGAGGAAGAGGGCACAGGAGTAGTTCACCAGGCACCTTACTTTGGAGCTGTGAGTGAGCTGTTTTTTGTTTTGTTTTTTGGTCTCTTCTTAAGTAGTGTCCTTTACAAATGTTATTGATCTGTTTTTTGTTTTTTTAAATCCAGAGATTAATCTTTTGGTTTATAAAATGTCAGAAAAATGCCCATTGCAGTCATCAGTGTGACTATGAAGACCAAGACCCATGACAACCAAGACATTTAAGACATTTAAGTTTTTTGTTTGGCCTGTTTGTCCCTTCCATTACTGTCACTGGGCTCCACTTGCACCTGTCATTATAAAATGAATAATAAATAAAACACAAATATTCTCTTGGACTCAAGGATGAAGTGATTAGATTTTGGTGGTCAGCACTCAAAGGTCAAGGTCCTTGTAAGCTATTAAACAATTTTTTAGTTATAACATAATAATTCATACACTAATTATGACAAACTGTGCTGATTGTTTAGATCTTCTGTGCTGTCGGGTTGAACGTGTGTGTGAAGAATCCGTGAATTAAGAGCTTCTTTGCAGCAACATCCATATTTGAAGCATTGTAGTCCACAACAAGCTCATTAATGTTGATATTGAGCTTCAGGTGATTGTTGTTGCACCATGTGACCAAGCTCTCTATCAGTCATTACATCTATTATATGAGTCTGGATGGATGGATGTAAAATGCTGCTTCACTGGTGCACGGAGGCATACAACAGCCAGGCGGTAATTCAGTTTTTTTTTTTGTTTTTTTTTAGAATAGTGTCTCACATCTTACCATTTGAAATGCTTTCAATCTCTCATGGGTGCCATGTTTTTTGTGTACTTGCTGCTTTTTGGAGAGAATTTAATGAAATACTGGTATGATGCTATAATATTGAATGTATTGCTACATTCTATAGGTCAATGTTACAGACATTGCTATCAAAGGTATTGGGTCATTGCTAATAGGTTAGATGCCCTTGTCAAGGGCAGATGAATGCCCCTGTGGCTGTAGCCAGCTGTGGACACACACTCAGTCTCTGCTCATTCCTCTGGAGCTCAGTCCCTGTGGGGCTGTAAGGTGAACCCTCCACATCAACATCTTACTTACATTTGCATTTAGAGGGTTAGATTTTGTTTTATTTGATAGCAGTTTTGTTATATAGTGACTGCAGTCACATTGATTAGTTGGAGAAAATCTGAAACACATGCATTTTCTCCGAAGATATACAGCCATGTTGCAGAACTACATTTTTCAAATTTAATGTTGTTATGACTAGATGTGAAATGACCCTGTGAGTCATCCATCTTGGATCTTGACAAGGGTGTTTGAATACAACATGCATTTACAGCTGGACAGTACTCAGATATTTCATGCATAGCTGTCACATACCAGTAGTGCTTGTTTCAACTCTGCAAAAATTATCCAGCTCAACATGGAATTTAATATAATAATAATAACTAGTATACAATTTGGTCTTGGAAAATATTATTGAAACAAATGAGCTTGAAATAAATCAAAAATATGTTGGTAGTTATTTACAAATTTTCAAAATGTACTAATGAGCTACCGTATATGACTTTGTTATAATTGGGGCTTATTTTCATTGATTAATCTGATGATTATTTTCTCAATTAATCAATTAATTAATAACAAATACTCCCAAACCCAAGCATTAAGTTTCCTATCATAGAAGACTAAAAAAAAAACTAAGTTGGAACAAGTGATTCTTTTAGTCATGTCTGCTTAAAAAGTTACTAAAGCGGTTATTGCCAATTAATTTTCTGTCAAGCAACGAATTGATTAATCGACTAATTATTTCAGCTCTAGTTACAATGTATGGTTTTTGCAGTGAATTACAATATGAATAAATATAGATGACAGCCTTTCTCACTAAACCCTTTGAACTGTGTATTATTCTCTCTGTAGGATGATTACAGGGTGTGCACAGAATTCAACATTATCCAGAGGGACCAGGCTCCTATCTGCCCTGTGGACGCCTCGGGCTGCTTCACTTCAGAGGTCACTGACTTTGCGGGACAGTATGTCAAAGTGAGTGACACATCAGACATTTACATGTAGATTAGGTTAGCAGACATGTCATGCATTCTACCCCTTGTGAAAACCACTGCTACGATGCACGGGATAAATAGCTGCTTTAATTCAGCATTTAATTTCCTGCATTCTGGATGCTCACTCTCATATTCTCCTGTTTATATGTGGAAAACACTTCTTTAATGATTGTTTCCTCTTTCATTATGAATAGTTGCGCTGAAATGTGCCCTTTCTTCTTGGTCACGGTTTGATGTTTTTCTAGAATTGTATGGTAACTGAAATGAGAAGATGAAATATTTTTGATATTTTTCTGAATGTAATTTTAAATAATATATGGTACATTACTCATTCATTGATTTGGTGTGGGGAATTAAAGGAATCCACATCAGAGCAGTGTCACAAAGCTGTGTAGGAAAATCTGCTGCCACAGCACGTTATCACTGTTTACCAGTTCACTGGGTGCCCTCTTCCTCTCTGTCACACCCAACTTCATTACTATTCTAGGGAGTGGATAGGGAGTGAAAAATAACAGTCATACATGATCTGATCACTATTTCACATCCTGGCGCAAAGACCAGGGAGTGGACTTGACCCGCCTGGCCATAACAGTACAGCGTTAGCTAATAAAGAGCATGCAGCCACTGTTCCCTGAAAGTCTGTCATAGTCCACTTTTGAAATATGTTAAAACCGAGCACGAGTTTCAAGACTGTCTGAGACATTCTTTAATGCTGTATAAAAACTCAGAGGTGATCTGAGGAAGAGTCATTTGTGAAACGGACTACCTTTCTCTTCTAAGTGCAAAACAAATCCAGTATTTTACACATCATGAGAGCCGCATCTTACACCCAGAAGAGTCTGCAAGGTAGGGGCTCTAGTGGCAGAGTAAGGGTTCAGAGCCCTTCGCCTTCCCGGTGCCGTGGATCCTCATATGACAGCCGTGGACGCTCGGGTTATCGTGGCACTGCTATTGAGCTGGGTACGGAGATACACCAGCACCATACCAACGAGAAAGAGGAGATGCAGGAACTCAATGTCAAGTTTGCAGGATACATCGAGAAGGTCCAGGCGTTAGAGCAGAGAAATGCTGCACTCCGAGCTGAGCTGGCTGCACTGCAGAGCCACTACAAGGGAGGCCCCACGGGCATCGGAGAAGAATATGAGCTCAAATTTAAGGAGGTGCGGGAGCTGATTGAGAACCTGACTAATGAGAAGGGAGCAGCTGATATTGAACGAGGTTACTTGAAAGAAGAGGTTGAAGTGTGGAGACTAAAGCTGGATGAGGAGCTGGCCCTTAAGGAAGAGGCAGAGATGATCCTTAGGGAGTTTCGCCAGGATGTTGACAATGCCACACTGCGGAAGGCTGAGCTCGAGAGGCGTGTAGAGCAACTGGTGGCTGAGATAGAGTTTCTCAAGAAGCTGCATGATGAAGAGGTGGCTGACCTCATGAAGCAGATTGAGGACTCAAAGATTACTGCAGAGCTGGACAGCGATCGACCTGACCTGGCTGCTTATCTGCGCAACATGCGTGCAGAGATAGAAGCAGTTGCTGCCCGCAATGTCCAGGAAGCTGAGAAGTGGTACAAGAGCAAGTTTGACACCCTCAAGGAGCACGCTGGAAAACACGAGGAGCAAATGAAGACCATGAAAGATGAGATCACGTCCTTCCACAACCAAGTGACAGACCTGCAGAACCAGATTGAGGGAATGAGGGCTCGCAACGCAGCCCTGGAGTTGCAGCTAGAGGACATGGAGATGTCCCACATGGATAAGGTGGGGAGCCTCGAGGGTGTAATTGCTCAGTTGGAGGCCCAGCTCTGCGAAACCAAACTGGAGATGACCAAGTACCTCCAAGACTACCAGGAACTACTGCACATTAAGCTCAAGCTGGATGCGGAGATCGCCACCTACAGGAAGCTGCTGGAAGGGGAGGAGCACAGGCTTGGAATTGCCAAAGATGTCTAAATATCCAGAACGAGAGGAGCCACAAGTCTAAAGCAGACCCCGAGAAGACCAGCAGAGCATCGTGGAGCAGAGATCATTGTAGTTAAAAAGACTTCCATATCTTACCCATTCTTTCTTTATTTTGCTGTCTTTACTCCAGGGGCTGAGTATTGTCTGAAATATTTTGATACCCGAGTTTCAGTATTGATACCAAAATGTTACTTTTCATGAAACCTTAATTTGAGAAGCATGCTTTTTTTTATTTTACAAACTTGGACAAAAATATCAAATGTTAAATACATGTTCTTTGTCTAAACAGAATATTCTAAAATTGCAAAAAAATTGATTCTGTAAAAAAGTGAGGGAAAATTAATACTTATTTTCTTCGGTTCTTGGTTGCAGATGTATATAGACTTATGTTAGCAACTTTACCAAAATTTTGATTAAAATCAGGAATTATCAGGTCTAAAAGTGAGTAAATAAGATTACAAATCTGACCAAACATTTGATGCCAGCTTTCTGTAGTTGGCAGTTTTGGATACTCTGTGCTGCATACACATTTCACTCGGCACCGAAAAAGTATACCCAGTTCCCAGCCCTACTCACTCCATTACTTACCTCAACACACCCTGACCCCAATTATTTCTGACTTAATTTTTTCTCACTATTATTTCAAAACAACCTTCCTGCCACTTCCCTTGCCTTTCCCTAACCAGCTCTGTCAGTCGGTCACCTTGAGTTCTTGTTTCATGGCAGCCCTCAGGTCTCCTCGGTCATACCTTCCCTACATAATTTAATAATACGTTTTCTACAATACTCTTGCTGAATCCACCTTAACTTTTTTTCCTGCCATATCAACCCTGCTGTTAAGGGCTGTCATATAATATTTTCACTACAAAACATCTGTGCTGGATTGTTTAGAGTATATGGGTGTTATTAACACAACATCAATCATTTTTCAAATAACATGGTAATCATCAATATCGGTTTATCGCCACACCCCTACTGCTGTTATATTTCTCTCTCACCATTTCTGTCACTTCCCTTTGCTATGTCTGCTTACTATTTGCCACCGCAAATAGTTTCATATTGGGTTTCATAACCCATTTTTAGGATCCAACCTCTTTTACACAGACACTTCTGTCCTGCTCTGATGTGTCCCATCTCAACTGAAAACAAAGCAGAACTAATATCATTAGTGACATCACTTTACAATGCCCTCCTGGTTATTCCAAGTGTTCTGTTGACCATTTACACTAATGTTGGCCAACTGTTACTTAATAAAGATTGAAGTGAGTGCATCCAAATAATGCATTGATATTTTTCTTACTTTCTCCTGTGAGTTGCCTGTGGTACTCTTGAATGTCTTACTTGCTTCTCCTTCCTTTTTAATCTACGATATGGTAGATGTGCTGAAATGCAGTTCTTACTGAGTTAGGGCCAGTAAATTAGATTGTACTATTTAGATTTTTGATCTATTCTGTAAAGACATTTTAAATGTTCCACAAAGGAATAAAATGTCTGAGTCCAGCCTTAGGTTGCTGTTTTCCATAGACAGGCTGGGTCTGGTAGCTTAGCTAGGCTAGTTCAAATTATACTACAATGACAGAAAAAATTACTGTTTTAGAACCTGCTGATTAATTTTACTTTGTGACAAAGAGATCCTAAAAGTTGCCAATATGGGTTAGTCATCAAGTAGTTTATATCGTAACCCTTATTGGTACTCAATTGGCCAGGTGGTGAAATGGATTTATTCATATACTCATTGGGTTGCAGGCAGATTTCCAGTGAGTCTCCACATCACAGATGTCCTTTCATGTTTTAATGAGCCTGGGTCAGTGTATGACAAAATTTACTGCTGGCTGAGAAAGTTTAAAACCCTTCTCTTTACAAAGAGGTCGTGACCAACAGTCTGCCAAACACCTCGCTTAAAAGTCATATTTATGAGCTTCCTGTGAATTGCACTGTGTGTGTGGTAAGGCACAGGACTGATTGCATATTAGATTGTTTGCCATAAACAGTGAGCTGGATGACAATACTGACAATATCTCTCTCTACCTGTATGGTAATATTTATTATAGTTTTATGAGCATACCTTGACCTTGGCTGTGAATTTTCCTTGGTTTTTCTTAAATAGAAGCATAAAGTAATGGTGTGTTCAAAGATCCAGAGCTTTTTAAACTGAATGAGCAAATTTATATAAAAAAATAATCTAGTGATAAAGGAAAAGTAGGAAAAATGCTTTGCCTTAACTGTAGCCATAACTGGGGAAACACACTGCCAGTGATGCACAGTAGTGTTACCATATCACGGTTTACCTTTGCACCTCTCTTATAAATTAATACATTTAGTAAATAAATAAAGTTAAAAATACAAAAAAAATTTTTTTTATTATAGGTTACCATTATAGAATATGTGCCGGGAAACAACTGGTCAGTACTCAATATAATAATAAAATGTAGTATATAAAGTAATACAATATAATATTCTAACTAATATTATAATAATAAGCTCAGCTGTTGTTGAGCTCCTCATTTAATGGTCACCTCGTTTTAGATTTTCAAAACACGTACTTTTAAATAACATGATTTTTTTTCGTCGCTATAAAAATAAGGCCTTCACTTGGTTAAAAAGCAGCTTGACCTCGGCTGAAAATGTTATTTATGCTGACTTCCAATGGTTTAACTTCACCTTGCAGCAGATGTAGAGATATGTAGTTTTATTTATTCATCTAGAGTGTTTTGGTGTGAGTTTCTGAGTTTTGGAGATTTCAGCTGTAGAGATGTCGGCCTTCTCTCTAATATAATGGAACTAGCTGGCATTTTCTTGTGGTGCTCAAAGCACCAAAAAATACATGATAAAAACTCATAAGCAGTATCTTTCCAGAAGTCATGTCCCGGTTACTCAAGATAATCCACAGACCTTGTTGGGAGCAGTTTTGTCTGGAACTATTTTCTTTCCGTATTACCATGCAGAAGAAAGTGTCCATCTACTTACCAATGAGAGGCTAAGTAACTTGACCCTTGAAGTTGCGCTTTAAAACACTTTGCAAACCATGTTTATTGTTTTGGTTTTCTTTTATAGGATGCTGACAAGAATATCATCAAGTGGCTGAAGGAGAGAGGTCGCCTCGTCAATGCCAGCAGTTTTAAACATAGTTACCCCTTCTGCTGGAGGTGAGACATGTACAGAATTCAAACTGTAAAACTAGTGGTCTGTGCCATGTTAGTGTGGCTCCTTCCAGTTAATCAGTTTTACTTTGAATCTTCCCCAGTGGACTGTGCAAATTAAATATTAAATTTTCAACTGCAATATATAGGCGGCCTTCATTGATGGTAGAGAAAATATCGACAGTTCACCGTTCAATAGAGTGTGTGCTCAGGTCCCCTGAAGGAGCATCAGTGTAGGATGTCAATAAAGGTTTTTTGGTCTCGGCACAGAATGAATTCACAATGCCAGTGTGGTGATGTGCACATAAACTCTCAAGGTCCCACATTATCACATCGTAACTAACAGAACATACACACACACACACACACACACACACACACACACACACAAAAACTCATTTTTTTAGCAGACTAAATTACTCTCACTTAGATTAGCTGAAGGCTGACCTGAGCAGAATTAATTAACCCAGTAAATATGCAGAGATGTGCTCTCTAATCCTCAAGGAGACACGGGCTGAAAGACACAACGATGAAACTGTTGTGTTATTAACCACACAGCACCTGTCAGGTCAAACTCATGGTGGAAGGAGCTACGCGTTAGACAAAATTTGAAAAGAAAACTCCTAAAACCACAAATTGAAATTGGTGGTGATAAAAAATAGTGTGACACTATTAAAACATATTAGGTAGTAGGGGTGTAACGGATCACAAAACTCACGATTTGGATCGTATCACGGTTTTTGAGTCACGGATCGGATCATTTTTCGGATCAGCAAAAAGAAAAAAAAAGGGGTCAGGGTTAAATTTAAAAATGTGCTCAGTTTTTTGTCACCACCCTAGATGTATTATAATTTTATTTATTTATTTTATTAAATAAGTATTGTAATATAAGCTCTTTTAATACATCTGCGGTCACTATATCTTCCAACCTGTAAATAAATGGCTTGGCTCATAAATTAGAATTTGTTTCAAAAATGCAATTTTCATCAATTCTTTAGAATATTACTTTTTCTTGCCTTGAGTCAGTATGTGGCAGCCTTATGTTTTCTGTAATGTGTTTAGGTCTGACACGCCCCTGATCTACAAAGCCGTCCCCAGCTGGTTTGTTCGAGTGGAGCACATGGTAGAGAAACTACTGGACAACAATGGCACATGCTACTGGTAAGCTGTCTTCTCAAACAAGTGATAGCTAGCTCTGTGCTAAGTAGGGCTGTCCCGAATACTATTTTTTGGGCTTTGAAGCTTCAGTGTGAATTACCTGCAAATATTCAAAGCTTTGAGGGGTGGGGTGTGGGGGGGCTGGAGCACGGATTGTGCTTATACCTTCGTGGAATAGGGTAAAATCCAGGCACAGCTCGCACGACTTACAGCAGCTTAGCTCTCTGTTCTACATATCCATAAAGGTGACACACACAGTCCAGGCACAGCAGCCGTCCTCCTGATAAATCCTGAACTCCTTCAAAGCTGTCTAAAACAATATTTCAGAAGCTAAAAGCTTAATTGTGTTCCCTCTCGTATAACTACAGCTTTTAATTTTTGCTGCTTATATGTGCCGTGACATTACTGCAGCATCACGCACGGAAAGGTTTAAAAACACTGAAAGCGGCCTCTCTAATCATCAAAGTAAAACGGTAAAGAAAACACTCTTGCATCAATACAACACACTGTAAAGAATTCACCTGGAAAGTTTGTGCTGTTCCACATAATATAAATGTCAATAAAGCGTACAGGAATCAATAGAGTGGAGTGAATGTCCATGCAGTGCAGGTCTTATATCAGAGAAGAGAAACCGTTCAGGTGGGTGGCGGCTGGATGATTTATGCGTACATGTGAATTCAGATGAACTCAGCTGATCACTACAAGCTACAAGCATAATTTCCTCAAACTTGCGGTCAATAGTTACTTTGCTGTTATTCTAATTATGAGCTGAATTAGAGAGGAGGACAGGAGGAAAGACATCAGCCACTGTCCCCGCCTCAGCCCCGCAAGCCATGGACTGATTTTGTGCACACGCAGATGAAGTGCTGTGGATAATGTTCTGTTCACTCTTATTACGTGCACATAATTGGCTTTATGTGCGCAAGTTTAGAGACTAAGTAAATTCCATAAAGGAGCTACATTTCTCACTCTTTATTGGTCTTAAGCCTCTTTTTTGGTACAGTTGACCCAACTCCTCCTTCTTCCTTAAAAAAAACCCCACAAAAAGAAAGCACTTGAATACTGATTTGAACATTGTTTATTGTGGCCAAAGCTTCGAAGCATTCAGGTCAGCTCTAGTGCTAAGTGAATTGGCAGTTATGAGTGCCTGGCAAAACAAGTGGTCTAAAATACTTCCAGACAGTCCCAGAACTATTACAGCTGCGATTCTGCACGGCAACATCAAGGTCATGATTGCAGCCGTGTGCCTGCAGGACAGCTGTGTATTATAGTGCATTTAAGTTGTTGCAAGGATTTTTCTGTATTTGCCATTAAATAAAGGTTTAAATCATCATCAAGCGTTTTATTAAGACGCACACGGGACTGATGTTTTATAGAAAACATTAGCATGATGCAAATTTGTATGGCAGAATATAGAGGAAAAGTAAGAGTCAGCATGATTGCTTTGCTAAATGGTATTACCCCTGGTGCTCCCAGTGCTCTTCTCTGGGCCACTGTAGCTGCCTCTGGTAATAGGACTGTCAAACTGAGATGAATGACTACCTGCTAGGAAGGTGAAGACGCACATACACAGACATACGGCACAAACGCACACACTACTTGAGGGGTACTAGTGTTTCATGTAATACAGCACAATGACGTCCATATGTATCTTAAAGTAATTCAGCTCTAGGGTTGAACGCAAAGAGACATCTATAAGAGATACCTATAGTCACGGTGAAACAGTTATATTGACTGTGCGTATGTAAAGAATCAGGTTTTTTTTAATACATTAAGCTGTAATACTTGGGGGCAAATTATGCAAGTCTACACACAAATTTCCTCCCTATGTCTGTCTGTGTGGCTGCACACTGAGGGTGATGCTCTTCTGCAGCTTTTTTAATTAAGCTTATTCTCTAACCCTAATTATTTAATTGTGTTGAAAGAAGTTTTTTTTTCCCTTTTTGATTAGACTCCACTTTCATACTTAAGTTCTAGTCTCTGGAAAATTGTCTGTCTCTCAGTGACGTTTGCAAGCTCACCAGCATCTTAAAAAAAAGCGAAATCCTTGCCGAGTTCAGTTCCTCCACATGAAGTTCATGATAACTGATGAGAGACTTAAAAGAATCCTTCAGAAAGCAAAGTGCTAGTTTCCATATCTTATCTCTCCTTGCTCACGTGGGGAATTGGGTAGGCTCAGGCTAAGTGTCTGTTGAGAAAGTTCAGACTGATGTCTCCAGATGTTTGTCTGTCTGAATATATTAAGGACAGAATTAATGAGCGCTCACAAGGGGAGCCTGGTCTCTTTTTAGGCTCAAAGGTGCAGAAAGCTCGGTCACTGGTGCCTGATCTCAGAACGTAGTTTCTTGGCCATAAGGGAGAAGAAAATGTGGTGTTGATGGAATGGTTTTAGAGTGAGTCGGGTTGGATTAGGCAGGAATAAGATTTGTTTTTCTTCTTTCTTTTCTTTCTTTTCTTTGTCTTTTTATCTGGTTGTTTGTTTCAAACCCAACTGTTCACTAAGCCACTCTAAATTCTTAATCTTTGAACAATGGGTCTTTCAGACACTGGTAATTGTCATTTACCTTCTAATGAGGCTTCTCATTTTTGCTGAATTGTTGTTTAGTGTTGTCACTATCAAAATAAGGACTTCGATACAATACTAAATATCTCGACACTACTACTGAAATGATACTATGGCCAAACCTTAAACATCAGGAAGCACTTAATGGCACATTAACTATGATTTTATAGAGCATAAAATAATAAACATAAATCTCAAAAGTCTGGCACCTCTTGAAAAGCTTAAACCCAGGACAATTAGCCTGCATGCTACAGCAGTCCACTAAAGTATAGTTACAAATGACTGAATATACCTCATTGGTGGAGGTCTGTGCTTCAACTGAACACATTTGTCCATAAATGCCTACATTTATTTTTAATATTATTTTTGGTGCCTTTAAGGGCATATTCATTTATTTTTGGCAGTTTCAGTCCTCCATAAAAGTTGACTTTACCAGTGTGGATGTTGCTTTTTCCTACACAGATGTGTGCCACAGTTAAAAGCTAGTGCCAGATTACAGTCATCATTGCCCTTAATTGCCTCGTCAAAAACTCCAATTTAAAAAAAAAAAAAAGAAGAGAAAAAGTTTTCTTATCACAAATTAAATCACACTCGTTTGACTTAAAAATTGAGGGCATGTAATTATGTTATCTATCGCATGAGCTAACTTGGGACTGCTTTGACAACAAGCCCTGAACGTCAGCAAGACCATTTGTACTTGCACTCTTGCCTCTGTCTTTATCGCCATGAAAACTGCTGGAGAGAAAAGAGACAGCACATTCTTTATGCTTGTAGGGACTAGAAGGTGAAGTGCTGCTGCACATTGCCCCGCTGTGTCACAGATCCACGGAACTCAGAACACGGCTCTCATTCACTCAAAACCATTTTTACCATGTACCATTTTTAACGGCAGGGTATTGCGATACCTTCCAAGTATCGGTGTAGCATGCAACACTACTGTCGTTATTAGATTTTATTAGCTGTAGCTAAGAATAGCTATAGGACCTGGCTGGGCAGGACAGAGGCACTAACGTTAACCTGCACTTTGATATAGTAGCATCCAGGAGCACCCACACTGCTTTAACATATGGATAAATCTAAGAGTCGACAGACCTTCCACATGTAGTTAAAGTTGCTAGGCCATGATTGGACGATCACTTTTCAGGAGCTGGCGTTAAGCGAATGGTCAATTGCCTGATTAGTTGCATTTTGTCCTTTTTCAACACAGTTTCTCTTTTCCTTTCTTCTGTTTTTCTCACTTTCTCACCTTCTTTCCCTTTGTTTCCATTATGCACGCGCTCAAGTCGGCCCCCACTCAACCACAAACTCTGTCCCTGTGTGACCCTCTCCTCGTATCCATCCCCAGCGTCTCTGACTTATAATAGAAGCCTGCACAAAAATAAATGTCTCTTCTGTGCGTCTCAAGCACAAGACAGCACATTTTAAATTCTACATTTAGCATGAAGCAAGAGAGGGAGGGTGACTGGTAGAGGAGTGTTAGAGGGGGAGTTGGTGAGCAGCAGCAGCAAAAAAAAATCATTAAATTGATATATTAGGGGCCTAAATAGAAATGCCTCCTACAAATGGGAATTGATGAACTCGTTGCTTGGCGTGTGGATCCTGACAACGATTTATACCCCCCCTGCAATGTTCTCCTGAGCAACATGGCCTGGCACAGCAAGAGAGGGGGACAGGAAAAATGGGAGGAAGAGGAAGAGATTGTGAGTGCATTAAAGCTAGAAATTGGTTGAGGCAAAACGGGGAAAGAGGAGAGCAGAAAAGGGGTACAAAGGAGGAAGATGCCTTGAAGGGAATGTTAACCTTTGTAGTTGAGCTTCATAAAGACAGCAGCACAGTTTATTTTTAGGGCTGAGATAAGTAAGATGAGGAAAAGCAGCCAGCTCAATAAAGCAATAATAATGGACATTGTGAATAATGCTTGCTCCTGTTGTGAGAAAATGTATTACACATTAAATTAACAAGGTAGCTGCTGCTCTTTAAAAATCAATTTAATCAATCAATTTAAATTCCAAATTCTTAAATATTTTCTCTCTTTTCTTAAGGAGCATTGTTATTTACATATTTTTTTGTGTCTAATTGCAGGCTGTTTCTAATTTCTAATTTAAAAATAGGATTATTTCAACAGTGTTTTGTTGTGTAGAAAGTTGTTCTATTCAGACATGAAGTAAACAAACGACTGTTGGCTACAAAAGCTCGGAAGCTCATCAGCTTAAGCAAGTGGCAAGTGTCGTTTTAAGCAAAATCTTTAATGAATAAATCATTTTTAACCCTAATGGCCTGCTAAAAACTGCTACGCATCAGTTTTGATTAGGGCTGCAGCTATCGATTATTTTAGTAAGCGAGTAATCAGATACTAATAATACTAGATACTAGTAATCAGTACTTTTGCATTATTAAAAATCAATAGTAAATATACAAGAGAAAATACCGTAATACAGGTCTCTTAAAATGAACAACTAAGTACATTTATTTACTATGTTGAAGGGTTGCTCTACGCCTGCTGTCCATTTTCCCTCCATTCAATGAACAATTAGTTAGTATTTTCTATTGTCTATATTTACTATTGATTTTTAATAATTTTAAAGTATTTCTTATCCAATTACTCGATTAATCGTCAGTATAATTGATAAAATACTTGATTACTAAAATAATCGAGAGCTGCAGCCCTAGTTCTAAGCCCTTATACATTCTAAACTTAAAAAAAAGTTTGTGTTGGTGCCTAAAAATGTTTTTTTTTAAACAAAACAACCTTGACATACCATGCTGAGCTGCATCTCAAAATAATTTTCATGTTCTTGGGTTTCAGAGAATGTTTACTACTTCTATGTGGCATATACCGTTGACCTATCTCCCCTGAAAGATCCTTCCTAAATTAGACAAAAAGGGGACTATGATGGGTCTTTAAGGGTCAGTTGATTAATCTCCATTTTAGGCCGCTTATCCAGGTCCAGATTGCATTTATTTGTTTACTTATGTCATGAGGAATTATACTGCTCATATTGCTGGGAATTACAGAAAAATGTGATAAACTGTAATAATAAATAATTATCGGCCATATTATCCCTACTGGTTTTCTATTGTATTTCCATACTGTGGATGCTATGACTGTGTAAGAGGAAGTAAATTACATTATGTGTGGTATTGAAAGATCTTAAAAAGGCTTGAATTGGACATGGTGAACCCTGCAGAAATCTGTATTAAATGGTTTCTAGGGGAACTGGTGGCTGTAAATAGCTATTACATGCCGCCCACATGCAGACTTGATGCTTTATATTTTAAAAAGAATAACTGAAACCAGATAACACATCATAATCTCTCTCTGTCTCTGCAGGGTTCCAGAGTTTGTGCGTGAGAAGCGTTTCGGGAACTGGCTGAGAGACGCACGAGACTGGGCGATTTCGAGGAACCGTTACTGGGGCACACCGATCCCTCTCTGGGTCAGCGATGACTTTGAGGAGGTCAGGAAAACACGAAACGCACACATACACACTTGCTGTGCTTTAATAGAGTACTTAATGTTTCTAATGTGTCTTTGTACTGAGCAGAGATCACACAATTTGTCTGTGTCATGACCAAATACCAAGTCAGTTACTCTTTTTCCCAGGGAGCTCATCGCAGCCTTGGCAGCACTCACAAATCAATCTGGGCTAAGCATGAGAGGGCATAATTGAAAAGTTGAACTGTCCATAACTCTGACTTTTATTTACCATATAAATGAGTTTGGGGAAAAAAATGTCTTGTGTGTCTCTGAAGGAACATTGGTCTGTTGTGAGGGCACAGCAATCCAGCTTCACTCATAAATTGGCAGGTTGAAAATTTTTTTGCCTGACCTCTTTTTGACAGTCGCATAATTCAGCATATCTGGCCTTTTTGTTTCTGTGTGTGTGTGTGTGAGAGACACTCATGTGGGAGAGACTGTCTGGCATTGCAGAGTGATATGACCATGGTGTCAAAGTGTAGCGTGACTCTGAACTGCAGTCCACGTCAGCACCCCTCAGGCACCATTACTGAGTGCCTCTGTAAACTCAACACATGAATGATTCATTAATGTAAACAGCAAATAAGCACAAACCAAAATATGTTTGTTTTCTTCTCATGCCTGTTAAGGCAACTTCAAAGTTCCCTAACACAAACGGTTATTGGAGGCAAAAGGAAGGAAGACATGGAAAATACGAGGAGGAGGGGATGGAATAAATTAGCTGGTGAAGAAAATGAGGAAGTGAAAGACGTGTGTGTGTGTGTTTGTGTTTGTGTTTGGGGGTGGGGTGGGGGACAATAAATGGAAGAGAGAAAAAACAAGCTGACAGTGTAGAAGCCAACCAAACTGTAAATGTTTGTCTGGTTGTGGATGTTCTTTGCCAAACCCGGATGACTGTGTGAAGTAGACTGAACTGGATAGAGATGTCAGAATTGGGTTGTTTGAGCGTTTGAAAAATGAAGTGTTGGTCCCCCGGCTGAAAGAGGGACAGCCAGCGACCTGCTTGCTGGAAATAGCACTGTGACTGTTTCCAGAACACTCGCGCTCCCTGGTGCCTCCCTCACACACCCCTCAGCGGCAAATCACACACCCAAAACTAAAGCTGTGTGTGTGTTTCTCCGTGTGGCAGATCATACAATTTTTCTCTCTTCTTATCTTTTCTATTTGTTCTACCTTCTCTATGTCCCTGTCTTTTCTAGATTTTTTTTTTTTTACTCCGACTTCTTTTGTATCTGACTGTGGTGTATGAGGCTGTATCTGGGCCATGTTACCTGGTGCTGTGGTAAAACTAGAGCAGAGCCTACAGGTTAACTCTCTAAGGAGACCACATAACACACTTTACCATATTTTCTAAGGTAAAGTTTCTCAGGAAGTGTGTTGAAGTAGGCCTACTTTGAGTTGTGTTGTATTGCGATAATTTAACATCCTGTATAAACATGTGAAAAAAACCATAAAATTATTAGGTTTAGCATGTATAGTCCTTTGCAGGTTCTAAACAAATAACTTCAAATGGGCGTGAGTACAACTGGCTTTAAATTCCTGTGGGTTTAAAGGAATAGTTTGACATTTTTACAAAAACACTTTCTTGCACAATACAACTCTAGTGTGTCCAGTACCTATGAAGCTACCACCAGTAGACAGTTAGCTAAGCTTAGCTTATGAATAGCAATATATACAATATATCATCCGATATATATTTTTTTTTCAACAATGTGGGTTTTTTTAAAAATTAATTGATTAATTGTTAACAAAATGTCAAATGAAAGGTCCAGTGTGCAGCTAGTGGTGTGTTTACAGATTGCAAGCAACTGAACACCCCTCATCTCACCCTCTCCTATGGCGGCAGCTAAAATCGTGAAAGTCCCTCTCTAGTGCCAGTAATTGGTTCGTCCATTGGCTCATTCTAAGGCAACGAAAACACAACAATCCTTAGTTACAGGTGATTTCTACAACAATGAAAACATAAGTATGAATATTATATACCATTTATGCCCCTAAATCCTACACAATGGACCTTTCAATAAAAAGGCCCAAGTTAATATCTTCAAACTTTTTTGTCGAGCAAAATAGTCCAAAAAAATGTGTTCTGTATACAATGATGCAGAACTGAGAAAAGCAGCAGATCCTCATATTTGATAAGCAGGAACTAGTAAATGTTATTTAATGTCATTTGTGCTTGGTGATTTAAACAGTTAATTTATTATTGAAATTGTTGATGATTAATTGTCTTCAGCCAATCAGCTAATTGATTAATCAACTTATCATTTCAGCAGAAGTTTGTTACTGTGAATGCTCTTTTGTGATATTTCCCTCTGAAGCTGTACAATGCGTGCGTGCGTGCATGCGTGCGTGTCTATGTGCTCGTTTGTCAGGTGGTGTGTGTCGGGTCCATGGCTGAACTGGAGGAACTGACCGGAGTCAAAGTAACTGATCTGCATCGGGAGAGGTGAGTCACTGATCAAACATCAAGATTAACTATCTGAATGTTTACGCAGTGGTGTGTATCTGCTGTGATAGTGTGTGATACCTTCAGATTCACAGGGTGTGTGTGCGTGTACGTGTGTGTCTCTCCCTGTTGTCCCTGTTGAATCTGCCGCTGCCACTTTAATGTGACTTGTCTGCCTGAACCAGACCACTATCGTGAAACACAGATCACTTTACTCTTCCGCTCTTCATCCGCTAATTACCTTTAATCACTTCCATGGGGTTGGTCATCTTTAATTAATGGGGCAGGAAGAGGTCGCCTTCGTCCTGCTGCTGTGTGTGGGTTGCACTGAATTGCACTGAGTTCCTGTGCAGGTCTGGAAGACTTGGAAAAGTAATGAAAATGATTTTAGCAATTTTAAAGATTAAAAAGAAACTCATCAAACTAAAGAATAACTCATTCGCTATGTAGCAGTTTATCAGATGTTTAAAACTGGGTTGGTGTACTGTGGTTTGAAAGTGTGATGTGTTTCAGGCAACTCCCATAATTGTCTGATGTGCAGTGAATAAAGGCAACAGAGATATAGTTGACTCTGAGAAAGTTTAAACTGCATAAGGATTACTTGATTTGTAGTGTTGACTCGCAAACCATCCTCTAAAAGCAGCTGATCAGGGTGCCTGAAAATGGATATTCTCTATATATATATGTGACTGTGGTCCATGTACAAAAAAAAAAAAAAAAGTTTCCGAATCTGTTTAAAAATGTACAATCCAGTGGTCAATGAGGTATCTATGTTTCTATATCTATGATCCTGACTAGCTGGCTAACTACCTTGGTTGCCAAGTGTACAATAAGTTTGCACAATTTATTCAAGAGATGTATCTGAGAGCATGCCATTTTTGTGGATCAGTTTATACCGTAGCAGAGCAGAGTTTTGTAATATTGGATGGTGAAACGCAGCCAATACACTTTGAAAGCTTTGTTTGGCTTGACACTTTCTCCATTCCCTTGTAGACCAGCACTGTCAAGACAGCTGTGCAAAATCATGTGTTGAAGCTCACGAAAGTTGAACTTGACACGAAAGATTGACACTAAAACTCTCCTTAGGTAGATGGGTCCAGGAGCAGAGTTCTGCAGCCGAGCAGCTTTATGGACCAACAACAGATTACTAAAGATGTTATCTGCCGGTTTTAGCCCTGAACGCGAATACATTTTAGAAATACCTAACATGTTGTTGCTTGAGGGAAAAATAAATTAAATGTGCTTATTTCACTTTTTGTGGATATATACATATTTTTTCTTTAAATTTACCTGAATACGACAAAGGAAACTTTCCATACATATGGATTTAATCTGGGTTAAGTGGGCACTTCACACAGGCTGACAAATTGTAACTATTACATAACCCATGTTCATCTGTTTTCCTCAGTTTAAGCAACTTTTTTTGTTGTTGTATTTTGCACAGTGCAATGACAATAAATATTCTATTCTATTGTAGAACAATGATTTTGTTGATGGGCTGAATCTGAGTGAATAGGTATAAAGTAAATTAAAGAGTACATTAGTCCATATCCCTGAAGCAATAACTGACCTTATTTTGTGTGTTTCAGCACAACTTGAGTACCACTGTTCTTTTCTTAAACGTTGTTCCCAGCAGTGAAAGATTATGAAATCGTTGTCTTGGACTGCAGCCAAAAAACTTTATAGTCTCGTGGATCCACACTGTGCAAATATTTCAAAAGTTCCTCATGGCAATAATAAAGCTTAAAATAAAACCGAGCTGGTCAAATTGTTAATGCTGCCATTTGTCTTAACAATTGTACCTCTTTATTTCCCTCTTCTGTCCACACTTCCTCTGCCCAGCATTGACAGTCTGACCATCCCGTCACGGTGCGGTAAGGGCGTGCTGCGGAGGGTCACAGAGGTGTTCGACTGCTGGTTTGAGAGCGGCAGCATGCCTTACGCCCAGGTCCACTACCCCTTCGAAAACAGAAAGGAGTTTGAGGACACTTTCCCTGCAGACTTCATCGCCGAAGGCATTGACCAGACGAGAGGATGGTAAGCTGTGGATGAATGGATGGAAAAGAGGGCTTGATGGAACAAGTTTGACAGATGAGGAATAAAGACATGGAGACCTCCTGTGAGGAGTTCATTGAGGGGGCTGACAAGAGTAGAGCATGAATGGATGGATCAAGCAGACGATTGTACACTTTTAAATATTAAGTATTAAATAACAGCAAATGGCTGAAAAAAACAAACATGGGTAGATTTAATGAGTAAATTTAGTTTCTCAATCCTAGTTCAAAGAAGGAATGAAGTGAATGTTTCAGTACTCTTGTTCCCCTGACCTTGTGTACTATCTTTGTGTATCCTGATGTAGGTTCTACACCCTGCTGGTGCTCTCCACAGCGCTGTTTGGCAAACCGCCCTTCAAGAACGTCATCGTTAATGGATTGGTACTTGCTAGGTGAATTAATTGACTTATTAACAAACTGCTCCTCTTAACATTTCTTTAATTTGCAAATGAAATTCGTTGTCATTAAAGCTTAAGGCTGGTGTACTTCTGTATTTTCCTTATTGTCATCAATGCTGTGAAAAGGTCACAGCCAACAATGTGTCTCCCAATATTTTGCAGTTTCTGTGGCACCCAGTCGTTCTTACAGAAGACATGACTCTTCACAAACAGATCTCAAATATGTAGTTTTATTTTTTTTTAAAGGCTTAACTTCCTTTAATAGCGGGGACTGTAGTTTTGAGCTAACAATAGTCAAATTGTTAAATGGTTCATTTGTTCAGGTGTATTTTTAGCTGTGGATCTTAACTTCCATTTTTATTTTTTATTTGTCCTCCTTTCTTCACCTGCCTATTCATCTCCTGGTTTTTTTTCCTCACGATCACTGTGGTTATGTAAGCTGTAACATTTAGCCTTTAGAGCTGCTCTACAATGGGCTACTTGTCCTCAGCCCCTGGGTCTAAATGCAGCACTGTGCTCACAGGCCTGCTGACCTGGAAGGACTAATTTGAATATCAAGTGCATGGTTTCTAACATGCACTTTTGTGCATACGTGCATGTATGTGTGTCTCATTCCTGCAGCGATGGACAGAAGATGAGCAAGCGCAAGAAGAACTACCCAGATCCAGGACTGATAGTGCAGAACTATGGAGCTGATGCCCTCAGGTCAGATCTGTGCTTGAATGCGAGAGTGTTTCTGAAACATGAATGAAAGTGTGCTGGTGGCAGGATTCTGCGTGTTTACCTACCTTATGTTATTAGCAGGCATGGTTTTAAAAGCTTTGAATCACTATCCACACTTAAGTAGGCAGCTTCTGAGTCTTACGTACAGTATACAAATACATACACATACCCACGCATACTGTACATACACATGCATACACGCATGTTTCCCCTCATACATTCGCTCCTTTGCCCTGAGCAGTGAGAGTGCCGTGGCCATATGGCCTAATAAATAAAGCACTATGCAGTTGCGCCATATGCTCACATATAGACTGATGAAGAGTGAGCTGCTGAGATAGAGGGAGGCCACGGTTTGTTTCTCTTCAAGGCTTCAATTTACAACAGAATATGTCTCTCTTGTGCCTTAAAACTTTAATTACACTGTAGCTGTTATGGTACAGTGAGCTTTATAAGTATTTGACTGCCACTATTCTACATTATGCTTTACGTTAGGGTAGAAAATGAATTTCATTCAAACTGGGTGAAGTGATAATTTTAAGGTGCCGGAAGAAAATGTTTGACCAACTGAAGGTTCTGTCTATTCTGCATTTCTAGTTGCTGCTATTAAAATCACTGATGGCCTATTGCATGAAGTTGCATCATGTCAGCTTGCTTCCAAAATCATCATCAAAACCTTTTTTCACCAGTCTACACTGTGTGTTGATGCCTGACACACACTATTATACTGATGAGGATTATTCTGATTTAGTGTTATTGTCCTGTCAACAGTGTGTTTATTTAATGAAGAGAAGAGATTATTTTACTCTGTGATACTGTTGGTAAAATTAGGTTTTGGCCCAAATATTTGTGCAGAACATACCCTAATTGGTTAAGCTAATCCAATCCAGATATGTTTGACCGCTTTGGATTAAGAGAATGCTTTGCTTTAATTGTGTCCTATAAGTGTCCAGTAGATACTGAAATATGACCCAGATACTGATCTTGCATTGTGGCTTGGGACATTTTTTATATTATTAGGGAAATCAAGTTAAACCAAATTATTTTCTGAAAAAAGTTATCGTTCATTAAACTCAATGACAGCTTTCCATATTAGCCTACAGACTTAATAAAATTATTCAAAACTTTATTTTTTCATGCATGTTCTGGATGTAGATATACAAACCAGTCAATCTCACTGTTTATTATTAAAGAAACAGCAAAAAAATATTCAATGATATTCAGCATTATGGCATTCAGAACATTTTATTTTACTTTCCAGAATGAGTGATTTCAGCTTAAACCAGTTGTCTAAGTGTAAACTTTGTCTTACCATGAAACTCGTTATGATGCAATGGAGTGTATTCAAAGTAACTTTGGTAAATGTGTAACTGGGACAACAGCGCTTGGGTTTATTGTGACTATCACTTTATTTTTACACTCTCAACACAAACACACAGCCTCACTCATACACATCTTATGCACACGCTAAGGTTTTTGCGTGTGCACACACTGTATGCGCTCTCTCACATAATCAATACCACCGCAATCACAAACTCCTTCGCGGTTTCTCTTTGTAGACTGTACCTCATCAACTCTCCTGTAGTGAGAGCAGAGAACCTGCGTTTCAAAGAGGAAGGAGTGCGAGATGTGCTGAAGGATGTCTTCCTGCCTTGGTACAATGCCTATCGCTTCCTGGTGCAGAACGTACAAAGGTTACAGAAGGTACATGTGTAACGAACAAAATAAAAGGTCATCACTTCCTACAATGTGCCTTTAGCTATTTCTGGTCTAAAAAGCTCAGCACTGCTTGATAGTTCAGCAGTTACTATTGTTGACCAATCATAAGTATGTAATCATTGGTGCAAAAAGGCAATTAGTTACTGTTAGTGCCATGAAATAATGTAGTAAAAGCTGTAGTAATACCTTCAGCAAACATACCTGCCATCAGTTAACTCATGGTTTGATATTTTAGTCCAAAACATTTTTTCCTGATTGTGTCATTAAGGTAACAGTTAATCTGCCAATTAATTTGCAGAATAATCAATAATTTTGTTTTTAAAAAATCAAAAAATGTGAAACAATTCTCATCACAATTTCCCAAAGCCCAAAGTGACGACTTCAAATTGTTTCTTTTGTTCAACCAACAGTCCAAAACCCAAAGAGTCTTCATTTTCTATCATAAATGACAAATAAAAGCGAATTGGGAATGAATTTGACATTTATTTCCCTTTCTAAATGTTCATAACATCAAGCTATTTCACTTCACTGGCAGACAAGGGGAGCTTATATGATGTATTCATCATCAATGATGTGTGTTTTTGTCAAATCAAACTATCAGAGGAGTGAAAAAAAAAAGTCAAAGGTTTGTTCAACTGTGTTTTTGTATGTTTGTGTATTTATGTGTCGTAGGAGGATGAGATTCAGTTCCTCTACAATGAAAACACGGCGAAGCAAAGTGACAACATCATGGACAAATGGATTCAGTCTTTTACACAGTCCCTCATCCAGTTCTTCAAGGCTGAGATGGACGGTGAGACAGACCTAAACTCTGACCATGCTCATGGATTAACCCTGGCTTTTCAAGGTTACAACGGTTCACTTCTTACTGGGGTACAACCCCATGACAACTTAATGCCAGAGCAGGTTATGTTGGAGATAACAGATTAAAACGTATAAAAGCACCGCCTATTGACCAATCAATTCTCTAGAAAATGACATTATCATTCATAGAATTTCCTGGAGCTCAGTGCACTGATCATGAAGTGTACTCCTGCGTAGGTGTGCCCCCTCCTCCTTCTGTCTTGTTTATTTTTCCCCTATTAGCTGCAAGCAATGTCAAAGCTCTTTCATTTTGCTTTTGTGTACTGATATGAGCCTTCAACAGAGACTGACTGAAGTACTAAAGCCTGGCTCCAAAAGTAGCACTCGCCATATGGGAGTAAAATATTCAGTTTGCAAGTAAAATAATGAGTCGCAATTGGTGAATTGCTGAAATACAGTCAGGTACATAAGTATTTGGACAGTGACACAATTTTTGTAATTTTCCTTCTGTA
>JBBPCS010000359.1:8412643-8425284 GCA_037974645.1 Hollardia meadi
TCTCTCTCTCTCTCTCTCTCTCTCTCTCTCTCTCTCTCTCTCTCTCTATCTATCTATCTATCTATCTATCTCTGTAGCAGTGATGGGGAAGACCACCATGTAGAGACAGAGAAGCAGCGGAGGCAACAGCAGAATAGAAGCAATGGGAAGCCACACATGGAGCGGGTCTGGACTGCAGCCGTGGTGAGACTGAGACCTACAGGACTTGCATCCACCATCTTTGCCCTTCTCAGGACCTGACCACTGGGGCTGTCCAACGCTCACCTGGATGCTCACCACTTGTGTTTCATCATTCCCTCCTCTTCTTGTTCTCCGCTGTTCTTACTCCTCGTCTTCTGTTTCTTCTGTTTGATGGTTTTTGGTCTACTGATATCTGACAGTCTCTCCTGCAACAGCGAAGCTGCTCATCCATTTATCCTTTCAGATTTTTTTCCCTCTTTCTAATCTCTCTATCCACCTACTGTAAGTGGCATTGTCCCCCCCCCCTTTTTAGTTGCTGTTGCCTGCTTGATACCAATTTTGGATTTTCTTGTGGGATGAGACTGAGCTCATCTCTCTGTTGTGCAGTCTTTTCGATTGATCTTTAAGCAATAACAAACACTAATCGAACTGACTTGACAAGCTGACATAATGGGGGACATGTCCAACAGCGATTTTTATGCCAAGAACCAAAGAAATGAGGACAACCATGTGGCAGGCTTCGGCTGCTCGCTCATGGAGCTGCGCTCGCTTATGGAGCTGCGTGGCACAGAGGCAGTGGTCAAGCTCCAGGAGGACTACGGGGGCGTAGAGGGACTGTGCAAACGACTGAAAACCTCACCCACAGAAGGTGAGTCCCCGTGCTTGTGTGTCTGTGTTTGGGTGTGTATGTGAATATGTGTTCACTGGTGTGTATTGTATGAAGGAATCTCATGTTGAGGAATGTGCTCTACTACTGTATGTTGAGCTGATCACAAGATTGATAGTAGATTTTCATTGTATTCACTTAGATGCACAACCCTTGTAAAGCACCTGGAGAAATACGCACAGCATCAGAACAGCAGACAGGGGAGGGGGCCCTGTTTGGAGGAACTAATGAAAATTCTCAGCCAGCTAGTGATAGCCCTGTTTAGTATGCATAGAAATCTCTCTGGATAGTTTACCCCCCCCCCCTTTCTATCCTATACAAACCCCCCAGCCTCCCTTGTCACTCTCCCATCTCTGGGGCAACACAGTAGAGGTTTTGGCCACGTGGGATGTGCTATGGAGTCTGCAAGTATGGACTGGGGATGAGTGGAATGAAAAGGCAAAAAACACAATAGTAAAAGTAAATAACAGTTAAACATATATGTACAGCAACCTTCACCTTTTTATTTTGCTTAACAACTGTAAAATACAGTGAATATTTAATTTCTGAGTACAGATGTTTTCAGGTATTTTTTTATCCTAACAGCTGAAGGTTAGTTTAGTTATAACACTATTCAATAAAAAACGTGACAATTATCCCAGAATCCCTGCATTTTAGCACATAAGTACCTAAGTAATGTCATAATATCCTCTTTAGTTTATTCAAATATTTATACAGATTGCGTATTCTATTGGTACACCCCAACCTATGCTTTATCTACATATTACATTAAAGTAGGATTTGCTTTATCCCCAGCTGCAGTACAGCGAGCATACAAAAAAACAAACGTCTCTGATGGCTTCATCTGTATATTGAATATTTATAACAGTGTTGAAATTATCCACCACCCCTGATGCAGGTATCATTGAGTTTCATGTTCAGAGGTAACCTGTTACCTTATAGACTGATAGTTAAAGAAGATTGTATTCCCCAGTCTCCTCTTCCACTAGCACCACTTCCAGGTCAGCCGGTGGCGATACCTGCAACAACACAACGGCAGAGTAAACTAGGTAAATTCAAACAATCTCACAAGTCTCAGAGTTGAATAGAGAGTGAATAAAGAGCAAATCAAAATGGGATGGAATACAATGAAAGCACACTGAGTCAGATAGGGGATGCGGTGCCTATTTTTCTTCACCATATTTGCAAAAACAGTGCAACAATGCCTGCAGTGTTTCTGTGATACTGAAATGAAACAGAATTTGAATTAGCAATAAAATTATCATAATGGATATAAAATTATAATTTCATTTTTCCATTTTCATGAGCATCTTGATTAGATGCACCAACATTACATCTTATCAGTGTGTTAAACACCACCCAGAATCACTGCCAGCAGACTTGCACAAACACTAAAATCTGAGTAATTAAACCTATGATACATGAACAGGAATACTGTTTTTATTAACATGCTTGCTGCTATCTGATTTGTTGAACCTCACATTTCACCAGTACTGTTTAGAGTACATGCACTGTGTGTGCATCACTATCTTTATTTTAAAAATTACATTTTAGCCAAAGTATTCCTTTTAATAATAATACAGCTCATTTAAAATGATTAAACTTCACATGTTTAATGTTTGGCAGTGCAATTTTGTATTTTAATTTAAGACTTCCACAGTGTTCAGGATCACAGTGCAACATTGTAGTTGCTCTTTGTTGATATGCCCCGCAGGTAAAATAATAATCATAAAAAGAAAAAAAAAGAAAAGAAAAAAAACGTTGCTTTAACCCTTTATCGGGTGAGGGACCATATTTGGTAACTTCAGTGTTGTAATAAAATAATAATATATATAATATAAATATTATATATTTATATTATTATAATATAATAAGTCTTGTAATATCCTCCTCTAGGGTTGCAATTTTGAATTTACAAGTATTTCAATGAGTGCCCTATAAAGGGTTAAGGAACAATTCAGAATGTATGTACTGTATATGTGGTGCTCTGCTGCCTTGATTATTCAAAACACTGAAATCTCAAATGCATGTGTGTGCCATTAATTATTCTGGCATTTATTGGCTTTACAAGGATGAATTGTGTATTTTGTGTAATACTTTGGATAAATCAGGTGCTCCCATATCATAGTTTGCCAACATTGTAAATGGTTAAATCCATTTAAAAAGTCCCTTTGTTTCGGTTGAGATTTTGCCGGCCTGCTAACAAACAGGACCTTACTCTCCTCTCATCCCTGGTTATATTTATTAATTGTTGTAATGAATTATTTTATCTCTCACTGGAACACTCACTAAGTGGAAAGTGAGTAATGGTATCTGGTGCTGTTAGCATTAGTGATCTCAGGTGTTTCTATGTTTATGCTGTGTTTGTCCCCTTGTGTGCCGTGTGTTTGCTCCATAGAACATATGTTACCTCAGAAATATGATCATGGTAATTATCCTTGATGGTATTCTGTATTGCTTGCTGTCATCATGTGTGGTGTGTGTAAAGTGTGTCTGTCCCAGCGGCCTGTGTTTGATGGTAAGAGGCTCTGAGCACGGTTGACCTATTAGCCCCGTATACATACAGCTCTTTCACATGATACCAACAGTTCATGAATGGCTATAGCCCATTACACAGCTTTAATGCATAATGGCTCCGTAAGTATAGAAATGCAACCAGTGAAGAGGTTGTGCTCAGGACCACTTGCCTTTAGATGCAGCAGGCAGTAGAGTCTGGCTACATTGTTTCTACAGTACATGAAACTATAACCTTGAGAAAAATGGCTTCAATTGCAGCCAGACATTTGAGAGGCTGTTTATCTTTTAATCCAATTTAAGAAATTTAAGTTATACGACTAGAGCTGCAACAATTAGTCCATCAATCAATTAGTTGTTGTTGATTAGTTAAAGAAAATTAGTTGCCAACTATGTTGATCATCAATTAATATTTTCAGTCATTTTTTAAGCAAAAATGTCAAACATTTCCTGGTTTCAGTTTCTTGTAAGGATTTGCTTCTTTCCTTTGTCATTTATGACAGTAAAAGAAGAGTCTTTGGGTTTTGGACTGTTGGTGGGACAAAAGAAGCACTTTGAAGAAGTCACTTTGGGCTCTGGGAAATTCTAAGAATTTTTACACAGCTTTTAATCATTTTATAGATTAAATGATTAATTGATGGATCTCCTGGATTTATATTTCTTACCCTTCAATTTTCGCAGTAGCCTGCTTCCTGGTACTGTATACCTGTCCCCAGGATGTAGTTACCTATGTGTTCTCCTGAAGTGACTGTGAGGTGCAGATGTTAGGGTTTCAGTGGCTGAACGGCATGAGTCATTCAGGGGCCAGATGAGAAGTTTCAGAGAAGGGTTGGCAGGAAGCTGCTCGGGGCATGACCTGCTTCTCTTAGAATGATGGTTGATGGGTCCTCACAGTGTAGCTATTTTCTCAAGAGGACTGTAGAGAGCTGCAGTACATTGTTGGCCCTCCTGGGTAGGGGGACTAGGAATTTTGAGAGAGTGTTGAACGAAGAGCCATTCCTTGAGGGTCGGGAGGATGAAGAGGTGCTCAAGGCATTGATAGTTTTTGATGTTGTCAGAAAGGGAGGGCAGGAGAGTACTAACGAGAGAGAAAGGGAGAGTGAATATAGATACGTGTGGAAACCACATTTAAATAAGGAGTTTATCCTCCTTACAGAACTACAATGGTAAGGTTTTTCATGTAGTTTAGGTATGACTGCAGATTTGGATAAAATAACAAAGTATTGAAAACTCTGCAATGAATAATATGCATCAATACAAGCTTATGTTAATAAATTTTATATATTACCAATCAGTTCTGGGAATTTTTGGCTTTATATTGTATGCCTAATTGTATTATCATCCAAATTAGAAAACCCTCCAGCACCCCTAAAACATGGCCTCCAAATGACATAGTCACCTTTTTTCTTTTTTTTTTTACTGGCATTGCACATCACGATGATTTTACACACCAAGGTGATGGAATGATGTCCTATCTCATGCATGCTGAAGAGAGATAGCACTAAATACTAATTAATATGTATCGTTGAATAAACAATATCAATTAAATCCAATGGTAAAATTCAGCAGATTTTCGTTTTTAATAACTTATATAGTCAGCCTAGGACCGGGATATTTTATTTCCAATCAACTAGGATTTCCTCAATTTCATATTTTCGCCCTTGCCCCTTTTCTGTCTAATATTTTTCTTTTGCCCTCCACAATATCACTGTCTCATTTCAGTCTTCAAACTGTCTCCTCCTCTTCCTCTCCTTCTGTCCTTCCTCTCCAGTTCCACTGATTTGACTTCCACAACACATACTTTACATACCAGATGCTTACCAATATCCTAACCACATCAAAATCATATATAAAATGTTACATATAATAATTTATAGCTTAAATTTATGCATGTAAATAATCTATATCCTAACTGAAATGGCAATGGTTGTCCATGCCTGCAGGTTCATAATATTGACACCTCCACCTATGTCCCATCCACCATTTTCTGATCTTCTTCACCCTATAGCTTGTTAGGTGGGAAGGGTCATTTCAATCTCACATAGCTCTGAAAGTAAAAGTCCCATTAATTTTCTGCCTAGACAATGGCAAGTTGTTCTGGTTTGGGTGGGCATAAAACACTGTTAAATTATACAAGATGAGCAATTGTGTTAAAAAATATCTTGTCTGTGCAGATAAAAATGAATGGATGGTAGCTCACTATGACTTCCATGGTGCATTTTGGCACAGGAACGCCATAAAGACGTGAAAGAGGCATCGATCCTCTCATCTGACTCTCGGCAAAAAAGCAAATGTAGTGTATTTGACTTTTGAATGTCAAATGAAACCTTCTCAAGCAAGCATTACAATGGAAAATGGAAAGAAAAAAAACTTTACAACTCTGTCATGGATTTCTTCTCACTTAAAGGTCCAGTGTGATTTATGGGCAGAAATGGAATAAAATAATCATAATTATATTTTAATTTGTGTATAATTACCTAAAACTAAGAAGCATTTTGTTCTTGTTACCTTAGAACGAGCCTTTGAATGCTACAGAAGGAGCGCGTCCTCTCGAACCGACTCTACAGAAAGCATTTTGAGTTTTTAGAAGCCACCGTAGGGAAGGGTGAGAGGAGGGGTGTTCAGTTGGTTGCAATGTGCAACCACACTGCTAGATCTTACTAAATTGTACACACTTGGACATTTAAATTATCTTACTTCCTATCTACTTTTGTCTCGGCCTACCTCTCCTTCCTGTCCTCTCTGGACCACTCCCTCATCAACCCTTCTCCACCTGCCCTTACTCTCTACCTCCCTTCCTCTGTCTCACCACACCTTACCTCTCCTCCTCCTCTCTCGCTCTCCTCTGCTCCCATTTCTATTTCAGTGTGCTGGTCGGCTGCTGGTATCCCAGTGGGCCAGTGTACAGCGTAGCCTAAATAGACCTGCTCTACATCTATAACCTTCATCATCTCTCTTCTATTCTCACTTCTTTTACTGAGTTAGTAATGATGTAACAGTGCTGGAAAAGTAGCACACCTTTTCTAAACGTATGTTTGTCCTTAAACTATTAAAAAAAATCACTATAATGTAAACTTGATTTTAAATGATATTAATAACTTTGTTGAAATAGAGACAATACTTATCAATGGCTTCACCTAAGACAAAAAAAATAACTCAATAGTTATTCTGGCATGAAGATGATTCATCTTGAGTATAATACAGCACAGTTAGCTTTGACAAATGGAAAAATAAATGGCTGTCAGCAATGCAGGTGACAAACAGTTGGTTTTGGACAGTTGGACACAAGCTTTTTGTGGCTGTAATGACAGGTGGATGGTGGCCAGATGATACATCATAAATGCTGCCTGTATTTCTCATGGGAGGATGTTGTTGATGGTTCTTGTGTTAACAGTCCACTCAATGAGGTGAACACTTGTTTATCTGAATGTGACTCCATACCATCTAACAACAGACCCTAAATATCTACATAAATACACACACATCATAGTTTCTCACATACTGCATAACGCCATTGATCGGTAAACAGTGATTTGGATTTGGCATCCATTTTTTTCCTTTAATGACATTACCTTCATGTGAAGGGCACAGATGTAGTGATGTGTCTGTGTGATGTAGTGATGCAGACAGAGAAAAAAAAAGAGGAAAAATGGAGGTGGTGAAAGGTGGAGCAGGAGGAGACAAGATGGGATGAATGAAGGATGGTCAAAAACATTTTTTCTGCAAGGTTTTAAAAATGAGTTAACTAACACATTTTTCTCCTAATCTTTTTTTTCTATTCCGCTGTTACCTCCTGTTGCAGATTGATGCAAGAAGATGTCAATCTGGTATAATACATAGCATTATAATTTCCCCTGCTGTAATATCAAGTCCCACTCTTCTTATTGTATCTCTGCTTTTGTTATTATATTTCTACTTTATACTGCTTCCATGACGAGGTCATTCATTTATGAATTGTATACATAACTCAGGAAACAAACTGTTTGCCCAACACATCTGTCATCCACCTCTTCCCACCTTCTCTCCGTCTTCTCCTCTCCTTCTCACACTACCTCCTCTCTGTGTGCAGAATTTGGTTGAAACACCTCTCCTCCCCCATTTCATCTCCTTTCTATCTCATTTCCAGATTCTGCCTGTATTCCTTCTAATTTTTTTTTTTAATCCCTCCCTTAAAATGAAGTCCATATTTCAGTCTGAGTGCTCTTACATTTCTCCACATTCTCCCTTTTTAAAATCCTAACGCTGTTGTTCCTCCTTCTTCTCTCCTCCGTTCATCTCTGCTCTGTTTGTCCCTCATCCCACCTCTCCTCCTTGCTTCCTTTCTTTACCTCCATCCATCCCACCCTCCCTGATGATCATACTTATCGAGTCCTCCAGTCACAGCACCACAAGCACGTTCCCTTCTGACGCAGTCTATTTAATCTCTGCCCCACAAGGGATCTCTCACATGGAGCAGCTGTCTCTTTAATAAGGACAATTTCTCCTGCTCTGCAACTCCTCTCCTTCTCTGCTCCTCCTCTCCTTCTTTCCTCCCCTCCCCTAGTGACTCCGTAAAAGGGATAGAAGAGGTAGAAAAGAGAGAGAGAGTGAAATAAGAGGCAGTGAAGAAAAGAGAAAGAGACATGGCTCTCAGAGGACAGATTATAAATGATACACAGCCATTTTGCTCTGTTAAGAAGCCAAACCACATCGTGGGCACACATGCACACGCGCGCGTGCACACAAACACACACACACACACACACACACACACACACAGTACACACCACTACTCACACAGGTGCCTCCTCTGCAGTCTAGTAGCAGTGACCTTGAGGCAGGCTTAAGCAGTGTTATGGCACAGCGGTCTATCACTCTGCAATAGCACTCCATATGCAACATTAAGAAAATTTACTGGGGAAAGGAATGTGTTGAAGTCTTAAGGAGCAAATACATGTCTTTGAGTTATTTTATTAATGGTCAATAAATGTTTTAATGATGTGTGTGTGTGCGTGTGCGTGTGTGTATGTGTATGTGTCTGTGTGTCTCAAAGAAACGGAGGCCAGTCATGAAGTTGACATACAAGACCCAGCAAACCTGTTCAGCATTTAAACTATATGTGTATGTGTTTCATTACAGTTGATCATAGAGATGGATGTAACAATACAGTATACTGGCTGAAAGACATCACGACAAATAACCTTTTAAGAATGATTTACTGTACCAACATTTTAATCTGAAAGTTTGATAGCTTACTGTAAAAAGCCATCTGCCCTTCATCAATGACTTTCCAACAATTATAACTGCAGAATGACTTGATGCAAAACAGAAACCCATGAAAGCTTCTCCAACCTGGCAACCCAAAACGTATTTTGTTCATGCTGCTTCCTGTTAATGTATTACGCATTAATTTAAAAAAACAAACAAAACATTAATAAAGTTGTTAATGACAACTGATAAAAACATTGTATGTCCTACTACAAAGTATGCCTTGTTGCAAAGCTGTGCCATTTTTTTTAATCCAACATAATACAAAAAGATGAGCAGGTGTAGGGAAAAATAATGATGGCTTTCGAACATTTCCGCTGGGACATGTTGTGAAGTGCAATCACTTCTCAAATGCTTCAGCTTTTATATCAAAGTTTGATTACTGTCTTTGGAGAAGTACACTGTGGGCTGGTTTCCCAGACAGGGGTTAAACAAGGTCTTGGACTAATACAAAATGTATATCCATTAGATGTCCTCCAAAACTCTTCCTGGTCTAGAACAAGCCTAATTTCTCTTTGGGAAATTTCTATTTGGCCTTGAATGTATAAATTATCCTGTATACATAGTATATATGTAAAACACAACGAAGTCCACAGCAAAGCAAGCAACAAGAATTTGAATGTTCTTATTTATGTACTTTTTATATATTGTATGATACTGCTCAGTAGTGGCAGTAGTAGGCTGTGAAAACTGTCTTCTATTAAATCACATCTTGTTAGAGATGCTGTCAGACAAAATGATATGTAGACACACAAATGTGTGTGCACAGACACACACACACGCACACACCATTGCTGGACATGACCAGCAGTGAAGTCAGCTGTCCCAGGAGATGCCTGACTGAATTAAGAGGACAGATGCCAAAAACCAGACTCTATTGGCGTGCTCTCATGGAGCCTGCTGCTGACTCACAACAGTATATGGTATGTCTGCCTGTATTATACTATAGTGTACAGATTAGTATTCAGTAGACATGACTTAAAATGTGTGTGATAAATGTGGTTGTCATGGTAGATTCCAGATATAAAACTGACTGTAAAGCAACCCAATGCTGAAAAAAACCAACATGTGCTCGTTCAACTTTACTTGGAAAAGCTCCAGCAAGAAATAATAAGATTTAAGCTGTGAATTGTATGAATCTTTAATTTTAAGTTTTTAGTTCACTTAAAAAAATAATCGAGTCATTGTTTTACACTAACTATTTCTCATCTGATGTTATTTCAGTATGATCTAATCTTCTTATTATTAAGATTTTTTAAGCATGAAGTAACACTGATTGACATTTCAGTCCAATGACTTTTTATTCTCATTTTTCTTGTTTTGCTGCCATACTACCAAGCTTTGAAATAATTATTGATGTAAAGCTAATGTGTTATTATCAAGATTAAAACTTCAGCTCTTTTCATATTTCCTCAAAGAGTACTAACATTTTCTCTCCTTTTATGCTTTAAATTTTTATTTATACATTACATTTTTGAGACACTTGTCCTTTTGGACAGTAGATTTACCTTTTAGTTGTCCAGGCATAAAAAAAACATTCAAACAGCTTTAAGACATAAATGATACCACGTAATGATAAACAACACATATAATACAGTATAAATCATATTTTACTCAACTACAGCTCATTCAGTGACTGATTCAGTGAGAGCAGGTTCCAGTTCCCTAGGTTGGTGCTTATCTAACATAATCATTAGCCACTGAATTACACAGCTACTAACGCAAGTTAGCTAACATCACTTGCTTGTCAGACAAGTTGGGCTGTCCCAGGAAGGCCCGCAGAATATTACCCCTTCCTCTTTGTTATAATGACCCCAGTCAAACTAATTTCTACAGCTGTTGTCGAATTTTTGTTGTACTTCTTCTTGGTGCTTTCCCTGGCACTTTGCTGGGCTTCAGAGCCTAAAGAACTAACACCTCCACTGTTCTTCTGAGGTAAAATGTTACTACTCAGCAGAATACTTCAACTCCTCATCAGTCAGTCAAGGCATTCTGACTTGGACCGATAATAAGGAAAAATGCATTTGATTCAAACTGGTATATTTAATATATTCATTTAACTGAACAGCCAAATAATGGCCCATACAGTTTGCGCCACTTATGTTAAGTGTATGGGCTGTGGAGAAGTGTCTTGCTCAAGGGCTCATGAGGGCCAGAACATGTGGCTGTTGAACCACTGTGATCCATCTGTAATCCATCCCTGAAAGTCTTTCGTTTAGTTAAGTGACTCGCTCAAGAATACAGTGCCAATAACTGACATCTCCAAATGCTTCTCTGTCCCAGGTTGCTGTCATACATTTAAATCCAGCTCTTGTCCTTTGAAATGTCCTGAATCTGAACTGGCTGCTCGAAACCAAGAGTGTGGATAGTGATTTGACAGGCATGGTGGTGCTTTTAGCTGAATATGCAGAGTCCCGGGCTATAACGGGTTTGTTTCTCTGCATGTCAGCTTTTTTCCTGAGTTGACCTCTCTCCTCTCTCTTCTCCCGCTGTGGGGCAGAACAAGGGTGGTACCAGGGCTGCCAGCAGAGACAGACAGCATTTCCTTCTCAAGGGCACATATTTCAAACATCCTTGAACTAGATCCAGCCCTGCCTTGCTTAAGGGCACAAAGCAACTCTCTTTTAACTTTAAGTTTATACACACTGTAAAGGGGAATAATCCATAAAATTCTTGTCTGAACTTTGCCCCGAGGCATAAAAGAAGCAGAAACTAAGCCTGTTTAGTCTCTCCCAGGAGAATGGAATACTGACACAGAGATAGTCATACTTATCCAAGGGCGCAGAATCAAAGCCCCAAAATCAGGGACTGTCTAATATGCAAACATCATTTCAGCCTCTAAAGCTCAGTAATCTACCACTTCTCTTGTGATGGTGTTTCTGAGCTATTGTAATTTTACCCAGTAAGTACCTGTACATATAGTCCAGCATGTTCGGATTTAAAGGAATCTTCACTTCGGAATTATGTACCCTGCTTTTGGTCAAACCTTCAGCGGTGGAAGATGTATCCTTTAATTAAATAAAAGTACCAATACAACAATGTAAATAATACTTAATTACAAGTAATATTGGGCATTTAAAATCTTGCTTAAACCTGCAGTGTGGAACTTCTGTCTCGCCCTTCTGACAGTGAGCATAATTACACAATCATACATACTGTTAGTTGCTGTAGCCCATACTGAAGACTACTCTGTCGCTACAGTTGCTCCCCCCTTCTGCTCTGGAAAACCAGTCTTCGCTCAAATGTATCAATACTGGTGAGCCAGCATGGGAAAGTCACCACCGTCACTGGTTTAATAACTCCAGTATTTTGCGAAATACAGAGATATGTATGTGGTGGTAATCGGCTTAATAAGCATTGTGTGAACTCCTCCTGACATTATTAGATCTGTAATACCAATGCATGAATATCAGTCCTATTTCTCTGTGTTGAGGTGGAGCTACTTCATAAACTGTTAGGTAATTTAACAATTGTATTATATAAGCTCATCAAGTGTTTCTAATAATAATAAAATCCTAATATGCAAAGTAAAAACTTTAGCTGTCAAGTAAATGGAGTGGAGCAAAAAGTTTAAAAAAATTTAAAATATTTTTAAAACTCCTCTTGCAAAAGTGTAAACGATTTAAAGAACACATACTTTAATGCTTTAATGATGTACAAATGTGTTGATAAAATTATATTGAATATGCCAAATTACTATTAATATGTTTAATTCAATTGGCATTTGCTCTGGTTCCAAGCAGACAACAACAGGCATATTAGAGTGACATTAGACATCCCTTACCTGTCATGACTATTTCATGACTCTCTCTGGTAGTTTGAATTTTAATAGCTGTACCTATTGTGTTCGGAGCTTATCTGAGCCCATGGGTGAAACCAGAGACTGACACCCAGATGGGAGACAGCAGATAGACCAATGTCACTCTCCCTTTCAGCCTCCTGATCCTGGACGCTCTCCCTCGTGTGTGTGTGTGTGTGTGTGTGTGTGTGTGTGTGTGTGTGTGTGTGTGTGTGTGTGTGTGTGTGTGTGTGT
>JBBPCS010000359.1:8425384-8444876 GCA_037974645.1 Hollardia meadi
CACACACACACACACACACACACACACACACACACACACACACACACACACACACAGAGAGAGAGAGAGAGAGAGAAGATGCAAACAGATGTCCTATTAATGTTGTGTCCACATTTAGGGCTCAGATGGTGGAACAGAAAACATTAAGTGGCTCATAAATTCATAGGAAAACTCATATTTTTCTATTGTTTTTCACAGTTGACCACTCACAGTAGGTTGAATAAGCATATTTGTACACACAAATGGATGTATGCACACAATTCTCACACAAGTTTTAGAAAAACCATCTTTTCAAGGCTCCCACTGTGGATATATCATTGGTCCAGTGAAAGGAATTTTAGCTTAGGGAGAAAACTGGAGCGCTTGGTTTGATGCAATGGATCTCACCACTAATGCAATCATAGCAGAATCATTGTCACATAAGAATGAAATCGCAAAGAGGCGTGATCTTAATATGATCATTGTGCAACCCTAATGCACTTACATATGATTTATTTAAATGCAGGTCACACGCACCCAGGACAGTAAATATCTATGGAACCATAATATGAACTGGACCTCACACATGCGCAGAAATTTAACATGATAATAACTGTTGCATAAATTTTGATAAGGACCATATGCAACAAAGCCATCCTCCTACATGAGTCACTGTCAGTTTTTTTGTTTGTTTGGTTTTGTTTTTTTTTCCCCTGCGTGCTGCTCTTAATGTGCTACTTGCCAGGCCTCCAAAAAGATTTCTAGGAAGGGTAAATTAAACCTTTGGGTATTCAAAGTCTGTGATATGAGCAGCATACGCCAACCACATCTATGCAGGACTTTTTCATTGTTATTTGTTTCTCATATTCAGCTTTTTTCACAACATTATAGAATTAACAAAAAAAAAGCAAGAATAATCTTAGAAACAAAAGAGCATGTGTACTTTGGGTCAGAACATTATATATTATATCTTTATGGAGAACATATTAAGTTGTCCTTTGGAGTGAGTGGCTTGTGTGTGTATGTGCGTGCGTGCGTGCACTGTGAGCTGTGTTCTCTCACTCCACTCTCTCACATGAGTCAGACTCATAGACCACTGTGCATGACAGCAAAACTCACCCACTACACCGTACAACTGCCCCCACAAACTCACACACATACACACACACAAACAAACTCACACACAATTGCATATTTTATTTTCGCAACATACATTTGATTTGGGCTGTTGGGAGACTGTTGAAAAACGACCGTGGTGTATGAGCTTTTTGAAGAGGTTCAATGCATGTTCAAATGTGTCTTCTTTGTCTTAATACTAAAAAGACCTGCAATACCAAGAATTTTTAGTGGTCAGCTTGTAGCATTGTCATTTATCATTCAGCTTTACAGACAGACGTGAGAGAGTAAGTAAGTAAGCGTATTTCCCAAAATGTTGAATTGTTCCTTTAAGCAATTTTAATGTAAAAGCAGCAACCATGACTAGAGGTCACCTGAGCTCTCTGTTGCATGATGAACATGAAAATCTGCCACTGATCTTGTTTCCAGAGTTTCTTTTACATGTAGCACAATAAATATGCGATGTTAGGCTTATCTGTCACTGTCGGCACAAGCAGAAAGCGTAATAGGTTGTGAGTATGGTGTCACACACACTTGAACACACAGGCACAAACACACCCATGTAGTACATGCGTGATGGGAAAGACATGGCATCAGAAATTGCTCAGTGTCACTTTCCGGTACATTACCCTTTAGATGGGTCTGTCCGTAGGGGGAATGAATGAAAGATCTGTGTGTGTTTGTGCAGGAGGGCATGCATTTGTGTTAGCGTGACCCTGTGACTCCTCATGAAATGAGAAAATGTATTTTCTCAGTTGTTTGTTTACATACAGTAGAGTATGTGTGCTTGCCTGTTTTGCTACACTGATGTCACATCAACGCGTTCTCACTGTGAGAGCACTCCTCCTGCCGTGCCCTATTGCACTGTCACTCCTGATAGTATGCGGAGTGCACAGAGAATCCGCACGCAAGGCCATATTATAAGCTGAGCAAAGAAAGTAAAGACAAAACCTAGTAAGACAGTGCGAAAACAAAACTCATTCAAACTGGAGAAACCCTCCCTGAATGCAGGTCAGGGGTTGAGACACCCCTTTCCTGCTGTGTTAAATGCCATGCTCTGCTCTCCCCTGCTTTTCCCCAAAACATCCAGCCTTACAATGAAAAAGTCGCAATTGCTTTCCTTACGTCTTAATTTAACAGTGGGTGGACCTGCTGTGTTGCTAGGTGTGCCCCCCACCTTCCACCCACAGGAAATATTTGTTCAACTTAGTTATATTACCCACGATCATCTTAAACTAAATAAGCTGTTTATATGAAAACAGCCTGTTGAAGTGTCTTATTACCTCACCTTAACTCTTAACTACCTTAACTTTGGTTTCCAGTGTCTCTCAGTTTACTTATGTAGAATGCCAAGAACAAATTAACAGGGAGATACACATAGCCGTACAGCTAAAACAAAGACAGCAGACTAATGTAAAGGTATCCAGTACTTTTTTTTTTCCTAATCTAACACCACAATAATAATGTACTGTTACATCTTCCTATGTATCAGACACGAGCCCACCACCTTTAAAGCATAACTCAAAACGCATACAAAGGTTTTAATTTATTTTCCTTTATTGTCTTTCTTTGCACCTTCCTTTTATTATCTGAGTCTGTTAACGCGCCTCTCCATCCCACTCCCTCCTTCTATGTCATTTACTTACTATAACATAATAAAAAAAATTTTTAACATCATAGAACATCTAACCTTTTTAATCTATTTCTACTATATCATTTCATTTGTATGCACAGTAACAAGTCTTTTATGGCATAAAATGGTGTCATTGTGATGGAGGTCATTCTCAAGGACACTGTGACACATTTTCCATCACTCCATCTTCTAATAAGAGCGCGATAATTATCCACCTTTAAGCTGCTGATGGGTTATTATTAATGGAGTTACTCTACATCCAGCCTACTCTCATTCTGTTTCAGTCCACAGCTCTCTCTCTCTCTCTTGCTGATTTTCTCACTCTCTTGTGCTCTCTGCGTCACACTTCAACCCGCTCTGTCTTCCCTCATCTCTCTCTCTCTCTCTCTTTAAAATGGTGAAGGCTGAGAATACATGTTGAAGCTACTGATTTGCTGCAGAATATTTAGCGTCGTTATGATGAGGATGACACTGCTTGGAGCCAGTCAGATATATTAAAATGTTGGTCACTCCATTATGTGAAGATTTTTTTATTAATATAATAATGTAATTTATTTGCTGCTCCACTATGACATGTCTATTTTACAAGGACATTTGGAGGTCATCACGTCGTTTCATACTTATGGTCTTTCCTTTGTTGGAACATGTGTAGCTGTACACACACATAAACATGCTTGCTTGGTCTTGGACACATGCGTGCGCACACACACACACACACACACACACTTACATATTCACAAAACGTTCAGAGTCCCGGGTATTTCCACTCAACACAACGAGTGGGATGCATAGTGTTTCCATGGAGATCTATTTTTAGCCACGGACAAAAAAGGGCCAACTGTTAAAATATGCCATCATGTTCCCTCTGACTGAAAAAAATCCCATTTCCTCTCATGCAGGAAGGGTGGCTTTTTAAAAAAAATTTTAATTCTATTTGGAAACAGATGTTAGGTATAGGTACCATTTGTCAAAGCTGATTTCAATCGCATGTCCTGCTGCATTTGACAGATCAGCACATTACTAGCCATAAATAATGCAGTAAGACCAGTGAAAAAGAGTAAGAGAGAAAGTTTTATCTTAAGAAGTTTTATCTTCAATTAAGTTTTAAAGAATCTCTGTAAATCTTTGGTCATAAATTATAATTTTGTAATTTGGACAAACAATTTGTCAGTTTACCGGGAAAAAATAAAATTGACAACAGGGTTGATATTCACTTAAGCCATATAGTTTTTAAAAAATGCTGATTAGCTGGTTTTATCTTTGCAATTTTAGCACTTGCTTCCTTTACTGTTTTTATGTTTTTTTTCCATCATATTTTATCTTTAAGTATCTTTAAGTTTTGTATTGTTGGTTCCACAAAACAAAATTTTTTTAAATGTCATTGCTTTTTCTCTTTTTTGACATTTTATCAACTAAATAATACATGATAAATCAGAAAAGTAATAGAAAGATCAATCAGTAGATAAAATTATTCATACATATTGAACATATTTTTTATATGATTTAGTATCTTATCATCAATACATATCATAGTGCTGTCACTGACAAACTTCAGAGTCAATTTGTATGGTAAATTAAAGAAGCACGGGTAGCTTTTCTTGGCCCTGAACACAGCCCTTTGCAAGATTAATGCCATAATCACAAGTTTTCTAATGGCCATTGAAAAATTGGAGCTGCAGCCTTCTAATGTGATTTATTATTAATTAGCTAGTGGAAAGTAGCAAAAAATATAAAAGAGTGTTTTGATGGCATGCAACCAAATTAATGAATGAGATTAAAGCACAGGTTGTATATCTGGTACAGTAAATGGCTTTCACTTAATCTGCTGAGTCACCAGGATGACCACTGTTTTGAGTCCATCAGCTGACAATCTAAAATGGATCTGCATTCTAATGCTAATGTTAGTGCATCATCTCTCATCTCATTTTTCATTTTTATAGGTGGACTCAAATTACCTCTCCAAAAGGCTTTTACCATTCAAATGTTCATTCGCAATCACAATGAGCTTTGATAAAATGAATTACCCATTAAACCGTACCAGAAGTTCCCTATCTATTCCCATCTATTGCTCATGTACATTCAGCAGGCTTTGTAGTTTGCTTGTATATTATTCTTCGTTCAGGCTTCTCTACTTGTTAATGAACTGATAAGCACAAAGTCTTCTTTGCAATGACCCTTAAACCTTTGTGAGATTGTTGAGTCATCTGTGTACCGCCAGAGTTTCTCTGCCCTCTCTCTGCCTCCTCAAAATCCTCTGCAAGAGCAGTTAGGTGGGCTGATATTTATTATATATTTATTATTTCTTTATCCTACAATATTTTATAATCTGGCAAATGAATCCTTAGCAACATCGCAATCAGCACTCCGGGAAGGAATGATGATGTAGAAAAAGATTTTCCAGGAAGCAATGAGTATTTAATGATTCGGGAGATTGATTAGCGCACAGGTAAAACATTTGACAAGGTTAAACGCCATGCTCAACTGATCTCATATACAGAGGTAACTGTAAGATGGCAAGAGTATTGACTTCAACGTGAAATGATTGCTGCCTTTATGCAGAATGTTACTTGCATGCTATAACTAGCCTTGCCTCTGGCCAGGGTAGCTAGTTATAGCATGCAAATGTGGAGTAGGAGGATTAGCATATGCTGTTTTTGAAAAAATCTGTGGATGCAGTATATGGTGGAAATGTGAGTGAATGTCATGTGTGCACCCGGCCTAAAAAGAAAAGAGCTGAATTTGGATATGTATTAGTTTGTGCACGTGCGCTTCTATGCGCATATACCAGTATGTGTGTGCCTTTGTGTGTATGTGTGTGTATCTAACCAACTGCCTGATTATATGAGCTCTAGTTTTACTGTGTGATAGTGCAAGCGACCTTAGGCATGCTTGGCCAGCCTTAATACTCACACGCACACACAAAGCACGTTCAGGCAGTCACGACTCACAGACCCTTGCACACACATACACACACACACACACACGAAGACATGTTTGTGTGTGATGTGATGCAGGGTGCTGTGGAGATCAATGAGAGATCATGCTAGGTCCTCTCACAGAGGCAATTAAAAGAGAATGGATAATGAGGCTATTTATAGACTGATCTATTTGTAACCAGGGCATTCTCCTACGTAGGAGCTGAGAATTGTTCTCTTTTCAGTCTGCCCTCCTTCTGTCCTCTCCCTTTCCCTCCCTGTTTCTGTATCTCCCTGTTACAAGAAAGTGAAACTGATCTCTTTTCTCCATTTACTCCCATCTTTGCAGTAGCTAAACATTTGTTTTTCACACAACGATTCTGTCATTCTCTTTTATTTGTTCCTCTCTTTCCGGTGTCAGATGTGGATGGATCATCAGTTATTTCCCACTGATGTAATAAGTCATCTCACAGTCATAAGCATGTGAAACAGTGTCATCCAGCAGTGATATTATCAGGTGCAATCCAGGGCCACTCCTGGGAGACCCAGTGACGCACCATGCATGACATAATGCTGTGGTAATGTCTGTGGTTGTGAGGGAGACAGAGATACAGAGAGAGAGAAGGGGGGGGGGGGTGCCACACTGAAAAACAGCCAGATAGGAGCCAGTAATGTAGCTTGATAGGAAGCTTTTATCATTTTAACTGAAGATACAGAGCATGCATTTGCATTACCATTATTACACTTAATTCTACCTTCACATCTGTGTAAAGGTTTGATGTAGATACATGCAGTTATACTAATTCTTATTGTAGCTGTGATACATGTGTGTCCATTATGTAAGATTGGAATGCAGATAAAATATATAAAATCAAACACATTAAAATTGTGTCAAGTGGGATTATAATTTGATGCCCTAAAAAAATAATGCATTGAAAATTATACAGACTTAGTCCTTTTTGCACAGAACACAATGTTCTATGACTCTAAATGGTCCCTTTTACAGTCTTGCATAATGCGATGATAGAACTACTTGGGAGTTTTGACCATTGAGCGATATGTTGAAATCTCATTCACCAAGCAAAAATGCCTGACATTTACTACAGTTTTTTAAATGTGAGAATTAATTGCTTCAGTCTGTTTTGTATCATTGTAAATATAATTGGCAACTTTTATGTTTTGGACTGTTGAAATTGTGAAGTGCATTTTCACAGTTTTTTTGACACTTTAACAAATTAAATATTAAGTCTATAATCAGAAACAGAAATCAACATAATTTAGCAGCTGTAGTAAATCAGATTTAATATATAAACATTACTTAATCTAAAGAACAATAGTTCTTTAGATTAAGTAGGGAATAATATTAAATAGGGAATGTAGACTCCATTTTCTAGGCCCATTATTTAAGATTGGACATCAGATAAAAGAAACAGGATCAACCACAGGCTCAACCCTGAATCACATCCGTATTCAACATAACCACTTTCACAATGCATCTTTAAAATAAAAAAATGTGATTTAACACAAAATTATTCCATTCATTTGTTGAAATCCTATTTGGGTTATGAATTGTAACCTCTTGCGAAAGAAAGCACTACAACTGATGTAGTTGACCCTGTTGCCACATTATATGAGTGAATGTATGAGAATAACTTTCTGGAGAGTATTCTCAAAGTGAGCTGTGCCTCGAGCCAGTATGACGTTCTTTGGATAAAAGAGCCAAAGATATTTGTGTACAGTAGTTCATGGCGTATGAGGAGGTGGATGAGATCAAAGCACAAGTCCCTCATCTCTTGAGCAGACTTATGTAAGGCATGCAGAGTTGTGGCCCGCCATGACTCAAACTTGTAATTAGAGATGGTTTGTGTGTGGTGTGAGAGTGAAGAATAGGGAAGAAGAAGAAGAAGAAGAAGAAAGGACAAAAAAGATTGATTACTGCAGATCATTGCTTCAACTATTTAAAAAAAAGCCTTAAAAACTGTCTATTAAAATACTTTTTATGTGTGGATATGAAAATGAGAATTATTTTGGATCAAATGTAGAAATAAATTTGATTGTTGTACATCGTTGTTTGTTACTGTATTGTTAACCCTAAATAAATATATACAATAAAAAACTCACTGCAATATGTCGTTAAAAATATCCTCCGCACACTAAGGACAATCGTGCAGTGATGTGCTCTAACTCACTCTCCGTCTCTCCTCTTTCTGTGTCTACCTCTCTCAGGTCTCGCAGGTGCCCAAGCTGACCTGGACAAAAGAAGAGAACTATATGGTAAAAACCTGATACCTCCAAAGAAGCCAAAAACCTTCCTGCAGCTGGTATGGGAGGCCCTGCAGGACGTCACTCTCATCATCCTGGAGATCGCTGCCCTGATCTCCCTGGGCCTCTCTTTCTACCACCCTCCCGGAGAGCAGGGCGGAGGAGAATGTGAGTAGAGCAGCTCTTGTGACATCAGTTACTTTAAAATACAACGTTGCCATTCATTTTGATTTCTTGAGACAGACTCACAAGCACAAACACACACACACACACAAACACACACACACTACCCACATTTATCTCTGGTGTCTCCACTATTGCTGAGGACAGCAAAGAGCTATAATTGCACTGGCCTACTGACATCACTTCCTCTGACATTACTGGCACTCGCTGACACACTCACACTTACATGCATTCATACACACTTTTTAATTGGTGAGGCAGGTCACACTTGGTTTGTGACCTGCTGCAAGAGATCAAGTGACTCATGGAGCATAGGGGTAATTTTTGTGTGTCTGTGTGTGCACATTATGAACACATTAGATGTGTGTATTAAAAGTACTGGGAAGGTTAATAAAGTGTTGAGTAGAGAAATAACCTTGGGCTCCCAGTGCCCATACATCAGCCATGTGAGCTGTGAAACAGGAAATGAAGACAGAGACCGTAACGAGGTGCTGAGTCAGCAACATCAGTCATGCTCCCAGCATTATCACAGTAATGGAATTTAGTTACCCTGCCAAAGGGACCAGTCATCATTTTAAGGGGTTTAAAAAGGCAGAAACGCCACAGAAAGAGGAAGTAGTTACCATTGTCTTACTTGCATTAGTAGTTAATCATATAATTTTAACTTGAGGCAAAAAAAGATGCCATTATGAAGATCTCACATTTGAATGATATGAATACATATGAAAAGATTCAGAGAGATATGAATGCATATAACTTTGAATCACCTTATTCAGAAAATCACCAAATGGATGTGCGTGCGTGCATGTGTGTGTGTCTGTGCGTGTGTATGTACAGTATATAACAGAGCAGAGAAGAAGAGATCAGCATGTGGCCATGGAAATGTCAGGACGTTTCTAGAGTGACACTAAGAAACAACAACCCAAATAAAATGTAATTTTTAAGACCCATAAAGGGTTGGTAATGATATACTACTGTATATGATTAGGGATCAATGATGTATGTTTGCCGATATCCGATATGCTGATATTTTCCGAATCATTTTAGCCTACACTGATATATGCTCATAATTTTCCACCTAACTACAGAGAACATAAAGTCCCTCCTATAGTAGGATTAATATATTATTATACCTACTTTTTTGTGATAGCCCACTGGCAAATCCAGACATAAAATAAAATGAACACTACATATGGCACACGCTGTCACAACAACATTTAGGTTATCTGTTAATGTTAGCTAAGTATACTAGCTAGTAGTAGGCTATAACGTCAATATGCCTAACTCTTTTTGTTTATACAGTGCTATTGAGTCTGTATGCCCAGGAGAGCTAACTGTATCTTTCATATCACAGAACAATAAACGTTACGTGGGGGTATTTTGTAGGCCATCATCTATAGACCTACAACAACATAGTCAGGGAGTTAGAGAAGTCATAAACTGTTCTCAAGCAGAAATACTTTTACTTTGCAAAACTAAGTAGCCTTCTCCCCAAGTCTTTTATTTGATGTGTATATGACGAATGGAATAAATTCAACCACAGATGGTCTTCCTGAGGTAAAGAAGTGAACATATACCTGAAGTTTATGATGAAATGACAAATCATCTCCTGCCACATCAGGACAATATTCCCAGTCTGTATCTATGAAGTGTGATCACAAAATATTAATTTTATACTCTATTAGGTGCACCAATCATTCAAGGTTTTTTTTAATATTACATTTTTTTTCTTGTTGTCTCCTATATTGTTTAAGGATTTGACAAATTAATCAGCAAATCATGTGCATGTACATAAAAGAGGTCAAAAAGTAAATATAAAGAGTGTCAACATGGTGTCCCAATTTTAATCAGAGAGAGCCACACATCAGGTGTGAGCCCCCACATCCAGGTCTATCACATTAACAAAATAAGATTACTAAAGTCACCAAATCAGTCTATTATCTTTCTGAAAATGTCTCATATCAGATGACTCATTTAGTCTGTTAAATACAGGTGTGTTCACTTCTTCAATTTTAGGTAATCATAAAAGTGGTGGGGACATGTCCCCACTGTCCCGACCATAAATTACACCCATCATATTGACCAATAGTTTGTTTTCACACAAATACTTAATTTAATCAAACGTGTAGCAATGATCCTTTAAATTTGGCTTTCAAAGAGTTGTAACCAAAATGTGATTTACAACAATATATTTTGACTTTACCGTCTTGGGACACCCTTGAAAATTAGATGACAGATCTCAAGAGGTTTTTCTTGGTATAGTACATTTGACTAAATGACTTACAATCATACAAATAATGACTATAGTTATAATACAACAATAATACAAAAAAATATCATTCAAAAACCCATAAAATTGGAGCCTATAAAACATTTATGTACTGAATGTCTTTATGTCTTTATAGCAAATATGACAACATCAATACACATGCATACACAAGCACACATCTCTCATTGCTGATTTACTGTTTTGTCTATTAATAGGTAGAAGAAAAAAAAATGTTCGGTCCAGAAATAGAAAGTGGTGGGATGGCTTAATTCTCATTTACACATGAAACCGCCTGGCAGCAGTTGAATGAGGAGGCTTCTAATTGTGTCTGTGTCAAACACACAACATACAAATCAACAAAACCCTGAAAATAGTGGAAGAATACATAACAACCAACATGGTTTGGCAGCGGGTCCAGACCAATTTTTCCTTTGTTCCGTTAATGCTGATAGACATTTATGTATTCATTTACATGCCACCCAGTTGTAAAAGTTTCTCAGCCAGCTGCTTTAATTATAACATTTTGTGCTTTGTCTAGCATGACTGCACAATGTTGGCACTTCAGCACCATGGCCAGCAACACACTTGCTCTATGACTGTGTGTCTTTCTGTGAGAGAACACATTTGCATTTATGTGTGTGAACACTAAGAGGTATAAAATCAGAACCAAGGACAGATTCTAAAATCACTGTGTTACTGTCAATGTGCTGCAGTGACCAGCAGGACAGGCTAAATTACATTTTTTACTATCTAACTTGCTAGTATTCAGTTCTTTCTGGAAAATCTTTAAGGAGGTAGACTAATTCTGAAACTCTGAATACTAAGATGTCACTTAGGCAACAAATGCCACAAATTAAGAACTCATTTTCCCCAACAAAACATAATCAATTGAAGACATCCTATGAAATAAAATCACTTTTCTTCAAAGACATTGTAAAAAAAACAAAACCCAAATGACATAAATCCATACAAAGGAAAAAAGTATGATTAAAATTGAGCATAAAATAAATCATTCAATTTGAGTGTTTATTTAAATTTGTCCCTCTTTGTACTAAAACCAATGTAAATGCAAGAATGCATGGTACTGGTAGTCTTACAGAGCAAGGTGGGTATGTTCTGTACAGTGTATCTCCTAAATGAACATCATGTTGATTGGAACCCCTCTGTGGTGCCCCAGTAAGGCCGAATTACTTTCTTGAAGTCTAGTTCTTGGTTAAACCAGCCCTGCATATGTAATGTCTTTAATTTGAGGTCTGCACTAGTTCCCTTGTGAGCTGAAAGTTTTTTTATTGTCCAAAGCAAATCACCCCACCTTGGGGCTTTTGAAGTTGGCTCGCCAGGAGTGTAGGGCAAAATGGCTCACAGAGTATATGAAGCAGCACAAGGAGGACTGGGAATATGCCTTGATTCATTCCCAATATCCCAGTCTGTGAGTGAACAACCAGTAGACTGCAGGGCATTCATTTGAAGCAGAGCAAATGAATGAAGAGGCGAGAAGAAGTGAATTCACTGAAGGTCATTTCAGCCAGTTCATTTCATTTCAGAGTTGTCTTGCATATTTCACACGGGCAGAGACATTGCATGTGTGTATTGATTTACTCTCTACACCCATATAAACATCTTGCACACACTATCACAGCTGTCTTTGTCCACAGCCGTAACCACAGTGTGAATGTTCTCTTCGATTGCATTCCTTTGTTTCTCTTTTATTATGAAGTGTTCACACTCTATATAAGTAATACGCACATATACCTGTGTGTGACATTTGTGAGTTATTATCCAGTGTGTTAATGTGTGTCGACACAATACTTCAATCTGTGTGCATGTAGGAAAACAGAGTGTGTTTGCAAATGAATGACATCTCAACAATTTTCCTCTTCTCCTTCCTGTAACTGTCACCAAACTGTAGCGTGTGGCATGGCGGCAGGTGGGGTAGAGGACGAGGGCGAGGCGGATGCCGGCTGGATCGAGGGCGCGGCTATTCTGTTGTCTGTGGTGTGTGTGGTGCTGGTGACGGCCTTCAACGACTGGTCGAAGGAGAAACAGTTCCGTGGGCTGCAGAGCCGCATCGAGCAGGAGCAGAAATTCCAGGTTGTTCGTGGCAGCCAGGTCATACAGCTGCCTGTGGCTGACATGGTGGTGGGGGATATCGCACAGATCAAGTACGGTAGGTCTGAGGAGAGATTGTCAATCTGTGTGTGTGTGAGTTGCCATTCATTTCAAATGGCAAATACAGTATCTTCTTGGTGCAAGTTCATAGTTCACAGAGCTTTGAAAACAAATCCATGAAAAGTTGGAAACATGAGCTGCAAGGTGCTTCCTTCATCACAACTGCTCTCCATCTATACAGTCAACACATACTGACGGGCCAAAACACAGGCAAATATATATTAGCATCTTTTTAAAATTAGCAATGAAGAAGTGGATCTTCTGGATCCAGTTAGTTCCATGATACCAGTAGTGTTTCCTTCATTTTCCCCTCCTTTGGACAAAAAAAGGATTAACTGGCACCTTTTGTTCTCCATGTAGCATCTATCTTGCATTTTAAAGATTCCACATTATTTTGTAGCAGGGTATTCAGTCATGCTAATCCTCTGTTATATCTGTTTATGTTGGTGATTGCTATTTGATAAATTGACATCTATTCAGCTTGCCTTTTCTTCCAACTACAGAACCTTTATATTATTTTTGATTTCAACCTTGATTGAAACAATAACATAAAACATGAGTTATTTGTTCTTTCTGATCACATGATTACGGAGCAAACTTCCCAGCACATTTTGATAAGTGTGTTGTGGTTGGACGTGCCAAATCACTGCCTTGATTGACTTGTCTGTTGTTCTGTGTAAAGTCATTTTCACGGTTCATTAGCTGAAAATAGACTTCCACCTCATTTCCAGAGGGGGATTAAAGTTATGAAGTCCACCTTAAGCAATTAAATATATTCAAGCCACAGTATGTTAATTTTGAAAAATTAATTAGCTGCAGACAGACGCATACACAGAGAAATATGCTTGCCTACTGTCTCAAGAATATACTACTGTGGTCATCAGCTCAAACTCGTGTTGAACTCGAATAAATCTTTGAAGTTATCTGAACTGTTTTGTTGTCAATGACAATATCAATTTCACAAATGTACATTGATCCACTGTGGATAACATCCCTACCATTTCTGTTGTTGCAGGTGATCTCCTTCCTGCTGACGGAGTGTTGATCCAGGGAAATGACTTGAAGATTGATGAGTCATCACTGACCGGAGAGTCGGACCACGTCAGGAAGTCTGCAGACAAGGACCCCATGCTGCTTTCTGGTATGTTGCCAGTTGATGGAGGGGTATATACTGCTTGTCACAGTCATGTTTTTAAATCATGTAATGTTGTGTAAAGGAGGTCTGACTCTATACTTCACCTCTATAATGTCAGTTTTCACCATCTCTGTCAATATGGCTTACTGTTGAGTTCAAAGTTAGCAACTTTAAAAATCCCATCAAATACAAAATAATATTGTATATGTATTGATCTGCATTTCTTAACATCTTGAGCATTAAGAGTCAATTTCTTTTTCATTGTTACAAAATAAAATCAACTAATGAATCTCCCAAACAGACACACAAGTACTTTTCTGGTGTTTTACACCCAGTGGGACTGTTCAAATTTGTCATTCTTCACCAGAACTCAGCATGAGAAAATAAAGTGTTTTGCTTTGTTAGATTTGGTAATATTACAACTTTTTACCATCCATTGTCTTTAAGTAACACAAATACCAAATACCACCTTTTTATAATGATTTCAGAAGCAATCATATAATGTTGCAAGCCAACATAAAAGTCTCAGAGAAATTAGGCTTGGTTTAGGTTTGGTATGCCTAGTTTCTTTTAGAGAATCTGTTGGGAATAAAATGTAATGAATTTTAAGTCACAGTCATGGATTAACCTCAGACAAAAGAAAGCTTGTTAATTATAATCTGAATAGCAACACAGTAGACACTAACAACAGCCTGGAAGACACTATATTCATATCTGCTTTTCCTCTTTATTGCTTTACTGCAGCAGAGACTAAAAATCTGCAGCTGAAGGATTCTTAGAAATAAAGACTATCATAGATAACAGAAATGTGGGTTAATCTGATTTTAAATCTTAGTATTTTTTTTTACTGTGGATAATTAGCTGTGTGCCTTTTTGCTGCCTTCTTTAATTAGCCTCATATTCACCCACATCGACTTCATCTCCCAAAGGTTAATAATGTTCCGTGTGTGTATACAGTGCATATACAAATGCGCAAAGTGTAGTGCAGTCTGCACTTATATGTGTGACAGATTTTTTTACTGCTTTTGGCTTACTGCATCAGTGCATTGGATTTAAAATAAAATTGGCAATGAGATTAAAATGCTGACTTTCTGCTTTAATAATGTTTAAGGTACTCTCTCAATAAGGTGAAGTGTTTAAAGTAAAGTAGTTCCCCAATTTAATATTAATGCAGCAGGACAAGGATCTTAAATATAGAACCAATATAGAACCAATGTTCTAGATTGACCACCTGAGTCACACAGAGGCGTTGTTGGCAAAAGAGTGAGCTGTTTTAGTATATACTGTACTATAAAACTGGAAAAACATTTTAAGCCAGTCAATACTTTCACACTTTACAAAAAAATTATGATGAAGGGAAAATTGTCCAAATAGGGAAATCGCCATTTGATGTACTTTGACCATTACACATAGGTATGATGGGTTTAGCTTGTGTTTAGGAATGGGCAACCAAATAGGTAAAGTTTTTAATATCACCATTAATTCTATCAGAGTTTCTTCAGATGAAAGCTGTAATATCCTTTAACACTGTTGCTGCCGCCTTTCCAGGGACCCATGTGATGGAGGGTTCAGGGCGCATGGTGGTAACTGCTGTGGGTGTCAACTCTCAGACTGGAATCATCTTCACCCTGCTGGGGGCCGGCCCAGAGGAAGAAGAGAAAAAAGAAAAGAAAGGTCAGATCATTATGTCATTAAATCATCTTCTTTTAGAAACATAAGATTTCTCTGCAGTTGCTTTAGGAGTACTGAGGTATTATTATTTATTTATTTTTTTGGCCAGCGTTGCTCAGCAACATGGCCTTGAACAAAAGCTTTTGTCTTTTCATTATGTCCTGAAAGCTTCTGTACACTCATTGCATAATGCCAGTGTTTTTAACTGTATCACAAGGGTTATAAACAATAAACTCACAAATGTCCCCCTGTTAAACTCATGTGAACTGTATGAACCCTTTGTATGCATTCATAGTACAATGCACTTCACTGATTGTGTATAAATACTGTATGAAATGAGTATTGATGGTCTACTTATAGCTTCAGTATCCAGGTTCTGTGGGTTCAGGTACATTATTGTCCATACTCTCTTATCCTTACAAATTCAACTCGAAGGAGGGGCAGTGGAAGACGGACACCAGAATACAGGTAGAGTATCACCTTTCTCTGACCCCTCGGACTGGTACTTGATCCTTTACTCTGTAATAATCCCCAACAAACCATTGGTACTGTTCAAATCTTCCCTGTAGCCAAGCACCATTGCCCCAATTTAATTCCTCACTCAGAAAGAGAAATCTCATCATCACAACACTGCGTCTCTTTAAGTGTTGACACATGACACATTTTACAATGCCTAATCGCCTCCCCTTACAACAGGCACTGCACTCATCAAACTAACTAGCTGGCATTCAACATTGGTCCTGTTTCATAAACATGTTGAATGCTATGAAAAAAAAAACAAAGCCTGTCAGACTCATCTCATCTCTGTGTTACAGAACAATGACATGAGAGCGACAGCCTTGCAGGTATACAGCACATGTACCAGCAGTAGAGAGTGAAGTAGATGGTATAAACTTTTATAAGATGGAGGAACATTTCACATATGTACATATTTTAATGGCAGTAGTGAATTGTTACAGTTATCAGTGCCTCTTATAGCTACTATGTTACTTAGCATAAACTTACTGTATGTTTTAAAGCATTTTGTGTCAGTGCTGTCTCAGAATTGTCACATTATACAAACGTGTCATCTCCTTTAGACAATACTCTGATCTAAAGACTAACACATACTATATGTGTTCTTGATTTTATTTGTTAAAAAGTGTTATTTCCTTGGGTTTAATTAATCTGGTAAAATTCATCAAGCCAGGGGAAACAAAATTGTATTTGATCAACCAACCACAGACTATACATAATCTGGGCCCAGGGAAGCAGCCAGCCAAACATCCAAATTTACTTGAAACTGTCATTTACTGTTGACAAATCCCTGATCATCATTGATCATTGATTTAAAGTTGTAGTTTTGATAAAAATTGGTCAATTTCACTTGAAGAATATTTTATTTAACAAAAAGAATTGTAGTAGTTTGCGCTAAAATCACTGGGGCACTGTCATTAAAAAAAATCTATTGCTTTTCATTGAGATAATAAAGGAGGTAAAGACTTGTGATAAAACTTGTAAACTAGTAACAAATTATAGTGTATTGAAACGTAAACTCAAAAGGAAATAGGAAAAACAATTCTTGACCTTCCATTGAATTCCCAGTAGTCATCATTTATGTCTAAAACATGAACAGATCCTTTGCGAGATCCACTCCAGGTCTTGAAAACCACAACAGACACCTTGTCATATTTACACTCGTAAAGTTCATCAGCCTCTTAACTAAACTGGTTGGCACATGTGTACTTTCCTGGCTAATTATTTTTGTTTACTTTGCAGGAGAATTTAATTTCAGATGCAACACTTTTGAGCTTGTTTGTTTCCGATTTTCTGTTCAAATTATGATTTTGTTATGCTAAAAGATATTACATGAATAACATGGTTTAAATGAACTTCGCATTGCAACAAATGACCAAAAAACAAAAGTAGCAATAATTGCAGTATATGACACATAACAAAATATGATACGATCACAATTGTTTACTATACATGCAACTTTATATACAGTATATTTTAACAAATATGTGTAAAATCACCTTGCAGTTGATTTGTCTATTTGTAGCTCTGATTTTGTTATATTTCCATATATGTCATGTTCAGATTTCGCATTTCATGTCTGTCAAATGTTACACTTGTTTATTTTATTAACATGACATTTAGTAAATCACTTTATTAACACATATATGATTGCAAAAATAATAGACACATACAGATTTTAAAAACTAGGCTTTAGTATTCACATGCTACATATGCAGAATCTCTTAAATGTGCTATAACCATGTTATTTCTGTTCATTGTCTTTTGTGCGCACATGCGTGTGTGTGTTTGTGTGTGGGCGTGTGTGTGTGTTTTTGTTCATTCATGTTCGGCCTTCATTGTTACTGGCTAGACTGCTCCCATCCCCCTATCCACCCCATCGCAACTATAGCCACAGATGGGGCTGCAGGCATTACTGCCCCTGGCAGTGCCAGCCTAATTAATGGTAGGTTGACAAAACCTCTGATCTCTGACCTCTTTCTGTCGTGACTTTTGAGTCCTCCTACCTTCTCCATCCTTCAGCTGCCTCCTATCATCGGTGCTCACCTTATGCTCTACCTTTTCTTTCAGTTGTGTTGGACCCTTTTGTATCCATGCTGTCAGTGCATGTCCTCTGTAGTTGTAGAAATTAGTCTGGTATTTCTTTATCTTCTCTTTATGCTATCCTTTGTCTTGTAATGCTTTTGCCACATATATTATATAGCTGTTTTAGAAAAATTTGAAATGACTTAATGACTTTTTGTTTGGTTCATCTTAAATAAACTGAAAAATAAAACTCATTAGCTCCACATTGTGGTAAAAACTAGTCTTTGGAGCCTTTTTATATCCATACAAGTGAAAAAGGGTTTTCTGAAGGATAGCAAGGCTGACATTTATGAAATCAAACAGTTTGGGAAATACACTCATTCCCTTTCTTGCTGAGATAGATGAGAAGAAACCTGGCACATAACCACCACAAACTGTCATTTGTAAACTTTGTTTTTTGTGCAAATCAAACTGGAACAAACACGATGTAATGTGTTAAGTTTAGAGGCCTACCAGGGCCAGACTAGCTGTTTGCTCTGTTCCCAGTCTTTATACTAAGCTAAGGTAACTGACAGTAGAAAGGTAGGAATCTTTTCATTTATCTCTTGGCAAAAAAGCAAATAGAGATTCCCTCCAAAAATGTAGAAACACTCCTTTAAATGGTGCCTATTGTAGCTATTGTAAAGTATAAAAAAAATGTTTTAGTATTTTAAATTTTTGACAGTAGACAAGACGCTAGCTGAAGAATGGTGACAAATTCTCACTGTATGGCCATCCCCTTTAGTTGGGTGTCCTCTGAGAACACTTAGTGAAAATCCTCCATTTCTGTGTTAGCTGGACAAGATGCAAAAGATTAACTCTAGTTATCGTAGCTCGGGTTCTTTCTCATCTTTGTCTCCTTGGAGAGCAGCCACAAAATGTTTGTACTCAAGGCAGGAGGGGCGTGACTTGCACTGTAATGATGACCTTGTGCTGTCCTGGGCTCGAGCAGAGTAATTTGTCATCTTCAGCTTTATTGTGACTCCAGGGAGCTGGCTAATGTGGAAGTGGAGGGGAAACGAGCCATTTACTCTCCACAAACATGCGGAAGATTCTGAAACTCTGGTCTTCCAGCTCTACCTGAGTCATTTTCTCTGTGACATTTGAGAACAAAGCACTGAAAGACACATTTTGTGCAATTTCTAGCCTGCCTACCACTGAGACAAACGGTGCATAGCTCTAAAACTGGAGCCTGCATATATGATAAATGATATGATAGATGCTTTCTGAATTATAATTGTAAACATTGTGTATACATTTGTTTTAAGACTGTTGTAACTTTTACTTTCATGTTTACTAGCTTGCAAAATAATACTGTACTAACCAGCAAATTTATTCTTTAGTTAAAAAGAATGTTGCTTGATTTAAACACACATTTAAATTAAGTTCACTCTTTGCGAAAGTAGAAACAGCAGAATACATTCATTGTCCCTGAACTTCGATTTCGATTTTCCTCCAGTTGTTCTTATGTAACTTCACCATGTGGGAAGCTTTCCCTTCCGGCTCTCTCTCTCTCTCTCTCTGTCTCTCTCTCTCTCTCTCTCTCTCTCTCTCTCTCTCTCTCTCTCTCTCTCTCTCTC
>JBBPCS010000359.1:8444976-8462083 GCA_037974645.1 Hollardia meadi
GCTCTCTCTCTCTCTCTCTCTCTCTCTCTCTCTCTCTCTCTCTCTCTCTCTCGCTCTCTGTATTGTTCACATCTCCAGTCCACTTCCCTCTAAGTGTGTGATCTTGCATGTGCTTTCTGAATTAACTTCTTATGCATGCTCTCTCTTGTTTGTGTGTATTTGTGTGTGTGTGTGTGTGTGTGTGTGTGTGTTTGTGGTGTACTCTCCCTCACTGTCAGTGTTTAATGTAAGGCTGTATCTACTGTATGTCTTGATATCTCATTTATACCTTGACAATTTGACTTGTTGATGATGTGTGTGGAATTACCTGTGCTCATACTGTGAGTATGTCATTCAGAGCAATATTTCAAAACTGAAAATTCAGCAGGGTGTGTATTTCTTTAAATGTTCAGCATAATTTTATGTTACACACAATATATTATGATTTCACCAGAAAGGCCCATTAAGCCATTTCATTACCTTATTATTTGCTCATGCACTAAAATAGTCTATTAAAAGTAATTGCCTCCCACTTCATACGAGAAAATCTGCACACTACAGTATTTGTGTGTGATCCTCAGTTACATTTTGTTTTATTAACCCCCTTCTCTTAGCTGTAGCTTCTAGTTACAGTACATCACTTAAACACCATGAGCCTTTCTATGGGACAGAGACTTTGTATTAAAAGTCATTTTCCTGTCTCCCTGTTTGTGATTTTGGTTTTCACTGTGCGTGTTGTCTCTGTGGTGATAATTTGTTGACTTGTCTGCCTCGGTTATTTTTGTTGTTATTGTCTTGTATGTCTCCATCATAGGTAAAATGCAAGATGGCAATATGGAGAGCAACCAGATTAAAGGTAACCAAACCATATCTTTCACTCTCTTCTCCCCTGCTTTCTCTCTTCCTCCTCTTCCTTTCCCCTATTCTTCCTCTCATCTTTTCCCTTCTATGGTGTGTGGTGTAAGCTCTGGGTCAAATGCAGGTGGAAAATCCTCCACTGCTTTATTTATTTCACCCTAAATTATATTCCACACTGGAACTCCTCACTGTCTCTCAAATTATTGTGCAGTGTTAATTCAGGGCCGATCCCCTGGGACTTTGACAAAGTACACCACTGACTAAGTAAATCCCAGGGAATTTGTCTGTCAATCTGTTTGACCCAGGTTTTACCTGTAGTCATATTAGGGTAAAAGAAAATCCCTCCTCTTCACTCTGTCTGTCACCGATGTGTTGTCTCTGGTCTGTTGTCCTGTTATTGTTCTTGTTGTGTTGTTGACTTGTCTTGTTCCCTATGAGAAAACCCTCAACGACTGTATCTGCCTCACCCGAGCTGCCTTTTTCCACCAGAAACACCCAAAACTGTCCTCTTGGTTCCCTTGGTTCCCCCCTACGACTGTTTCATGAAATCTACCCCAGACAATATCAAATTGTCTGGGATTAAAGCAATGCTGTGATGTTTTGTATCAAAAAAGCAAAAGCAATTAAATTCTCAATATTAAACAGAAAAAGAAAGCACATTTTTACATCTGTCATCAAAAATCTGTTTGGTATTGTTTTCTGTTTCTTTCAACTCAATTAATTGATTCATTGACTCAGACTTTACTGCCAGGTCACGTGAACAGACCAATATTCTTTTCAGTCATCTAAAAATTCAACCTTGGAAATTGTTGGCATCCTCACCACTCCTTATTTGGTTTATATAACAAATAGGTCTATCCACAAGTTTATCTACAAAGCATTCGTGTCATGTCAAAATATGTTTCCTCTGTTAAAACCAAGGTGAGATGGAATAAAAGATACAGGCAGAAAAAGTCCAAGTGTCCTCAAAGCAAAGGGGCAAAGGGGTGCATTAGGACTCTCACCTCAGTATGATGATCACAGTGTAGACCAGCAGACGGAATATATAGAACATGCAGCTTTCAGAAGATGAACCTTTGTCCTGACTGTGTATCAACATCGAGTGTTTGATCTTGCTCTTCTGCTGCATACAGTTGGATACAGACAATTTCTGTCTTGAGTCATAGGAGTGGAAAACAAAGAGCACAACCAGACAGCATGACAAATGTTCAACATTAAAAGGAATTTTTGTGAGCATCAAACACATGCCTCATTGTTATTGGGAACTTGGCAATGGGTTACATTAATAGAGAAGCACTGTACCGTGTGTGTGCGTGCGTGTGCGTGCGTGCGTGATGAAGAGGGAGGGGGACAGAGTGAGCTAATTGAAGATTTTTTCAACAGCCTGAAGAGTATTTTTATTACAGAAAGTATGAAATCTTGTTTTTGCCACACCATCAAACAGTTGCTACATGATAAAATGAGATGAAACATCGATTAATCTTAAAGTGTGAAGATGCATACATGCAATGTATATCTAACATACACTAATCACTATGAATTTTAGAAAATGGTTGTTAACAACTGCTTGAGACTAGTGGAAGCAGTTTTATTCAACTTTATTCTTGTTCAAGGCAAATATGGTCATTTAAAATGCATGTAATCTGCAGAATAAGGTAATACGGTGTTTTGTGTGTTTCAGCCTCCTCTTTTACTGTAACTGTTTTGTTACAGTAAAATGTATGATCACCTTCATATACAAGGTTCTGCCACAGTATTTGGGGATTTCCAATGATTAGTTTCCTGTCATTATTGATAACAGATGAGTTTTCACAAGCTTTGAGTTAATTTTTTATTCTGTTGACGATGTCTCATGCAGTTCTCTATAATCATATTATTGCAAGAATCTAGTAATTTTAAAGCGCTACTTCTATCTATACAACCATAAATCCAGTTCTATACTGTCCATGGCTCAGTGGATTAAGGCTGAAATATATTTCTGGCTTGCTTTAAGAATTTAAATCCCCTACACCTCCAAGGTCATTTGAGACTGGTCTGTAAAGTGTCCGCAGAGTAAGAAGAAAATTAAACAACTAAAATTTGATGTTTATATATTAGCCAGTGAGTTTTCTTTGTGTGCGTAAAATGTTCTGCACTGTTCCTAAGTTTTACTTTTCTTCACTTTCTGCACACAGTTAGCGGGTTTCTAAATGATCTGTAGACATGGCCTGGACCTTGGATGTAGGACCACTAAATTATTCATCACTTATTGGAAATTTGCATTTGTGATGGAAAAAACAAATTGTGTGAATGATGAGAAACACAGTGTTTTCATTACTATGGTAAAAGAAGACATACAGTATTATGAATTTTCAGTTCTCATATTCTATAAAGAAACAAGGTTCTCAGCCTCTATGATTTTACCACAGACAATACAGGGATAAACATAAACAATCGTCATTATGGTATGCGGTATTATACATACCAGTTAGTTCCCATCTTGTCTTGGGATGTCATATGACCTCTTCTTGGTTTTAAATCTAAACATTGAATGTCTGTATTGAATGTGCTGAAGCTAGTGTAACACCTGGGTTTGAAGCCTGGCTCCCTGCTCTTCTCTTCCTTGGCCTAATCTACATTTCTAACACAGTTACTGTCTTGGATTTTGTGGTGTTTACAGTGAAGAAGCAGGATGGAGCAGCTGCCATGGAGATGCAGCCTCTAAAGAGTGCTGAAGGCGGAGAGTCTGATGAGAAGGAGAAGAAGAAGGTGTCCGTTCCGAAGAAAGAGAAGTCTGTGCTGCAAGGGAAGCTGACTAAACTGGCCGTCCAGATTGGCAAAGCAGGTACAGCAAATTGCAAACAGACAAGTCCATCACTCAGTCAGGCTGTTAAACCAGGGACAAGAAGGTACTGAAACATCATCCTGTCTATCAAAGCAAGGTGTCACGTGTTGCTCTTCTTGGTTGCTTAAACAGTTAAGAAGAATGTTAAAGTGTTTCCTAAATGACCTGCCCTCTACAGACTTGCTGAATCATTGTAGTTGTGAACAACTGAGACTGCATTATGCAGCTGGCTAATTTTTGCAATTTTATAATCATTGCATTACATTACATAAAATTTATGTAGCTCAGCGGTTGTCAAACTTTCCCATCAAGGACCCCTAAACTGACACAAATTAGACCATGGACCTCTATCTAATAAGAATTTACATAAAGATTATGAAACCCATGACCAAAAATAGTCATTAATTCTGTCATTGTGTTACTTATGGATGGAATTATGGGGAAAATAAATGATTCCCCCTTTTCCCTTGCAGTTAGTGTGTACATTCCTTTCAATAATAACATGTTTTTAATATAATTTAAAGCAATTTGTGGCACCAACTGAGTTGATGTCTAAAACACTTGCACTGAGTCTGTACCAGCAATCATTTTTAGTAACAGATGCCCACATGCCAGCATGCCCACACTGCGGGTGTCCTCCCAGCAGCAGCATAGTAGGATTACTGTTGAACAAATGATAGCCATGAATATTACATACCTAAAATACTTCATGCAAAAATGTAAAGGTTTCTGGACAAGTCTGGAGTAATTGGGATTCTTAAAATCATTAACATAAAAATCCTCCCAAGGCTTTCTTCGAGGGACTGTCTCACTTTCTGTTGTCTTAGTAAAATGTTAAGGGTTTCTCATTTTGTGAGAATCCCTTTAAGACGTTTTTGCAGTGTGCTGTTAAATCAGTCTGTTGGTCTGAGTGATGGAATGAGAATGTGGTGTCAAAACAATAAAATCTCGTGGATGGATTAGCATACACTTTAAGATAATGGCCTTCCTGTGGGTCTGGCAGAAAATTGTTGAACTTAATACACTTCAGGGCCTTTGACCCTCCTGCCTGTGTACCTTTTTATGTCACTGTGGCTTGTCTGCTCTCTGGACACTCTTAATAAGCAGCTGTTAGCTGTCAGAGAAGGAATAAAGACCCCACATATACTGAAACATGAAACTTGTAAAGTTTACCTGACTGCATTGCATTTAAACTATGCATCAGCCCCTCTTAAAGCAGCAAGTGTCACATGGTCTACTGTGTATGGATACACAAACAAAGCCAGGAGAGGTGCGACAGAAACGTCCATCTTTGATGAAAGCAACTGACTCTCCTGCCTCTGTAGGAATTCCCGTATCTTTATCTGTGACAAATTAAAACCCGTCCTTAACACAGGATTGTTTTTCTAAACCAAGCCAGCAGTTATCATGCAAGAGGAATGAAAGATATTTGAAAATGGAAGAAAAATTGCTATCTAGTTATGTTTAGGATCTGTCCAATCATGTGGAAATGACCAACACCTACAAGGAAGTATACACTCAGTTGTCAGTCTATTTGGTATATATCATTCCGTTACTCAGCTAATAACCTTTTGTGTCCTTTTTTTTTTTAGGTTTAGTCATGTCGGCTATCACAGTCATCATCCTGGTCCTATTCTTTGCCATTGACAACTTTGTGATGCAGAAGCGCCCTTGGTTACCGGAGTGCACTCCCATCTACATCCAGTACTTTGTCAAGTTCTTCATCATCGGTGTGACCGTGTTGGTGGTGGCCGTGCCGGAGGGGTTGCCTCTTGCTGTCACCATCTCCCTGGCTTACTCTGTTAAGGTGAAGGTCTACACATACATTGCGTACACTGAGGCAATGTGATTTACATGCACACATGAGGATTGGCTGTAGTTAATGGTCGCACTGGTAAAAGCTCATTGGATTCAAAGCAGCAAACAGAGAAACCAATTCTGATGAAGGCCAAGTACAGAAAATATGTTTCCTGATAAGCTATTTCAGGCGTCCATTTTAAAAGTTCAGATATGTTAAAGCATTTTCATGTATACCTTCAAACACATCCTGATCATCACGTTGTTTCCTACCAACAGAAAATGATGAAAGACAACAACCTGGTGCGTCACCTGGATGCTTGTGAAACGATGGGCAATGCTACAGCCATCTGCTCCGACAAGACAGGCACGCTAACCACCAACCGCATGACGGCTGTGCAGTGTTACGTTGCAGATGTGCACTACAAAGAAATCCCAGATCCTGGAGCTCTTCCACCCAAATCACTGGATTTACTCATCAATGCCATCTCCATCAACAGCGCCTATACCACCAAGATACTGGTAAGCCACCTGTAATGGCAGCAGTGGTGGAATGTAGCATGTACTTAACTACTGTAATTACTTGAGTATTTACATTTTATGCAACTTATGCCTCTACTCCACTACATCTCAGAGGCAAATGTTGTATTTTTGACAGCTTTAGTTACTAGTTTAGTTACCAAATTTGGAGATTTTGAATTACATTTTTTAGTTAAGGAACAAATTTAAACCCCTAAGGTTAGATTAGATTAGATACCTCATGGGCCTCTACTGTTTGAGCATGAATGTAATGACGTTAGTGCATCCGAACACATGCACCTTAACATGGTCATTTATTTATCTCTTACAAAATGGTAACCAAAACCATACCCCTTTCATGTTTATAGTGCACATCATATGTGGCTTTCTCCGTGAACCTTTTATCTAAACATTCTATTATACTTAAGCCTACTTAGTTAAAGAGACTTAAATATATTGGGTTAGCTGCATAGAGTTCAGTTCCCTCTGTGCGACAATGAAACCATAGGACGAGAGAAGACCTGAAACAGTGAGATTACAGTTCTGCAGTGCTTTTGTATTGGCTTAGCAGGCAGTGTGCATCCTTGGCTGCAGCTTTAGCTTCAGCAGGCATTCAATCAACTTGTCACCTTTACAACGGTTGTGTAATTTTGTCTTATCTGATATCCAGAACATTGCAGACTGTAATTGAATCCAATCTTTCTAAGTGCTTGAGATGATCTCGTGTTTACAATGATAACATCGAGTAGAGATTTTCTCTAAGCCAATTAGATCTGTATGCAATAAGAAAGGGATATATAGATAGATATATTAATATATAGACAGATAGAATTTTACATGTTCTAATCACTGAAACCTGTTTGGAATGATATTCCTTCAGGCCACAGGTTTTAATACATACATAATGCAAATATCCTAAAAGAGATTGCCAAGATCACAATGTCATCAGACTGTTAGAGCAACATGCCTGAGTGATAATTTTCTCAGCATGACCATGTATACTCACCTGCATACACGCACACACACACCATTTGTGCCTGTCTATGTGTCAGTATCCTTGTAAACTCCTGTAGATTCTATTCATTGATGGCTGACCAACTGACAAATGCCCTTATGGAACTTGCATGGGGAATGAGCTGAGCAGGCAGGACATCTGCGATAGAAGGATCCCACAGATTTCACTTTCTACCCCTCAAGGCACAATCGCAGTCTTGGTGAAAACAGAACATTGGTCACTGGTGTCCTAAGATGGATGTTAGTTAGTTCTAGTTTGCAAACTCTTCTTTGAAACACTTAAGCAATGTAGTTACTTTTTGTATACAAGAAGCATAGTTGTGTCTCCCAGGCTTTATGCCTGTTAGCACAGTGATTTTATACGTTTTTAATGTTCACAGAATACTGATATAAATATATAAAACAGCAACAAATTTAATTTAGGTCCTCAATGATGTTTATGGTGTATTTATTCTCATTTAGCACTACATTTCCTTGTGTTTCAAAAGCAGGCCCATTAGTGTAGACATGTCTCCACAGAGACTGTTCCTGTTGAAATAAAGGTTTTATTGTAACAGGCAGATCATATCTGACCTCACAGCACACATACTGCAGTTCCTATCTGCAGTCAGTATACAAATGCAGTCGTTTGATTTTCTCAATGTATCTTAGAGATGCATCTTTCCTCCACTTGCCAAAAACCAAATAATGACTATGTATTTAACCCAAACCGACAGCCAGGGTTGTATTCAGGAACATTGACTAATTCAATTTAGAGACAATTCAAAGCCAAAGCAATCTCGAGATTAAGTTGAGCCGAGTCCAGAGACTCAAGAGACCCAAGAAACAGAACGGTGCCAATTTAATATCTGTGATAAAACTTTAATCATTAAGTACAGTCCTTTTTGGTTTAGAAAAGTTTGAAATGTGATAGAAAGAGGGAAAAAATAATGGTGCGGTAGTTTTAGCATTACATATTGTGTATTTTATGCTGATCAGAAATTGGGCAAAGGTTCAAGTGCCTTCAGAAATACAAATTGACGTGTTTTATATGTAAATTTCCCCAAATTTCGCATAATTTGTTAAAATTGTGATAACAAATCTGACACCAAAAATAATGACATTAAAACTCAACATTCTTGCACAATTTAACAAGTTAAATGTAAAAGTAAGATATTTTCCACACATTTGTGCAAAAAACAACATTTCTAAAATGAGAATGCTTGGTTTTTATGTGGCAAAGACAAACTATGAAAAATATGCAAGAACAAGGCAATTAAAATATTGTGGTTCTGTACCGGGAATTGATTGTAATAGGTGAGAGTGGTGGCCAAGACAAGAGACTGCAAAAGTTGTCTGTTGCCACATTGTTCAAATGGTGATTTAGTTTTGCTGATGAGGTTGCTTCATTGTCTCTTTACCCACAGTATTTTTTAAGACATGCTACAATAACAAGATGTTACCCCTTGAGAAAAATGTGAAGGAATGCATTGCAGCATTACATCACTCTATTGTTCCTCCATAGCTGCTTAGCTCAACGGAATTAAGCACTGGCAGAGTGCAGCTTAGACTTGGTGGATTAAATGGCACATTTAGCCTGTTTTTATAATCTCTTCATTCACAAAAATGGTTACCTCATGCACCAAAGTATGCAAAGTTAAACTTACGGTAAACTCCAGATGATCTCAGCTTACATACCTTTACTGTTTACCTTCCATCAACAGTAATTACCTACAGTTTGTGTGCATTGCAGCTTGCAAACCACTTATGGGGCTTCTCCACACACATGTGCTGGCCTGGCTTGGCTCGGTTTGACTCGGCAAGGCAGCCCAGCGTGGCATTTGCATTTCCATTATAACAGGGCTACCCGTTTGAAGGTGTGTCTTTAACTGATGACACGCTTGTCCATATGTGTATAACATTTAGAAGCTGCAGGCTGATCAAGGCTGGACATAAAATAGCAACTGTAAAACAGTGGATAAACACGTTTTATTTACTCCGTTATTTTGATGTTTTTCCAACACATAGCACGGCAAGTAAAAGAAGTTGTTTAACTGTTGGAGGAGAGCTAAAGAGGAGCAGTAAAAGAGCCTGTTGTCTGCAGCTTCTCATCTACCATCTCACTGTGCTGTTTATACTTTTACTCTTCCCCCTGCAGTGTTAAAGAATAGCCACTAACAAAGCTCACCTCATTTGCTGTTAAACACATATAATTTCCAATAACTTCTTCACAATAAAGGTCCCCTGTTATTTTGTTATCTAAAGGCTTTTATTATGAAGCAACAAAATCAGGAAATGTTGGGTTTTTTACCAGCAGTACCTTCACATGACCTCTCCAGCTGCACACGAACATGATGAAACAGTAAAATAAGGCAGATATCTGACAGTGCAAACAGGGACGCAGTAGAGACACTAAACTTCAAACCACAGAGATACAGTTACCTAGAAGCTACTAAAGTACTGCGAGCTGAACACACAGAGACTTTTAAAAATGTCTTTCTCTCTAGTCTCTTGCACAGACATGAGTTGAGAGTGAGTTGTCATGGGTTGGCTGCGGTCGATGAGATGTCACTGCGGCCTGGCCCGGGCTCGCTTTAGCCCTGCTCAGGAGGTAGTCCATTCGATCGGCACAGCCAAAAGTGCCAGTGGAAAACCCCATTAGCTACCCAGCTGACTACACTGCATTCATATACATATATCCTTATACATCAGTTCATTCATGCATGCATACATAAGTACACAGTACATGCATGAATACATGTAGTAGATAGTACAGTAGTACTATCTACTATAGTACAGTACATGTCTTACTGAGAGAGCTCTTATTGGAATGAACGAAAGCAAGACATAGAAGGGCAGACATATTGGAATGAAGAGAACTCAGACCTCAGGATGCAAAGGGACATTTCTGAGGAATATTCAGTGCTTCCCTCTTTCTCTCCTCCAGCCGCCCCCACTCCCTCAGCACCACTCCAGCCCTGCAGTATGCTGGCTGGTGTGTTCTTATATAAGAGGCCAATCCTGTGGGATGCCAGGATAGCTATGGAAGCCTTTGATGGCCACCACACAAAGGCACAAACGCAAAGAGGCAAGCTTTGATACCCAGATCAGTTCCCCAACTGCCTCTCTGACTTCATAATACAGCCAGTGGTATAGCTCCACTTCTTCTGTCAGCACATACAGAGTCTAAAGTGGAGAAGCCTCACCCTCAAGGGAGAAATTAACACACATTTATACAATGAATCCATGCACCTACAGTCTACGGACACTCACACTGTACATGCACATGCTCACAGATACTGTATTCATGTGCACACATGTACTCATTCATACATTCTGAAAAGCATGCATGCACACATGCATGCAAATAAGCACACAAGTAGGCTCTTAACACACCAGCTTGCCTTGGATGTCTCTTGTGGACAAGTCAAGCGTGCTACATAGCAATTTGTGGATGGCATTCAGTGACGTCAATATAGCAAAGTCATTTCAAAGGAACATGCCTCATCGCCAGTCGCAAGAGCCTCATAGCAAACAGTTGCCCCTTTGAATTAGCCTTACTTTTATTTATTTATTTTTCTTTCTCTTTCTTTTAACTTTAACATAACACTAATTTTTTAGGATGTATGTGACATATTAACATTGTCTACAAGACAAATGTGTTTGTAGCATAAAAATAGTGAGGTGGAAATGCACACACAGTTGCACACAAATCAGATATGCTCACAATCCATTTTTTGCAAGTCCAATTCAAGTCTCTCATGATTGTATGGAGTGTTCTATCGCTTGCTGCATACCATCTGGTCTGCTTAGGACACTGCATAGCTCTATCTAAGGAATTCAAAGCATGTACTGTATCATCACTCCTTTATCTATTAGCATGTAATATCAGCATTGATTAGTTATTTCTTATATTGTCATTTCTAACAGACTATTGCAATGGAATATGAAAGAAAACAGAAGTTGAAAGCATTCCTTTAAAGCTAATAACGGTATTTGGATCATAAAGCTACAGTATAGAACAAGTAATGAAGTTCTTATGAAGAAAGGACTCAGTTGTCTGTTGCTAACTCAAAATATAGCATTAAATTAAATATTGTGGTGTAGCAGAACCCAACTAGGACCACAGGGTTCTCAGAGAAGATGTGGAGAATGGCTTAAGAAATGGACTAACATTTCCCAGGGTAACAGAAAAATATTGCTAACATTTAGACATGCAATAATTAATTGTAATCAGTTTTTTCATAACAGCTAGAGTATGCTTCAACCATATTATATAATTTCACTGGGTCTCAACTAATGATTAATAATGTACTGCAAACTAACACATCCCAAACCCAGTTTAATGGCAAACTAATAAGCCTGCAACATTATATGGTCATGCACATGTAATCTACCTGTAACTGAGGTTAATAATTGACATGGCCTTCTCTCTCAGTTTAACATTAGCCTGCAGATGGTGGCAGTGGAATGTGGGTGATTAAGCTCCCTGACCATTTTTATAATCATGGCAAAGTCAGCACTCAATGCGAACAAGTGTGGCAGTATGCCACATTAATGTAACATTAGATAACATGTTTGCTAACCTTCTATAGGGGCTAACGTTAACTTATCCGCATCCTTTATTTTGATACCGTTGCAGCGTTGTAGCTTACAGTCATCTGTGGCCATCAGGTTACGTGCAATAAAAAGGGAGGGAATGATATTTAGCTTGTCATTTTCTTGAAGTTAATGCACCATAAAAAGTTAAAAATTGTATAAAGATTGTTCACAAGTGCTAAATCTCAAATCTGAGTCGAGTCTTGAGTCTTTTGAGAACAAGTCTTAAGTCCCTGTGTGTGCGACTTGAGTCTAGGTCGCAAACTCAAGTCTCCATCCCTGACACAAAAACACACATCTGTCATATAAGGCATACACACACTGTAGAAGGTATTCAGATCACAGGTATATGTTCTCGCAACACAGTGGCTTGTGTTTAACATGGCTGTGTGAGTGTCCTGGGAGCTCAGTCTCATGTTGCTTCAACCACCTGCTCAAGACAATATTCCGGTGAGGGACAACAGAGGGAGAGCAAAGGAAATGACATTTACAGTAGCTCAGTATCACGTTTTATTAACTAAATTATTTTATGAAGTATTATAATTATAATTTAGTTTAATAAACAGACTCAACAGAATGTGTCTGATTCAGTTCATGTTAAATAAAAAAAAAAACTACTAAAAATGTTCTACATTAATAGTAATGTAGAGCTACAAATACTAAAATACAATTTGTTGCTCCACAATGAGCAAGTTATTGTTTGTAAATAAAATGAACTGCTTCCTTTACATTCAGTAGTGGTTCTGATTGGCTTTCGCTCACAGTGCTTTTGTCATCTGAGTGTTGTGTGCTTGTTTGCACAACATGGAGGAGAGATGAGAATGTTTCAGATGGCTTTAGCTTGAAGCACCCAGTGTCCCCGGGGAATCATTTTGGACACAGAGAAGCAGAAATGGACGGAGATTAAGCATAGAAAGCAGAGACAGAGAGATCTTCAGCAGAATTATATCCTTCTCTTCTCTTGTTCTCTTTTTCTGTGTTCAGCATTTGCTTACAGACTTGACAGTATCGCTGAGATGGCAGTGAAAGAGAAGTCATCATCACATTAGAATTATAAAGCTTTGATGTTTCCGAGGCACAAAGCTTAATGGGTTTGTTTCCCACACACATGAAAGATTTGATGCTTTCAGTGATTGTGTTTCTATTTTTTTCTAGACCAGTTTCAATTAAATACAAGTCAGTGGTGATAAAACTGTAAATATGTTAAATTATTAAGTATTTTTTGTGTTTCCTTTAACAGACAGCCATGGTTTGTTTCAAAATAATTTTACTTAAGTCAAGACTGAAATCCCACAGCCATGAACTGTTTGTAACTAACTACCTGATTAACCAGCTACTTAGTAGTACCAAATACCGAAATAATTATTTTGGTATGATAAAGTTAAAATAAAGTAAAAGTAAGATGATAAAGTTAAAGAGGAAAGTTTTAAATGGTAGCAAGAGCAGCAACACAATTAAAATCTATGTAGATTACAAATCCCTGTAGCTCAGATAATACACGTCTTAAAATTTGATTTGGTTTGTTTTTAACTCTTGTCTTGCCCTTTTGTTTCTGAAAAATCAAATGTCTGCAGTAGACAGTAGGCATACATACATACAACAGGAGAAAATAAAGGAGAGAAATAGTGAAAGATGGAAGCTAAAAGCAAATGGTGTAAAAAAAAAAAAAACGTAGTGAAGAGGGAGAGCAAAGCAAGGGTAAGTACAAACCAGAATAAAAGAAGATGGGAGAATGACACAAGAAAAGCAGAGAGGAACCACACTCGTGACAAATGTCCTCATCGTGGACTAGAAGGCTGTATTACTGCCCTCCAGCATGCCTCCAGGTCTTAGCTCAGTTGGCTAGTACACAGTCATGTGGAGAGCTAGAATATTATCTACTCCTACATGCGAAGAGGGTACAAGAAGGAAGGTAGAGGCAGGGAGAATGTGGGGTGCCTTGTAAGAGACTAGAGACTGATGACTCTGACTGAGGAAGAGGAAAAAGTCATCCAGAACAAACAATGAGAATAGGGATTGAAGGGATTGCGAGAGAGAACGACAGGATGGAAAATATGAAGTTAGGGACAGAAAGAGAAAGACAGGAGTAAAAGGGTGGGTTTGAGTTGTGAAGAGAAGAGGAAGAAAACTGAAAAGAAAGGAAGGAAGGAACAGGAGGGATGGATTAAGGAGAGCCCCAGGTGGAATAGGAAGTAAAGTTGCCAGCTCTCCCTCTGGCATATGTCCTTGCCTGTGGGAGCACCCAAGGACCAGGGAGAGGGCAGCTGGTCCTTAGCCACATCCAGGAAAGGACGTGCCAACCATAGCCCAGCCATGCCAACAATGGGCGTCCCATTTCAGCAACTGTCCTTGTACGTTGTAACCCACGTCAAACTAAAACGCAACGGAATCACTGAGAATAGAAGGCAGCACTGTTGTTTTCTGTGGTGCTGCTTCCCTGTAAAGTTGTAGTGTCACGAGTATTGAGTTGTGCACAAATTGCTACTATACTACTCCGCCCGACATCCACAAGAGAGACCTCTCATCAGTAACAAGTTGGTGCAGGTGCATGCTTGTAACATCACATTAGCCTCATTTTGCACTGTTGCATTACGCTGCAAACAACTCTTCCTGTATCTGTTTCAAATTAAAAGGCCACTAATGTTTTAATGAACAGAAAGCCTTATTTCTTTTAATAAGGCTTTCACTGTAAGACATTTGCAGGAACATGTTATGGAAAACTCATTGACGTGCAAGCTTCCAAACTGCCCTTGAAATGTCTGTCTACTGTCATCTTTTCTGAAGTTGCACCAGGCTGAAGTCTTGTTTTATTTATTTTGACATTAAAGTTTAGAAGAATCTATGTTAAGTTGAATGGTTTGTGGGATAAAGGAAAATAGGACAGTTGTTGGTTGTTGTGGTGCTCATTCATGGGTTCCAATTACGTTTCACTTGGGAGCGGCTAAGTTACTAGCGACACCTAGTGGTAAAAATAAGTGTTCTGGTCTGGTCTGGTCTATGGCTCAATATCAAACCTGTTTGAAATATTTTTACACCGGCCCAACCCTAGTGTTAATTCAGTTCAAATTTAATTTAGAATTTATCTTCTGGATACAAATTGTGCGAGTGTAAATTTTGTGTTCTCATGTGTAAACGGAATACTAAAGTAAAAGTAAACATTTTGTATATTTGTGCACTATTAAATAATATGGTTAGATTTTATCTGTTTGTTTTTTGTTTTCAAAATCAATAATTGTAATTCCAACAAAACATCTCCCAGACAGCTTTCAGTCAGGCTGAAGAGCACCTGAGCAGCCAAAACATAAGACAACCCTGATTATAAGAACCTCTTTTTGCAACTGTTTTGGAAAGACTCAAACTCAAAACAAGTTTGACTGATACCTTTTTCTAAATACATTTTAAATACAACATAGTAAATAACTACAATTCTTTGTTTTATGTTTCTAATTCCATTTTCAGCATGTAAGCTTTTTCAGTATTTGGCACGAACCATAACATTACATACAGATAACAAATATTTTATCTCATTTCTCCTGGTGTTCTTCTTTACAACAACCAAAGAGTGAGACATGGACAGAGACAGGCAAATAGATAAGACAATGGTGAATACATAATGTCATTTATGTCTAGTCCTTAAGATGGGCCTACAAATCAAATTTTCAGAAAACAAACCTTTTACATTGGGCCTAAATATGACAGGAAATTTAAACTGTATTGGGATTAAAACCTTAATATCAATAACTAAACACAAATTCAGGCTTCAGATACGAATTAATGATTCATCCATCCATTGTCTATCACCATGTATCCTTTGCAGGGTCGTTGGGGGTATACACTGAACATAATAAAACATTCAGGGCTACTGGAAACATGATGGGGCTCGAAGAGGTGATAGATAGATGATTATACCCAAATGAAAACATAATTATGAATATTATAATTCATTTCTACCATTATAATATTCCATTCTTGCCCCTATATCCCTCTAAATCCTACACACTGTTCCTTTAAGTGAGTTTGTTTTCTGAAATGAAATTTATCCTCCAATAAATTGTGGAACTACTGAATTACTCCTTTAACAACAGTTAAGAAGACAAATCGTGCAAAAGCAAAAATAATATCTAACATCATTAGATATGTTTTGTAAAGCCACCACTTCTTATTAACTAAGTTTTGATGTGTAATTTATAATTTAAATCTATAATACATCTTGTATCGTTTTCAGCTGGTCATTTACATTTAGTTTGGTGTGTTGCTGGGAGCAAACACTTAGCAAACAGTGCAGATGAGTCTATTTGTTCCATCCCCACATTAGTCAATGACAGGCAGTGTCTTCCTGATGTAATCATTGGTCATTAGGAAAAAGCATTAATTCTGTTATTTACCGCAAACTCTATAAATTATTTATACACTTGTCTGTATCTGTGAGACACACAGCTGAACATTAACCAGATATGTCAAATTAGTAGGTGAACATGGGCCAGCAGTCTGATTGGATTTTAATGATTAATGAGATTTTAGTTGAATTTCTCTCTAACCCTCTCAGCTGGAAAGCCTGGCTCATAGCAGCTGCAGCTAAACGGACATGTAAAATATTACGGAGCCTGAATGAATCAATATTCATTGTTTCTGAAGAAATTGTGGTTTCAAAATATTGAGCTGCTTAAGCAAACATTGAAAGCAGATATATCACTCAAGGGGCAGATTAATTAAGCTTTTATTGAAGTTTGCAATGTTCAGCCACATTTCCACAGACTGCTCAGAATCCTTCCATGGTATTTGATTCATTTAATGTATGAAATACACAGAAAAGTGAAATCTTGACATTACTGATCTCAACCAAGTTACAACATCTCAATTTAAAATGATATATCTCAAAATTAAGAATCACGAATTAGTGTCAAAGGGCTTTGCATGCAGTAGAGCCTGCAGTACAACACCCTCTATCCTGAGATCCTTAGTTTAGATAAGGAAAAAACTCCCTCAAATAACCTTTAAGCAACAAAGGAGGGACCCCCTACAGGACAGACAGATGTCGCATGTACAGAGTAGACATGAAAAAATTGTAAAATTACAATATGGAAATACGTTTTTGGAATTTTAGCCTTTAAAAAAGCACATTAGCACAATTTATTAGAATTATCTTTCAAAACCTTGTTAGCAGGTGGACAAGAGCAGTTCATTAGATGGAGAGAGTAAGCGCAGGCCATTAATGTGATTAACAACACTGTCGATACAGAATCGTTCTCAACACATTTCGGTGAGTGCTGAGTGAAGAAAACAACGGAAGAAGAAAGCAAAATTCAGAAACATTGAAATGTCAAGATATCCTTTTAAATATAATCCTGGTTGGAGGCTTGTTTAGACGCAGCACAGCAAGCCCGCAGTCAGTCTGTTTTGGGGCAAATAGCACAGGCTGAAGGTGTCTGTCAAGTCATAGTCATTATGTTCAGCGTGCTTTTGACTGTTTGTGTGTGTGTGTGTGTGTGTGTGTGTGTGTGTGTGTGTGTGTGTGTGTGTGTGTGTGTGTGTGTGTGT
>JBBPCS010000359.1:8467359-8483036 GCA_037974645.1 Hollardia meadi
GTGTGTGTGTGTGTGTGTGTGTGTGTGTGTGTGTGTGTGTGTGTGTGCGTGCGTGCGTGCGTGCGTGCGTGCGTGCATGTGCGTGCATTTGATTGTTTATCTGCATGTAGGGGTGGGGGAGAAGAACAACTTTGCATTAATATTTATGCAACATCACATTCCTGTACGTAAATACAGATCCATTACAATGAAAACATTTCAATACACATAATATCACATCACAGGTGAATGCATTACACTAATGAATGATATTTAATAAATAAATAAAGATATCTACAGGTTACAAGTTAAAATGTTTGCTAGGGATAGAAACACTACTAGTAGGTCTTTTTAAAGACTGCACAGGGTCACATTTACTTACAGTGTGGTAACTATTTTAATGTGATTGCTCCAACAAATCCCTTTTCAGTTAAGTTGAGCTCTGCAAAGTCCTGATGACATTTTCCTTACAAGCTTTCTAGAAAATTAGCTTATGAGGGGGAAAAAGAGATTCTTAAAGCAAAGTCATTGCTGGAAATGTTTTAAATAATTATTGATAGATTGTTAATATATCCATCTGTGGCTGGAATATAGTTTCCTGCTCTGCTATTGAGGTTATCATGGCTTGTTGGGGTGCACCTTTTCTGACTGACAGTGCCACAAAACTCCACTCTTCCTTCTGCGCAATGATACAGAAAGACAATGGTTCTTACATGAAACTGCTCACAATAGGGTTTGTGGATTATCTTCAGTAACTGAGTCATGATTTCTAGAAGAAGAAGAAAAAAACGTTGCTGTTTAGTTTTTAAATGTGTTGTATTGATGCAGACAAGCGCAATCTAGTTCCATTATATTTGAGAAAAGACAATCAAAATCAAAGACAAAAGAAATCTCTAAAGCCGATAACTCGTACCAAAACAACCAAGACAGCACTGCAAGCCAGAGGAAAAAAAAAAATTTTTATTTTGTGGTGAACGGTCCCTTTAATTTATAAGCTGGTGAGTGCAACAATTTGACTTCATCAAATATCTAACAAATAATGTCTTAATTTTCAGAAACTTGTGTGAAAAACATACAGTACAGTACAGTTACAGTAGCTGAAGTAGGAATCACTGGTTACTTTGCCCCTGGTTGTATTTAAGTTATTGGTTCCTTATTGCACTTTCCATTGCATTTCCCCAGGACTCTCCCCTGAAGGCAGTGCAGATGTTATGGGTGAACCTGATTATGGATACTTTTGCATCTCTGGCCCTGGCAACAGAACCTCCCACAGAGTCTCTGCTAAAGAGGAGGCCATATGGTCGCAACAAGCCTCTCATATCCAGCACCATGACAAAGAACATCCTCGGGCACGGAGTCTATCAGCTCATCATCATCTTCACGCTGCTCTTTGTTGGTACGGACTAAAACCTTGCTCTTCGGTGCACACCAGGGGTTCTGCACGTTGATCGCACTAATTGTTTATGTTTTTTCCCTGCTGTAGGTGAGCAGATCTTTGACATTGACAATGGTCGTAATGCTCCTCTCCACTCTCCTCCATCTGAACACTACACCATCATCTTCAACACCTTCGTCATGATGCAGCTCTTTAATGAGATTAACGCCAGAAAGATCCACGGAGAGAGGAACGTCTTTGATGGCATCTTCAGGAACCCCATCTTCTGCTCTATTGTTTTTGGCACCTTTGCTATGCAGGTAAGCAGATGTCAACTATTTGATTTGACTCATTATTAATTTTTGGTTGGTTATGTATTTTAATGGCTTGTGCTTTGCATTGTGCAGATTGTGATTGTGCAGTTTGGAGGAAAGCCATTCAGCTGTCAACCTCTGGACCTGGACAAGTGGATGTGGTGCGTTTTCCTCGGGCTGGGAGAGCTTGTCTGGGGACAGGTAACTAAATTCATCTGTCTTTCTATTCTCCCGCTTTGCTTTTCTTGCTCTTCTTGTAGTTCCCCATGTTTTACTCTTCCTCTGTATATCTCCTCTGTACTGTGAACTTGTCATGTTGCCTTTTCACCCAGTGCTCTGTCTCCTTTTTGGGTTAGGTGATAGCCAGCGTACCCAATAGCAGATTGCGCTTCCTGCGGAGGGCAGGCCAGTTAACTCAGAAAGATGAATTACCAGAGGAGGATGTGAATGAAGACAACGATGAGATCGACCATGCAGAGAGGGAGCTGAGGAGAGGACAGATCCTCTGGTTCAGAGGACTCAACCGCATTCAGACTCAGGTGAGAAGACATGAAGGACAGGTTCAGTTCCCATGTGGCTGGTTGTTCCTATTTCATTTCACAGAGGGATCTTGCTGGATGGATCCTGGCTGTATATTTTTTTATCTAAACAAAGATACTCTTAAAAGATAAGGATCCTTGTTTCATTACTTAATAATAAAAATGGAAAGTTTTGTTTAGTCGGTTAAGCAGCAATTAACCCCATCAAGAAGTTTGTCTATCTTTGTCATATAATCAGTTTCCAGCAAGTCTCACCACCTCAGACATTACTGAGTAATATTAGACTATGTCATATATTTCTCATGTTAGTCATTAAAGTCTTTAAGTAATTTTATCTGAAGATGATTTATTTAGGTACTTGAAGATGCAGCTTCCACTGGACTGAGGTGATCACCAGTGTGGACTTGTGGAAGATCGTCAGTCAAACCCTGTTTTCACTGTGACCAACTCTGCACACCGTTATCACTGTGACATTTGAGACAGTTTGGGCTGTGTGTTGGATTTTATTTAATCTCACTGATGTGTCTCTAATGGTCCAGGGTGAAGCTATCCCACCACATGATACCATGGACCAGCATCCTACAGACGCAGCCAAACATGAGGCAGTAGAAATACAGGTTTTCAGTATTAAAGGAAAACTATGGTTTATCTCAACTGATTATCGGGGCTCCAGCCATCACTTCAATAGTTCTAATAGGGCAACATGCAAGAGAGGTCAATTATTTATGTTATGTTATTATCTATGTAATGATGGATTATTAGTGACTATATACAGCAGGTTCACTCAGTTTCACTTTTACTGCAAATTATAGTGGTTTTCCTAATGTAACTTATTATTACTTGTGGCTGTTGCCCTAGGACTTTTTTTTAACGATGTCGCTGCCCTCCAAGATTTCAGTAGTTATTTAATGAGTACAATCTTATCTTCAGAGATAAGTTGCAGTGTGTTCTCGGACACCATAGGATACCTTGAATAAAGTATATGGCTGCATCTGTATGCCATTAAAGGGTCAGATCACCTAAGTTAGCAAAGTCATTTTCTGTCTTTCATCTTATGGTATCTAGTCTGTTATGGCTTCGTTTCCAAGCGCCCCAAACACAAAGGAGGTGAATAGAGTTCAGTTCTGTTGTGCTGCCAACCTTGAAAATCTGCAAAATATTGCAAAATATTCAACAGTAACAGCTCTTTCCATATATAACATCCCAGTTACTCTGGATAATCCATCCAATATACTGTCAGTAGTTTTCCCAGGATTGTTTCCTCAGTAAAGTGAGACACCTTTGAGTAAAATTTAACCTTTCGTTAAGGGGATATTACGCCCTGACCATTTGCTGCCCTCCCCCTCATCGTGTCATGGTTGAGACACTTTGTGCTCCCTTCACCACCAAAGTCACCCATTCAGTCAGCCTGTGTTGCCATTTGGTCTCTGTCACTCTGAGCAGCCATTTGTCCTCTCCTTTCCCACTCTCCTCCCACAGATTGAAGTAGTCAACACCTTCAAGAGCGGCACCTCCTTTCAGGGGGCGGGGGCTCTGAGACGCCAATCATCCACCACCAGCCAGACGCAGGATGTAACCAATGTTTCTAGTCCTAGTCACGTGTCCTTGTCCAATGCCCTTTCCTCTCCTACAAGCACTACTGCTGCTACTGCTCCTTCCACTACTGGCCGTGAGTCAGATCTCTGTCAGTCTGCTTCTCTGCTCTTTTTGCTTCAGGGATGCCATCGAGTCATGAACAAAAAGTTATTTTTCTCCGCACATTGTCTGGCTTCTTATTCTTAAACCAAATTACCGTGACAGTCTCCATTTTGGGGTTGGCATCTCTGAAGATTGTCTCTTTTTTTTTTCTTTCTTTCTATCTGCTTTGTTCATTTCCTGTCTTTCTTCTGTCTTATTTTGCTGTTCATACTGGATTTCAAATTCATCTTGATATCTCCTCCCATGCTTGGGTGTACTGTCCTCTCATTGGTGAATGTGTGTTTGTTTCCTCAGAGTGCTAGGAGCGCGGGACTAAGGGTGATACCCACGGCGTGACATTTCAGGTTGTGAGTTTGTCTCCCTCTGCTCATCCCTGCATCCATCATCCCATCCTCCAGCCCTTCCATTTGTATGTCTTGACAGACATTAATGTGAACTAATTCCAATCAACTCACCAAGGGGCTGTGTAAACATTCAAGTATAGGTTGCAGCGTTGTCTTATTTTGTCTGTGAGTTTGCAAATGACACTGAATTGAGCTGAAGCAAATTTTACCTGCTATTTCATGCACTCTCCAGCGGACACATTTATCTGCGATTACAAGAGAACATAGAGGAAACTACTGTGGCAGAAAAAAATCAACATGTTCTTTCAAATGGGGACGGTGCAAATGAAATCTACCTACACAGGGGAACTGTCAGTATCAGGGAGTCTGTTTATGTCTCCCTCCATCTTCTCGTTCTTTCACACACACGCACACACTCTCTCTCTCTAATCTTTATCTATTTGAGGAAAATCACATGTAAAATTCAAGTTGTGTGGACAGGAGACAGGAATGGAGGGGACAGGAGAATCGCCATAAAACAGCACTGCACCAATAATTCATCCCGTCTTGTCGCTTCATACTGTCGTCGTAGTTGACTGTCATGTTGCCATAGTTACGGACATAGATCCTCTGCAGCACCGGCGACAAAATTTCAACCCCTCCACCCCCCACCCGTTTCTGACACCTCATCAGTGTTACTTGTCAGACATCCTGTCATATGCACTCATCCAGACAGGCTTCTCTTATTATTTTTCTTTGTCTGTTTTGTGTCCTTATGGCGTACTCTGCCACAGTTATGACAGGAGCAGTACTACCATATTTACAGTATATACAGTATTTGTATAGCAGATTATATAATTGTAAGTTTTGAGAATATACCGGGATGCATAACTAATTATTATTTATCATTTGTATACAATAGAAGTGCAAAATTTCTTTTTGTTCGGCTTTCTGTAGAAAAACTGTAATAATATTATAATATTATACTAACATTTTTGGATACTTTGTAATGGGGAAATAGTTTGGACAGTCTTTGGGTTCAAAATATTCAGTGCTAAAATGACTGATGAAATCAAGATAATCTGTACATTTTTGAAGAAGTTTTGTGATTCCACAGGAACATTATCAATGCAACCACAATGACATGATACCCCCTTTGTATATTTCATACATACCCCAGTGTGCTGACCTCAGAGTCCTGTGAAAGCATTAAATAATTTATTTTTTTAAATAATCAAATTATGCGTATAGATCCTAGATCTCAGCAGATATTGTACATGAAGATAGCGTTTTGATTACTGACCACAAATTGAATGAAGTGACACACAGATACTTTTCTCATAAGGTTCACATAGTTGTTTGGGGCCTATACTTGAGTGTTTACTCAGATGTGCATGGAGTTGAAGACATGCTTTGACTGTCAGATTTCTGACAGTAAACTTATTATTTTCATCATTCACTTCCACGTGTTTTGTGTCAGCAGTCTGTGCTGTGTTCACCGTCGTGTTGTCTTGTTGCATGTAGTTTGTGTTTAGCCTGTTGTTTACTTCCTGTGTCCATACTATCTTAACCTGCTGTGTTTGCTCTTTGTCTAAACCCCTCTGTTTTTTTTTCTTTTTTTGGATGTGTTGTTTTGATGTGAGTTTGACACTGAAGTGCTCGTGTTGAACCAACCTCCTCACAAAGGCTTGCGTTTGACTGTCTCCATTGCCCATCCTGTGCTTTCTTTGTGTGTTCGCGTGTCCCATTCAGAGTCTGTGTGGATATTTTCCCAGACAGTGCTCTGGTACCTCCAGAAGTTTTTAAACCACCTGATTGGATCTCTCAGATCTAACCTCCTTCCTTCTTACTGACCTCGTCCACCAGATTTCTTCAAACTTGCATGTGATATTCTCCTTTAATTTTTTCTGTGAGCATTCCATTTATTAACGTGGCTTGTTTCTAGGTATACAGCACATTGGACTAAAGCGTATACTTACAACGAGCGTTTGTGTTGCTTTGGTATTTGTTTTTCTTGAAATGTTTGATTTGGTTGTGTTTTTTTTTATGATTGTGTTCCTCACGGCTTTTCTTAGTGCACGCCAAAATTGAGTGACTTGTGAACTGTAGTCATCTTGTGTGAAAGCGGAACACAGACTGCAGTTGCCTTTTCTCTCGTTGCTCCTTCACGTTCTCCTCCTCACCACAACTGCGAGGTTCTCTCCTTCCCCCTTGTCCCTTCTCTCTCTCCCACTTCCCTCTTTCCTCTCATTCTGAGGGTCCCTCCTACCCTTCCATTTTTTTTCCCTGGCATAGCCTCTCATCATTTTTTTTTCCTTTTCATGACAGATCCGTGTTGTGAATGCATTCCGTAGCTCCCTCTATGAAGGCCTGGAAAAACCAGACTCCAGATCATCCATCCACAACTTCATGACACACCCCGAGTTTAGGATAGAAGACTCCACACCCAGCATCCCCCTCATCGACGACACAGACGATGATTCTGCTCGGAGGAGGGGGAAATACTCCAGCCAGCCCTCGTCCCCCAACAAGAATAACAACGCCATCGACAGTGGCATCAACCTCACCATCGATACCAGTAAATCAGCTGCTTCCTCCAGCCCTGCAAGCCCTCTTCACAGCTTGGAGACCAGCCTCTAACCCTGATCCTAACCTCAGCTCTTAACCTCTAATGTAATTTCCTTGTAGTCTGGGGGCACCTCCTCTACTTCCTCCAGACCTTTAACTGGGACCTTACACCTTGTCACCCCCAAAATTTCACCCAGTCCAGCTCAATACTTCTTCCAGCCCCCAAGCCCCCATTTAGCACCTATACAGGATAGGTCCTGTGGCAAAAATCTCCACCTTTCCCCCTTAACCTTGAGCTCTTAAAGCTCTCTGCTCCTCTCCACTGGAGAAAATTTAAATATGGCAAGGTAAAAAGAAAAACAAACTCAACATGCAATCAAAAAAGCGCAACAAAGCCACAAAACCTACACAGCCATCCTGCTTTTGTGGTTGTATGTGTATGGTGGCTGCGGTGGTGGTGCGTGTGACTATATGCGTGTGAGCATATGCCGCTGACCGCACGTGTATGGACTATGTCGATCGTGGCACTGGGAGGAGGACGATGAAGAGGGAGACACTGCTGAGGAGTAAAAATCACAAAACAGGACTGACTCTGAACTCCCCTCACATTCGTTCTCCTCAACAACAACAACAACACTGTCAATACTGATAATAGTTTAAATTAAATTAAAAAACATTGTTATTATTCTGATTCTCATTCTGATTATTATTGTTATTATTATTATTATTATTATTGTTGCTCCTGCATGAATGTACATTACCCAAGTTTTATTTAAAAGGGTTTTTAATTTTATCGGAGTTCTTTCGTTGTAATGGGCTCGGCCTCGCGGTGGACTACTACTTTAAAGACAGCTTCTGGCCTGCAAATTTCCCTCTTCTGTGTGGCATGAACATGTACGCGACTGTATAAAATGACTTCATCCTTAAACAGAAATGTGTAACGAGGTGGGAGGGCTCAACTTGCACAGTAGTTTTGCACCTGTCGGAAAAGAGGAACGCAAAATAATATCGATGATGATAGCATTTATGGGATATATTCTATAAATATAAATACATATAAATATATTTAGAGAGAGTTTATCTTTGTTTGTCGGCATGTTGCCTTGTTCCTGCTTCAATGGCTCAAAATACTTTGACTTATTTATGTCTTAAAGAGAATGTAATTTGTTTACAACCTCGTAGAGATAAACTTCCTGGTTTCTAGAAGGAGGGAGGCGAAGCTTGAGCTCAGAAGGACCAGAGCTGTGTTGGTGTGTTAATACTGAAAAACCGTGTGCTGGAATTTGCCTGCTATCTTTTCAAATATTCTAGATATTTTTAGAGGATTGACAAAACAAAAAGAAACCAAAATATAATGGGATATGTAGTAAATGTGGAAACTTAGTATTACAAGATATGATTGTTGGGATCAAGTTGGAGTGGCTTGCCTTTTCTAAATGGAGGCCTCCTTTTTGTGACAGAGGGGGAATATTTAATAATTTTTTTCACTACTTCTCTTTTTTTTTATGTGTTTTTTTTTCTGTGCTTCAGCGCTGGCCTGGGGTCAGGGCTCGAGTCAAAGGCTGATATCAGGACCTTTAAAATGAACTGTCTACTAGATAAACCTGCTTGTTGAAAGGACTTAATGTTTTAAAAATGTGTGACCATCAAAAAGGCTGCAATCGAGTCATAATAGAAATCTGCAAAGTTATATTTGGCTTACTTGTGCCGCACGGAAATCACTTTTCTTTTCTTTTCTTTTTTTTTACTTTTTTTGTTTAAAATTTGGAATATATTGTGTGGTTCATTTTTGGTTGAAAGGATTTTCTTTTCCTCTCGGAGAGGGAAACACACAGCCCCACAAAGCTGTTGGCATTTTTAACATCTAAAAAAAGAAAAGAAAAACTGACAAAAAAAAACAAACAAATTACAACAAAAACGGAATGTTGCTTTGACTCTTTTTCTATATATAAAAAAAGACGATCCTTTTCTGCACTATCTGGTTATGAATGAAAACTTCTGTGGTGTAATTATAGATGTGCTTTTGTGTGTTTTAACCAAGCTTGTCTTCCTGCCGTCACAGAATATACAGTACTCTAGCATCTCAACTGTACTCACTAGTTGTAACTATTTATTGTGCTTTGACCAATCAGACATTACCAGAGAGAAGTCACATACAGAATGCACATTTACCCTGTCTTATTGCACTCAGAAGGACAAGGCCACTTAACTAGCTTGTACTAGTGTTATTTCTATTAATAACTGAAGTCAATGGCAAGCATGACGTGATAGGCTCATTATGCAACTTGAAAAAATTGACGGTTTTTCTACTTTAAAAAGAAACATACACACTACTACAGCTTATACAATCATTTACCCGAGCATCTTTTTTCTTATTTATATCCTCCTCTGTCATTTCCCAGTCAATCCGTCCATCGGGAGAGGGTGCACAAGCTTTACCAGTCAGCTCAGGCGTGTTGAAAAACTAACATGGACCATTTGAATAAAATCTGTCTTGTTTAAGTTGAAAACAGCAAGTCTGGATTCTGATATTCTGCTTAGAAGCTGTTGATTTATTTTGTTTCCAAAGTTTGAACTTGACAATTTATTTGTTTATTTGTCTCTAAAAAAATAAAATAAAAACAATAAACAGCATTTTCAATAAAAACAAAACAAAAAAAGACTTAAGCCAACATTGTCAAACCACTTTTACATCCAGGAGGACATTCAGCTTTAAGAGGATGCAAAGAGGACAAGTTTAAAAAATTATCTTTGTAAATACAGCAATGAGTCCACTGAGGACAGAAACTCCATGCAGACTGGTGTGAAAACAGGAACTCTTCCTGACTACATCTACCATCATGCACCACGACAAGTCATACTGCCAACGCAGCTGTTTGGCTGTAATCAACCACTGCTCCTGTCAGAAACACTCCAAAACATTGTGATTACATCCAAATGATAACACTTGTTGTAACAACCAATAATTATGTTTGGCAATGACACCGGCGATGATGATGACGATGATAATGCTGATGATAACGATGATATCAATGATACTTCTTGCAATATACTCTCACCTGCCTCGATGTACTGTATTTAGCAGCATGCAGTTTGTGGAACAAAGAAAAAGAGAAATGCCAACAGATAACTTTTTGGCATACTTAGCCATTTATGGGTAAGTGATTTAAGTGTTCATCTTGTTTTTATGATAATATTTTTTTTTATCTATACAATAATTGTAAATAAAGAACTCAATGTCTTTGTTCATTTAATACTATGCAAAAAGTCATGCTTTTCTGATTGTTACCCACCCTTAATCCTAGAGTGTGTTGCTGGAATGTTTGTGGTCTCAAAAGTCAGTGAAAACATGTGATGTAAATTATTTTATAGCTTGAGGAAAAAGTTAAATGATGATGAAAATTATTATTATTATGATACCGTGAGGAGGATGATAATAATGGTGGTGACAGTGATGATGATGATGATGATGATGATGATGATGATGAACTGTGACTCTTGCTGCTTGACTGTCCCATTGACCACACTCCTGACAGGAGCGCAAGTGAAAAACAATAAAAACAAAAAAACGAAAAATCACTAAATAAATCTCCCAGAGCAGCATGACCCAGCATTGTGTGTCCTGGCCCCGTGTGACATGTCGTTGTGTTTCACCTACCAGTGTCCACTTTGACTTTTTAAATTTTTTTTTTTTTCCATTTCATGGTTTTATAATGAAGCAATATTGGGTATCATTATGTCCAAGGCCTTTAAGGTGATGACCAGGCAACATCCCTGGTTCTAGTCTGGCTGAGGACTTTTGGTACATGTCATTTCATTTCCCATCTCTCTCCTTCTCTGTCTGTACTGTCTACACTCCAATAAGGGCATAAAATGTTGTTTTTTTTAAAGTAACAATGTCAAATAACACTGAGTTCCAGTAGAGTGTGAATTTGAGATTGTTGGTGTAGCTATCCAGTTTTTCATGAGAAAACAATACTAAAAGTAAGCAGTCATTCTACCAATTCTGTGAGGCTGTACTTACCTGTGACATAGTGGTGCTTTGAGCTAAATGCTAACAAGGCATGCAATCATGTTTAGAATGTCAGTTCTGCAGCCATTTGGTCAGAAACCAAAGTATCAAACAATTTGAAATTTTTACCTAAATATGGCGCGAGAGGAAAAGTCGGTATCACCAAAATCAGTTGGATTTGTCCTGAATGTCGTTACAAAATTTCATGGCAATCCATCTTATAGTTGTTGAGATAGTGAGAGCTTTGTCACCGTCTCATTATTTCCTTATTTACTAACTTCTATCATTTCATAATACATCAGATTTATCTTTAATATGTGTTCACACCTTTATTTATTTAGGGAAGTTGTTTTTTTTCTGAGAGCAATTCTTCCTTTGTCAGGAAGGTCTTGATCACATATTCTCATGTATTGAAGGTCTACTGGAGCGGTCAGGGATTAAGGGCCTTGCTCAAGGGCACTTCAACAGTGGTAATGAGGGGGGAGCAAGCGTTTCACTTGTCTAACACTGATTTATCTGTGCCACATGTTGTAAACCGCTGCCTTAAACAACCATGATGATCTTTTATTAAGCTACTGTTAGCATTCTGTACATCTCACTATAGTGGTTATATTTCAAGTGTTGTGATCATTACACTCCTGAAGCCATTACATGCGACGCTACGCTTGTCAAAAGCGTTAGACAGGCTAAATACACTTAGACGTGGCAAATTTCTCTCCATGACTTGAAACCACAGGCGTCTGTCAGCATGCTTAAGTAGGTCTGTGCAGGATTGGTCCCATCCAGTTTTGATGGAGGCGTCTGATTAAGAACATCAGAGCAGTGACTTAAACGTCCAACCCAACACTCTTCCTGCAACAGTCAGCAGTTCAGTCAATGGATTACTGAATAACTGATGGATACACTGTATGTGGCTTGTATAACAGGAAGGTCATAGAAGACATCTTATATAAATGTCTATGTCCACTGGAGGGCAGCATTTCACTAGAGATAAGTAAAGACACCATTACATTCCTTTTTCTCCATTTAAAGTGTTTCTTCAGCATCAATGTTCTTCATCAGTAAGACAAAGGTCATCATGATTCAGTCTTGTCATGACGTAAAAAGCACTCAGACACCTTTTGATTCAGTCAGTAGTGCAAAGGCAACAGATGAGGCAATGAAATAAGAAATCCTGAGCACTGTCAACTCACTTGTGTTGTTTTCTATATGCTCATTATTTTGGTTTGCAGAACTTTAGATTAGGTTGAACATCAGTGTTCCAGACAAGAATTGACAACACTTTGTCTAAAATAGTGTCACTTTGTCCACGCTTTATAACCTTTAGGGCTTGTCTGGGGTTGTTTTTGTTAAGTTGAATGTAGTAATATTAAGTCCGTATTCAAAGCTTTATACAAATAATTTCTTTTGGGAAGAGTGCAACAAGCTGTTGCTTGGCTGTTAGTGTACAGCAAGTTTATCAGAAACTCTCTGCTGAAAAACAGCTGCCTGAGTTAACTAACCAGTAGCCGGAAACCAAAGCAATGAGCCCACAGACACAAAAACGCTCCACAGAGCTGAATGGAGCTGCAGAGTTTAGTGATAGTTGTGTGATCATTTCTAGAAAACGACACCTTTCAAATTAGATTTATGTAGAAATATTGAGTAGAACATCTTTAAGTGAGAGTTCAGATGTACAAATTCGATATTCCACAGTTGTTTGTACCCATTGAAAAGAAGTCTGACTAAATGAGCAATATCAAAAGGAAAAAAATCCATAAAAAGTTGGACTGTTTCTTCACTCTAGACCTTTGGGAACAGTATTAGATTGGTCTCAGATTGTCTTTACTGTGAACCTCAAGGTGTTTCCTTCAACACAATAATTTGCTTACTTCCATTACAAAATTATTAAGTTACAAAAATAGAAGTCTATCCGATGACACGTCATTTTTCAAATGAAGGGTACTGTATGCTCAATAAATCATGACCAAAGTCACAGCTGCCATAATTAAGATGCAGGTTATTTGTTCGCAGAGCCATCAGTATATAAGATGTGGATTGAGCACCTGGTTGATCTCTGTTACACTGTTAATGAGGCAGAAAAACAGGGTCAGTGTACAGTCGTAACAAATGGTCTTTGTCTGCTTGTCGATAGATGGAAGTGACTGGCACTGTCTGTGTGTGTGTGTGTGTGTACTTGTGTTTGAGTCTTTTAAATGTGTTTTTATGTGATTTCAGCATCTTTAAACTTATCCTGAGTTTTTGTTTTCAGACGATTCAGACAATACCGGTGAAAAGTGATGCATACATCGCTGTTAGCCAGGGTTAATGGTGATGCTACTTGGAGACACCTATCAGAAACTTTCAAATCCCACAGGCTTCAGTAAATAATGAACACAGTCGCTAGTTTTTTATGACTCTGTCATTAACGAGATACCCCTCTATGTCCAATCATATCTTAGAAACTGCAACTCAGCATAGCTAGGTAGCCACAGCAAATAAAATGTGCTATAAAATCTTTTTATTTCAGCCAGCAAAATCTGCAGTCGCCGAAATTAAATGCTACTTTTGTCTACTTATGTCTGCAATCAGAATTTAAAGAAGTAAATCCACCTGCATATTGCACAAGTGCCAGAAATTGGGCATATCGGGGGGAGGGGCTTTGAGGACCATGTGACTGTTCATTTGGTCCTCATGCATTGATTGAAAATCATTGTCTTTAATTTATGAAAGAAATAGGTTTGAGAAAAGGCCTTTGGTTGGGCCTTTTTTACGCTCTCTGTGAATGCTGTGGGAATCGGCTTATTTTGAAGTAATGATTGATGTAGTTCACTGTGTGTACAGTTGTGATCATAATACTTGCTTCATGTTGCAAAATTTACCTGAGACTTTTTAAAGTGTCGCTTCATCCAAATGACAAAAACAAAACAGACATTTTTTCACTTATTCCTGTCTCTCACCTTTACTTCCACCCCAATACAATGGAAGTGAGTGGAATTTTATTTGTGGTGCTCACAGCTGTGAAAAAGCATTTAAAAAAAAAAAAAAAATTCATCAGGAAAATGAACTTTGTCTTAGTCTGTACTGGGCAGCATGGTGGCTCAATAGTTAGCACTATTGCCTCACACCAAGAAGGACCTGAGTTTCCTGTGTGGATTTTGCACGTTCTCCCTGTGCTTGTGTGGGTTTCCTCTGTGTGCTTTGGTTTCCCCCACCATCAAAACATGTATGTTAGGATAATTCTCTGGTCAGTACCCACAGATGGGAGAAGTTAGCTTTGAAGGCTTTCTGTCAGAAAGTCTCTTCTGTCAGAAAGCATGTATTATAAAACGTCAGCACAGCCTTGTGACCGAGTTGTATCCAGGGCTTGCACCAAGGACACTGGGTTCTGAATCAAAGTAAGCTCTTCTTTTCCCCTTTTTTCAGTAATTATTTTATTGTTTTGGTCGCACTTTGGTTCGGTTTAGCCACCACAAATACTTCATTGGCTTAACACAACAAAAAACATCATCGTTTGAGTTAAAAATACACCCTTTCACAACGTTTAACACGTTACAATAACGTTTCTGAAAGAAAGCCTTCAAGGCTAACTTCTCTCATGTGCTCAGTGCCCTCGACCAAGGCACTGGCTTAGATCTGGAGTTGGGTGTCATACGGTGGCTGCTCTCTGCTCCTCTGGGATGGGTTTAATGCAGAGAACATGAATTTAATATGAAGGTATGTGGCAAATGAAGCTCCTTCCAATCTCACAGACCTCAACAGCCACTTTCACTGGGATTACTTTCTACTTCTACAGTCTTACAGTCTACAGATATTTCATAACATGGGTATTTGAAAACAAAACTATCTGCATAGCTTGATAACACTAGATATAAGTTAGAAAATATCTTATAGAGCTTTAATTGAAAAAAATATTTATTGATCAATCACCTACTGGAAACTTTTTCGTAGATGTTGAATTCATGCTTTCCATGTTTTTAATATTCAGTGATGATAAGACTTTCTAGTTAATTGGATTCAATTAGGAAGTGTGATAATTTTACAGTCTCCATGCCCACAATTACAGTAGTTCCACGTCCAGTACGCCTAGTTTTTTTTCCAAGAAACTTTCCATGCAAGCATAAGAATGTTTTTTTTTTGTTAGTAAAAATCCTGTCACACGTCATAGCCTTACTGTGCACAGGAATTGTGAGCACTTCCACAAGTAGGTGAGCAATTTTTTTGTAACTTGGATGACCTGACCCAATAAAGCAGTTATGTACGATGTCTAGAAGCAGACATGTACCTATAACAAATAAACAAAGATCATTAGATGAAATGCGACCTCTTACCGGAGGTACAATACATGTATGATGAACAGGCTACTGTCTCAGACATTCAGTGTGAGGAGGAGAACAAGGGAGAACAATTGGACACATCCAGAGATTTCAGCACATTAGCACCAACCATGAGTTAGCTTTAGCATTAGCCTGACAGTGTGTGTAATGGCATCAGCATGCGCAGCTGTGCCTGCTGGGGTGGCACAGCCTGTGAATATAGAGTGGGCTCCCACAGCTCAGAAGATTAGCGCTCGAGTGTATTCAAGTCCATGTGCGAGGGCCGATTTCCAGGAAGAATAGTCCTTTATTGGGCCCCAAGTTGAATCCTGCTGCTTCCCTTTGGCCGAATAGAAGGCTGCAGTAACTGACAGTCCTTTACAATCAGCCAACACTGGTGGAGGTTTGGGGGCTCTCATTCTTTTTTTTTCACTCTTTTTCTCCAAAAGGATTGATTTTGAAATTACTCTTTCTCTGCCCAGTGTGTGTATGGGTTGGTATATTTGTGTGCATTCGTCCGTATATGTGGGTTTGTGTGTGTGTGTGTGTGTGTGTGTGTGTTTGTGTTTTTTTT
>JBBPCS010000359.1:8505702-8523159 GCA_037974645.1 Hollardia meadi
CGCTGGCTGTCCTGTCCCCGATGCCTAGTTTGCTAGGGGGGGGGGGGGGTGTCCCAGGGGTGACACAGGGGCTGATGGGCCCCACTGTTCGCAGCCCTGCCAGAGCATTCCAGACATCTCCTGAGCCCAACAGCAATCATCTTTTGAAGGCTGGAACATTTCATAAGCATCAGGCTCAACACCATGGGGAGACTGACCAAAACGGCCGGTCTTCCTCCTGCAGCTGTAACCAAGGCAGCCAGAGGTGGCGCCAGAGGTCCCATTCAGAGGGCGGCCATAGCCCTGCCAGCTGTAGCTGCTTGCACCTAATCAGCTTATTAGCTAGGAGCGAGAAGACTTGCTGCATCTGATCAACTAAGTTGAAATCCCCTTCCTTCGACTGTCAGGCCAGCTAGTGTTTAGCTGGGATGCTAAGCGGTCAATGCTTTCACGGTCAGAATATGGCTCTGCAAGCAAACAGGCAGCCTCTCTTTCGAAGCCGGTGCTGCCGCTGCCATGCTTCCACCAGCCTGTGTTGAAAAGACAATCCAGCATCTATAGAGGGGCCCGTAGACGAGTTTTCCTACTCAGGTAAGCGGACAATGTTGATGTTAAAACACACGCTAACACTGCACAACTCAAGTGACAAGATACACACACGTCTGATTGCTTGCCGTGGAAAATAATGAATCAGAGAATCCACGCATGTGTGGTTCTTATATAACCACGAGCGTAATCAGTGCGTGGCCACCACAGGTGCCCCCGTGGTGTCAGTCCCTGTACATATGGAAAATGTATCTGAGTGGAGTCTCGATACGATAGAGAACTTCAATGCCAATCTCTTCGGTAAAGGCTAAAATGCAAAGATAAGGTGGAAACACTGAATGGTCTGCTGGAAAAAATATTAACTAATAAACTTTTCATGTTTTTTGTTTTCTCTTTAATTTTTCACCCATCTGTATGTGTACTGTATGTCTATGCCCACTTTTTCTTAAGGTATGGGTGGACGCTGGAACCCAAATCTTCTTCTCTTATGCCATCTGCTTGGGCTGTCTCACTGCTCTGGGAAGTTACAATGCCTATGACAATAACTGCTACAGGTAAGATATGAATGTGGGTACTACTAGATGGATGAATGGATAAGCTATTCTTAAACTGATGTCTTGTATATATATATAGTGTATAAACTGTATACTTTTAAACGTAAAGAATATAATAATACATGTAAATGTATTGACAAGAGTGGATGGATTTGCACATTCTGTATCATTTTAGTTCCCATTCATCACACAACATGTGCATGAAAGTCTGTGTTGCCTCCAGTGTAAGGTTCGGTAACAGCTTACAATAAGTGTGATGTCCTTTTCTTTCTGTCTGTCTTGCTCATAAGGGACTGCATCATGCTGTGTTGTCTGAACAGCGGCACCAGCTTTGTAGCAGGGTTTGCTATCTTCTCTGTGCTGGGCTTCATGGCCTACGAACAAAATGTTCCCATCGAGGCTGTGGCAGAATCTGGTGAGAGAAAAACAATCATGTTTCTTAGTAGAAATCGGAATAAAACCCAAATTGGGGCCATACTACAGACTGTAGTATGGCTCCAAGTAGTAGACTATTCACCACATTGAGCTAAAATGGATAAAGATGACGTTATATAACTCTTCACCTAGGCTCTTATGATTTATTCAGGTCAGTATGAATGATTTAGTGAATGTGAAAGAGCAAGAGTGCATGGTGAGGACAGAGGTTAATGTTTTAAATAATGTGTTTCTGAGGGTCTGACACCAAATGTCGGTATTAAATAAAGCAATGGCATGCCACATATTATTATTAACCAATCAGTCTTATTTCACAACAGTGTCTCATTTCATTCATGTCCTCTGAGACCAGACATCATGACCCTTTTGCTCCTTTGCACTTACAGTATGCTCATACATCTATTTTCCATTAGTTCATGTCCAGTGTTTTCTTGTTTGTTGAGAAAGACAGTTAAATGCTCATAAGCTATCATAGGGTAAAACCATTTGTTTGCCTAGTGGAGGTTTGTTCGCTTTTGCATTGTTTTTTGATAATGTGTTGATAAATAGAATTATAATGCTTATACCGTAGTCATTTAAATAATAATACAAAGCAATGACCGGGTCACATCAGGTCTTAATAATTAAGGACTCCCCAATAAAAAAAAATTAACAAGAGTGAAGAAGAAACCTTGAGAATGATGACAAAAGCAGATCCGAGATTTACATTAAATTAAACACAGAATAATAGTAATAATCACAACAAGGCAGAGCTCAAAGTCCCACCAAAAGAAAATACTGTCATACAAATGAGTACAAATTAAACCAGTCTGCCCTGCTTATGTAGGTCCCAAAACAAATTAAATGCATCGAGTTCCACAGTCCACTGATTACACACAACAATAAAAAATGTAAGTTTAGCTTAAAATGGATGTAACTAATAAGTGGCTCTCTTCTGCTGTAAAAGGCTCCTGTTTGTGATTGTTTTTTTATGATGCAGGTCCTGGTCTTGCATTCATTGCATACCCCAAGGCTGTTACTATGATGCCTCTGTCCCCACTTTGGGCCTGTCTCTTCTTCATGATGCTCATCTTCCTTGGTCTGGACAGTCAGGTGAGGACCACCGGTGTGAGAATACTGAGATTATAGAGAATGCTTCACTTTATAAAGACACGAAAAGGCTGGACCTGTTGTATAGATGTGCAAGTAAAAAAAAAAAACTAAATCAGAGAACAGCTGACTTGGCTCAAATCACTGACTAGTCTCTATTTAATAGACGGTGTAAATTCAGAATCTGTAATTATGTATAAATGTTGTTGTAAATGGTCAGATTTGGAAAATTTGATTTAACATCTTGGTTTTATCCTTCAGCGAAAAACAAGTACAAGACAAACAGGTTGTTTGTTAATTTAGTTCAGATCTTCTAATTTTGTGAAGCCTAAATGGATCTTTAAGGTCATCTAGTGTTTGATGGAATAAACAATAGGTATGCCAAATGTTATCAATACATGATATATGTATTTTTATGTATGATATGAGTTAATGCATAGCCACTTTGATGTACCAGAATATTGTCGTGTCATCTTGTTTATAACTAAACAAGACTCTGTTATCAGTCCATTAAGAATATGGTGTTACCATTTTATACAAGTTACATCTGTTTTTATTTCGCAGTTTGTGTGTGTGGAGAGTTTAGTGACAGCCGTGGTTGACATGTACCCAGAGACCTTCAGGAGAGGCTACCGCAGAGAGCTGCTGATTCTGGGCATGTCTATAGTCTCCTTCTTCATAGGACTCATCATGTGTACAGAGGTAAGGCTCAGCTTTAGTTGCATTATCTAATTCAAAGGTAACAAATGTCAAGTTTTTAAATTGCGTATAAAAACAGTGCTGCAAGAGTGACTTGTTTAGACAATTTTTTTTAATGTAGCAATTAACAAAGAACAATTGACAAAATGAACTGTCATTCATTCATCTGTTGCTATAGCAAGTGCTTTGAATTGCTCCGGTCACATATGAAGTATTTTGAGCAATGAAAATTGTACTTACATGTGCTGTCTAATAGGTCATGGCTTTACACAGACTATGATAAGCTCATAAAATGTACTACTTTAATTATAAGCAGTATGTAAAATACAGTGTCAAAGTTTAGTTTAGGGTCTGGTTGTTGCTCATATCAGCTTTGGAGATTACGCTTCTATTATTGTGTTTACGTTTTATCTAACGTAATTTTATCTAATGTAGACATGTCATCATCATCATCATCATCATCATCATCATCATCATCATCATCATCATCATCATCATCATCATCATGTCTGGGATGAGGCCCAGCCAGGTATGAATGTTCAACAGTCCATATGATAGAAAACATGTATTTATTAAAATAGTTGAATGATTTGATCCGGAGTGCATCATGTGATGCACCTCCTCCTGTAGTTTATGAAATGACCCAGAGGTCTGTCCCACTGGACACTTTGTTTTCAGTCCTAAAGGTCTGTGTTCAAGCTGTCCATCTGGAGCTGTATTCAGCTCTGCTGGAAGAGAATCTGCTTCCTCAAACTATCAAGAAGGTCTTTCATCCAGTAAAAGCTTTTCATGTGTCCATATGCACTGCTCTCCATCTAACCCCACTGCAAAACATGCCGTACTGGTCCCTTGTGGCCTATAATGGCCCTGAAACAAGAAAATAATTAAATGCAATATTAAAATACAGTACTTTCTCAGTTTTGTCTACTGTTTATTGACTGTCAAAAAACTGTTTGTCATTCCCAACACTTTATAAAAACTACCAATCTCTCCCTCTGATTTTATTTGTCCTGCACTCAGGACACTTTAGTCCTTTCTGCTGCCAAAGAGACGTCATGAATAAAATGTCACGAGAATCTTAGAGTAGGATTAAATCACAGTTCAGAAGGTCAATACCTGGCTGAAGTACAGTGTAGGAGCATAAAGGCGGTCACTGAGACATTTTGATGATATTCTTAGCTGCTTACAAGTATAGAGCTGTGATGTAACCCCACTTTGAAATTTATGTGAGATTTTATTTATGATAAACCTTTTAGTGGAGGAGCAGAAAGAACAGATGAGTTTTCTTGAGTGGAGGTAATGCAGGTAGAGTGGATAATAAAATGTGAGCATCACCAGTGATACTGTAACAATGGAGACTTTCGTCTCAATAGTTTGACATTTCGACAAGAAGCACTCAGATTTCTTACTCAAGTAAAAGTAGAAATACTGCAGTGAAGAAAAGTAAATGTCTTCTACTCTCTACTTACAGTAAGTAAAATTACATAAGTGTTAGCATCCAAATGTACTTAAGTAGAATTGTTTCAGAACAGTCTATTTCAAAAAAAAAATTACTACATGCATTCATGTGTAAGCATCACTTTATGTTGCCGCTGGTGAGGGTGGAGTTTAATTTTGACTAACATATACATACTATATATTGGGTAGCATCATCACAATCATCATCATCATCATCATCATCATCATCATCACAATAGTCACTATTTGTTTATTATTTGAACCTGCAAGTAACTAGAAACTAAAGTTGTCAAATAAATGTAGTTGAGTAAAAAGTGCAATATTTCCCCCTGAAGTGTCGTAGAGTAGAAGTATAAAGTGGCAATACCTTAACATTACACTCAAGTACAGTGGTTTAAATGTGTTACTTTCCACCACTCGCATATCTTTATGTTAAGCTAAACTACAGCTAGCAGCTGGTTAGCTTAGCTTAGCTGATTACTCTGTTTCCAGAGTACAACCAAGCTTGGCTAACCAACTGCTGGCTCCAGTTTCATATTGAACTGACAGATTTTTTTTATTCCCAAAAAGTTGAATTACTCCTTTAACATCCATGAATAGGTCACAGTAAATGTCATGAATATAACATGTAATGCAGAGGCCTCCACTGAAAAAAAGTTGTTTTTCTACAGTACAGAACTATTTCACTTTAAAATACTCTCAATGTATCAGAGCCCTAATTGCCCACTAAAGTACACAGTGTGTAATTGGGGTTTACTGTGATCAATTTGGGACAAAACTCATCTTGAGCAAGATATAAGAAATATCAGTGCAGAGTTGCTGTGCACATTGGTTTACTATTACATCCTGACAACTAAATCAAGCACACAGTGGTCCATTTCATATTTGATACAGTCTGTCTGATGCTCATCTCGAGGCTTTGACAGAAAACTGACACCTGTCTCGTCCTATCAGGGAGGGATGTATGTCTTCCAGCTGTTTGACTCGTACGCTGCCAGCGGGATGTGTTTGCTGTTTGTAGCCATATTTGAGTCCATCTGTATCGGCTGGGTGTATGGTAAGATAATGGTCTCAACGTATATAGAGATCTCAAAGAAATATTTGTTTTTCAGTCCTCGCCCTTGTTACCTCAGTCTGTCTTTTGTCATCTGAACAGCTGCCATACATTTCAGCACAAACAACATTGTGTCATGCTCATACCCTCTTTGCTGCAATCATATTTCTTCTCTGCCCTCTGCTGGAGAATAGGCTCAAACACATGCATCCTTGTCTTAAAATTATACAAGAGAAACAAATCTTTTGACTAAGATATTAAATACATATTGCAGCAGTGTGAAATGTTGTCATTCAAACATGGAGCCCCGTTTCTATCAAATATGGCATCCTGCAATGGACATTTTATGCCCTATAGCTAGAGAGAAATAATTTGTAGCTTTTGTTTCTGGGTTTACACTGTTTACACTACTCCCTTTTTAAAGGGACGGTTCACCCCAAAATCAAAAATATATATTTTCCTCTGGCTTGTAGTTTTGGTGTAAGTTTTGGAGCTATCAGCTGTAGAGATTCCTGCCTTTTCTCAAATATATTAGAACTAGATTGCTTAGTCATGAACTAGATTACTCGTCATGTGGTGCTCAAAGCACCAATAAAATACTTTTTAAAACCCTCAACAGTAGTGCCTCTAACCAGAAATCATGACCTGGTTACTCAGGATAATCCACAGGCCTTGTTGTGAGCAGTTTCATGTAGGAACTATTTTCTTTCTACTAAACTACACTGTATCACTGCACAGTAGGAAACTCATGATAATGCAGGATGTAAACATTAATGGTGTCCTTCCTCAGCTGAGCTATAAAGTTAGCTAAGTTAAAAACAATGTAGATGGATATATAGCGCTACAAGTCAGAAATGTGTATTTTTTATTTTTGGGTGAACTATCCCTACAATATGACAACAAACCCAGTTGTATTCAATAAGTTAAGAATGTTTTACATGCAGCAAAGCTAATCTTAAAAAAAAGTCTCAGACAACATTTTATCGACATCTAGACAGCGGCTCTGTTCAGACGGCCTTACACTGTCAAAATACATCAATCACGTCATTATTTTGATGTTGCACGCAGACACGGAGTGACACTTATTTGCATTTCAGGTAGCGACAGATTCTACCTAAATATCGAGGACATGATTGGCTACAAACCTATCTTCTTCATCAAGTGGTGCTGGATGATCCTGACCCCCGGCATCTGTGCTGTGAGTCTCACTGAAGACACAACATCGAAAGCAGCAGGAGCATCAAGGACCACAAACAACATATCATGTAGATGAGCAGAATGATGATTAAAGACTGACAACTTCAGAAGTCTTTTTTCCAGCTATCAAAAGGATTCTGGGTTTCAAATTAAGAACAGTATTTAGTTATAGGATAAAACTGATGAATTTGTTTTTTGGTTCTTGGTTAATTTTCACATGAATGATACATATCTGGCCTCAACATTTTCTGTGCTTTGCTGAAGCACCATACTGACTTCAAAGTATGTGACCTTTATTAATTCCTTTCCACAATGTAAATAACATATAACGAATTTAATGTTATTTTCCTTCTGCTGCAGGGAATTTTCCTGTTTTTCCTGATTAAATACAAACCGCTGAAGTACAACAACGTGTACACCTACCCTGACTGGGGCTACGGTATCGGCTGGTTCATGGCCTTGTCCTCGATGGTCTGCATCCCTCTGGGGATTATCTGGATGATCTGGAAGACTCCTGGCACCTTCTCTGAGGTAAAAAATACACACCAGGACAAATCTCACACTTATAGTATTTTACAGGCAGTCACGTAACGAGGGCAGAATGTCACAGAAACAGTAATGCTCATATTGCATGTAGCTATATCTATATTTTCATTGTCAAAAAACTGCAATACACTTACCAGTAATACCACTAATTACTTTAAATTTATGAAGCCATGCTCTTGATGATCAGTAGCCTCATACTGAACCCAGTTACTTTCAGTTTCGAAAAGAAATATTAGCATTGATTTTTTTCTTCTTCAAAAGCAAAAATGTTATCTTGGTTTGCTCAGACAATAGGCAGATAGAAAGATCTACAGGAGGTTTTATTTCCATTAGCCTTTTCACTCGTTCGCTCTCTCATATTTTTCGTTTGTCTTGTTCAAAACAACAATGGACAGTGTGGCCAGAGGTTGTAATAGAATTCATTTTGATAATACTTTTATTTGTTGTAAAGATCGATAAAAAGCAGAACAACATTGGTGACTGTTGTTTTTACACTTGGGAAACATGACACCTGTATTACCTGCACCCCTCCTAATAAAGGAAACGGGTGAAAGGCTGTTGTATCTCTCCCATCTGACTTTCTCGGAGGGATTGTGACACAGTCGAATGATCTCCCATCTTTGCTCAGGGGAGGATCAAATAAACAAAAATTACAGGTTGCTGCTGTGAGATGATCAGTGGTGGCCTCTGGCAGACCTGAGGCATGATGATAAAAAGTAGAGAAATTATATCAGTTATGTTGAAATCCACATGGCATACAAATTATAGATTAAGGTCGTGTAGAAATCTTAGTTCCTAGATAACAAAAAATGATAATGGAATACTTAAATTCAGTTATAAGTTTGTCAGAAGCCTGGATGACACATTTTGTTATTTGATATGATATATATACAATTTATACAGTATATTATGGAGTAAACTAGGGATAAACCTATATGTTTGTGATGTTTTATGTTTTGTTTGGACCCAGAAGCAGACACAACCTCAGGTAGATGGTTTGAGTGAGAGTTCATTGCAAAGCTTGAACACGAGAAGCAAAATCAACGCTGTTATATACGCTGAGATTATACTCCGAGACATGAGGAAGGATGAGAAGGATGAAGACCAGGGTTCTTATACCGCAGCTGATTAGCTTGAATGAGGAACAGGTGTGGAGATTGCCAGGTGCCAAGAGGAGGGGAAATAATCAATATTTGGAACTCTTAGTGTCAAAATTTAGAATAAATTAGTGATGGAATGTACAGTAACTAAGTACAATTTACTCAAGTACTATACTTGAATACAATTTTGACGTACCTGTACTTTGGTGGGTGGCACGGTGGTGCAAACTCCTCGCCTCACAGCAAGAAGGACCTGGGTTCAATTCCCAGCCAGGGCCTTTCTGTGTGGAGTTTGCATGTTGTCTGCGTGGGTTCCCTCTGGGTACTCCGGCTTCCTCCCACATTCAAAGACATGCAGGTTAATTGGTGACTCTAAATGTACAAATGAGGTAAGGGTTAGTTGATGCCACAAAAAGCAGATTTCCTGTATATATCAACATATTAATTGCTGGCACAGACAATTCAATGTTGGAAAAATGGTTGTTGATGCTTTTTTAGTTCATTCATTCATCCATACATCAGAGTGGTTATGTGCATTAGCTCTAGCTAATAGAAGTAAAAAAGTAAAAAAGAATGAGCGATAACCTCTTATTTCTCTCCGTCTATGCTTCCCACAGAGAATGAAGAAGCTGACGACTCCCAGCAAGGACCTGAAAATGAGAGGGAAACATGCCGCTCTCAGTCCTTACGCTGCCAACGATGCAAAACTTAAGGTCGATGGGAAAATATCCACCATCTCAGAGAAGGAGACACATTTCTAACCGACCGCCTGACTGACCGACCGAGCTGCCTGCCATCTTCACAAGAAGTCCAATCAACGAAAACTACAGTAAACAACAACATTTTCCACCACTACACGAAACAGGAAATGAAAAAAAAAAAAATGACTCGGAGTGTTATTTTTGTTTTGTAAAAAAAAAAAAGAAAAAAGGAAAAGTTATCATATGATGATGTAGTCTGCTTCTGTTTTGCACAAACTTTGATAACACGTTTGTTGTTTTCAGTTAACGTTGTGACTAAAGCAGCTGTTTCTTTCTTTTCTAACCATTAATATTAAAAATCTGTTTCATGACACACAATATTCTGTGGTTAAAACCTGTCCTGGTACCTTGTCAGTACTGGTCACACTCATGTCTGGGCCTTTAGAGCAATACCGAGCTGTTGTGTTGTAAAAGGCTTCCACTGTACATTTATTGGAAAAGTGCTGTGACTCCCTATTAGGTACTAGGTACCCAAACATGACTATCTAAGATGTAGCAGCTTGGGGACCATTCTACATAGTTTTGTCTGTTAAGAGAGGATACTGCAGTATGGGTTAGTACTGAGGTTATAAGAGGGCATACCCTGAATAGACTTTGAGTTGTATATAAAGAGTTTAGCCATTGACTTTACCTGAACCTGCTGTGACTGCGAGGAATGTGGAACGGAGGCCTTCAGTGATTCTTATTTACTTTAATTCAGTGCCGTTGCTTAGTGACAGACGCAAAAGAATCAGCTCACTGGATGTAATTGAATGATATTATTCGGTTATTGATCATCGTGTTAGGATATAATGAGTCCTTGAGGGCTTTGCTGATTTTAATGGAACCTCTCTTTCTAAATAGACGTCTCTGAAGGGCAAATTAAAAACACTCTGTTAAAGCCCTAAAGTTTTACAAATCTTCAATTTTTCATCTCTAGTTTTGAGTTACAAATCGTTGCAGTAAATGACTCGCAGGCTGAGCATAAAAACACACCCCTCTCCTCTAGCTGCCCTCCTATAAGTTGTGGGTATGTGTCATTTCACAGTAATTATGCTGAGCCTAACACAGAGTGACAGACAGACAGACAGACGAGCTTCCACCCCTGCATTTTTATTTCCTGCTTCGTCTGTAAAGGAGAAGATGGACGCCCATCGGATGAGCATTTCAAAACCCATCTGTCCTCTTATTCTTATTTTTCTTTTCATTATTTTCCTCTGTCCCATTCTGTTTTTCTCCCGTTGTCCTTCCTTCTCATCTTCAACCTCTGCTTGTCTACTTCCTTCAATTTTTTTTCCACTTCTGTCTTTCTCTTCATCACGTGGAGGGCTTGAGCAATGACACGGGCCTTGTGTGAAGCCGTGATGCTGCTGAATGCTTCGTATTCCGCGGAAGACCTATGCATCAGCGATAGACTTGCTATTGATTAGTGTTTCTGTGACCTTTCTTCTGACATTGTAAAGCATTAAACCTCACCGAAAAAAAATTGATCTTTTAATTTTGCTGTCTGAGCCACTGCAGGGTTGAAAGCACAGTCTGTCGCTGTCATCCATTGAATTGTGGTGAGAGTCAATGAGCTGGTCTCATTGTTCAGATCAATCTCAGTTCATTACAGCCTCATCCAATCAGCACTCAAATGACTCAGAGTTGTCCTACCTCCCTTCCTTGCTTTGTCCGACCTTCTCACTTCCTTTCCTTTCTTCCCTCTCTCCTTGTTTCCTGATGAAAATGCAATCAGAGGAATGCATCTGAGGGGATGAAACTCTCTTTACAGTTTTTCAGGAGGAGGCAAAGAATGGAGGGGAAGAAATAAGGAATTGATGAGCTGAGGAAGTGCGTGACTGAGTAAGCAATGAGGGAAACCGAGGAAGTGATAAGTGACTGAAGCCCCTCCTGTCTGAGCTGTAACATCCTCTTAAACATGTGATTGGTCCCTCTGGTGTGGTTGCATTATGACATTATCACCTTCTCACTGATGTTTTGTGCAAAGCTAATAGTTGTGTGCATCAGAAATTATAGCCTGCTGTTTAACACTGATCATGTTGATGTATATTTTTACATCTCTTTCTAGAAATCTGTGAGCTTGAGATGAAAGATGTTTTAAAAGAAATGCTGTATTAAAAAGAATACGTCCTTTGTTTTGACTTTTGATATGCCGCTCAAACGATCTTGTTATAGAAATATAATGAAAAGGTGTTTTACTGTTCTGTACTGTTCTACACACATTTTGGTATTCACAGGACACTTGAACTGTCTGCTTACTCATTTTTAAGAATAAATATTATAAAGGAAAGTGGAGAGGAGACTCTGGTCATTTGTATTGAACTTCACAATTCAGCAATAATCCTGAAAAATAATACTCTTATATACTGACATTTCTTTCCTTCTTTAAGTCCTTTGAAATGTTTCAATGGCACTTTATAGATAAAGTGATAGGATTAGATAAGATGGCATTTTAGCAAGTCCGATACAGCGACTGGATCATTGACAGGCACATACAGTAACAGAATCTGAAGCAGAGAATATTTAAAAAAAATGCATGTTGCAAAATAAAATTTGCACCAGGATATGACTGAATGAAATATTTGAAAAATACTGACTTAATACAAAAAGCTTGTTTTTAAATGTCAATTTATGTAATACATTTATTAGACATTTTAATGTGAGAGTAAGAAAAATTTAATGGGTAAAAAAATTGCTTGTGTTAAAACTGACCGGTTTACAGGCCATTTTATACTTAATCTGCTTGGATAGACCTCAGGGCTGTGTGTACAAACTGGGCTTCACTGACATCTTCCTCATTTTCATGTTAGTCTTGTCACACCTGTCTGAGCAGGACAACTTTCCTACAGTTTTGTCACATTACATAATTACCAGCATAGCTCCACCTTTACCAGAGGTCTTATCAGCCACTGTGATTGGCCTTTTGTTTGACACGTCACAGGAGATAAAGCACATGGTGCATGCTGTTTCACTGTCACAATGTCATGGCTTGGGATGCTTCAATTAAATGGAGCCATCGTTAATGTCACTTGTGTTTTTATTACAAGTCAAGACAAGTCAAAAATGGCTTTTGAAAACAGTTTACAGATAGAAATATGTCATTTTTGCTTCCTTAAATAGTGGCCTCAAAATGAATTTGCAGTACAATAAAACAAAACAAAACAATATTTTTCAGTGTCTTGGTTCTGTATATTTTCTCTCTCTTTCCTTCTTTATTTATGTATCTTTACTGTCACTGTCAAATAAAGGAAAAATGCCAAATACCATCTTTTTTCTCTCTTTGATCTGAGATGATTTTTTTGTGGAACCTCACAATCACTTTGGTCCGGTGTGTTTTTGTGTGTTTTTGTGTGTAGGCCTCGGGGTGTTTGTTTGAATGTGTGTGTGCAGTCATGTGCATACATCCAACTGTCACACTTCAGAAATCAGCTTTACTTTCTTTAGTTTGGAGGGGACGTCTTGACTTGATCCAGTAGATGTTGTAAAGTAAATCTTTTGTTGTTGTGTCACATTGCTGCTGCATGAAAAAGTTTCTGGACTCTGCGGCCAAGCAAAAAATCCATTCAGGCAGTATGTGTGAAGTTTAAATGGCTGTCAGTGGGAAAATCATTCACTCACAAATGCTGAAAAATGACTTCTCTTCCTTTTCTTTTTGGAGATAAGCTTTAATCTAAAACACTGCTGTTGGAAGTTTTCCTAGAAGCTAAAGATAAATCACATCAACATATATAAGGATGGACGACACTTCTTCAATTCCTCCCACTGTACAAAATTGAAGTCAAAATATCCCGGATACGAGTGCTACCATCTTGCGCTGGTGATGTCATTTGGAGCCAGAGTCTGTGCAGTAGTAGTAGTGGAGCCGTGGTATTGAGTTCTATCAAAGACAGTTCAGGAACCAAGACGGTTTCAATGACGAGTTATTTCCTGTATCTGTGTCACGTGGGTTTCGTCACTGCCCCGCCCATTTAGGAGACGAGCGGCTGGTCTGAGTCCATTCATTCTTATGGGAGAAATGAACATAATCACAGATTAGGGCCAATTCTTTCATCCCTTTGGTATCAAAGTAAAAATAGGACCCAATTTTCACAAGCCACATATCTTCCGAACATTCTGAAATTAAAACAGCATTTTTCAGACGAACATATCAGGAGAAAATTTACTTTGTTCTAAACCTGTTTCTGCCTTAGCAATACACTCGCAAGATCTTGATATCTGCCTCATTATAGGCAACGTGCTTTCGCAAGATCTCGAGATCCATTGCAAGCATATCAAGCTAGCAGATAACCTGGGAATGGTGCTCGACTCACACAACCTCCGGACCGTTCTGTCAGAACCCAGACGGACAGATCGCCTTAAGATCTTAAGCCTTAAGGTGCTGCTGTAATGACACTGACCGTGATGCGGGCACTGGGGCTAATGGCTGCAGACCACCCAGTGGTGCCTCTGGGGCTGCTACACGTGTCGCCTGCAAAGGTGGTTTGCCAGCCTTCACTTTGACCCCAGGACACACAGGACAACGTCCATTCCTGGGGGTCTCAGAAACATCTATTGCTTGGGACCTGCTGGGATGGGTGACATCGTATGTGACGGTGTTCCCCGAAGGGCCACTGTCGGGATGGTAGGGAATTTGCTGGGGGAGAGCGGTAGGAGGTACATGGTCTCCATTGGAGATGCAACACATCAACCTCCTTGAGCTCGAAGCAGTGCTCCCGTGATGCAGGACAGTTGGTGCAAACCGACAGCCGCACCGCAACGGCGTTCATCAACAGGCGTGACAACAGGAAGTGACCCTCCCTCTGTGGTGAGGTTCACATTATTGCACCTCAGCGTAGTTAAAATGTGGCCACATCTACCTCAATCATTCACTGATTTAATGCACTCCCCAGCGAGCACGCTAAGTGACACTGATCAAACACACCCCGATGTTACGTGATGAACAGGTGATGCCGATTTGCCAAAATGCTAAAAGCTAAAATGCTCACGGTGGATCCTCAGCAGTGATTTCTAAATTTGCTACATTGCTGATGAACTTCTACCTTCAGTGAGGTGTGTGAGGACTTTCTGCTCTTTCTATTTCTGTCAAAGCTGTGACAGCACAGCCTCTTTCAGCTCAAAATCTTTGAAAACTGTGAGGAGCACAGAGAGGCGAAATGGACTGGTTCTCGTGGGACAGAAATTCTAAATGGACTGGTTATAGTAGGACAGAGAGGCCAAATGGACTGGTTCTAGTGGGACAGTGGACTGGTTATTATATGCACTGAGAATGGTCAAGCAGAAAAGTTGAACTAGCAGATTGAGGCTCACAGGCTTCTGACAGGTGAGTACATTCACTAGTTTTGTGTGTGCATAGTGTTGTGTGTGCGTGCTATGCGGTGTAAAACAGCAGCGCTCTTTCGGCACGATGGCGGTTGTTTCATTTCTGTATATTGTACCTACTGCGGTGTCCACAGATGGTTTTATTTATTCGTGGTCATGTGTTTAATTGTCTCAGTTTTATACTTGTTTTGGGTTCACTGTAGTGAGGCTAAAGAGAGGAAGGCTGTTGTATATTTATAGTTGATAATCAGTGGTATGGTCAGGCTGCAAAATCTGTCTAAACAAATGGAGCTTATTGTCAGTTTGGACGTAAGGGCTTGGTGGCTTGATGTTGTTCCCCTAGTGTTGTTGGATCGTCATTGAATGAAACATTGAATTTGTTAATTTAACAGTGACATTATATAACCTCCCTATCATAATTTCCAAAATGTAATGCAGTAACATTTACTCAGAGTACAGTTTAACAGACTTACTTTTTACATGTATCTAAGTACATTTTTAGTCTAGTACTTTAGATGTACTTGAGTAAAATTTGTGTAAAGAAACAGTACTTTGACTTGAGTATAATATTCTAGTACTCTTCACACCTCTGGCAGCACAGCGGTCATTTATCGGGCTCCACCCACTGTACCCATAGAGTCCAGTAGAGGGCGGCACCTGTGTGAGACAGAACCTAAGGTTATGTTATCGTAGTTTGGCCTATGTCTGATATCTGATAACACTGAGGGGCGGGATTTATGACCTATACTGCAGCCACCACCAGGGGGCGATCAAGATGTTTTGGGTTCACTTCTGGGGAGCTCTCATGTTGTCCATCTTTACAATTAATTATCGATCAATACAGTAGATAGATTAGAGAAACACCATCAAAACCACGGTATCTAAACAATTTAAGTCTACTATTTACTCTACTTTTAGCCCCTTTTGGGGGACTTACTTGACTTTAATTAACAGTCAGTTGCTAACTTTGTCTGTCATTTGTCATTAGCTGGTCAAAACTAGCTAAAAGAGGCTAACAAGAATAATAATTCTCAATGATTTTGGTAAAATATTGTTAAGGTTCAACTCACGATCATGTACAGATCATGTGCAGTAACTTGGCAGTGAGAGCAAGTTACACGTGCCACTATATGAACACAGTAGGCCTATAATTATACACCGCATACAGTGCAGACAGGCAGCCTAACATAGACACAAATTTAGAAAAGTGATGGAGAGACAGACTGATGCAGATGCCGTTAAACAGATGAGGAAATAAGAGACTGCAGATAAAAGAACAGCCAGTAAGAGAGGAAAGAGAGAAATAGCATTCTTCCCTGCAGTTATGGAGAAGGCATAACAGATTAGTTGACTCACACGCAGAGTTCTGAGTCTGTGCTTCAGGACAGAGCCAAGATAGAAACACAATGCACCATGGCCAAAAGTCAGCCTTGCCTAAAGATCATAGCAACCTAGTTTTTTACCCTTATCTTTTGATAGCGAGCAAGAAAGGAAAATATATGTGCAAGAAATCACTTTACTGTAAATGCATAGATGAGACAACTAATATTACACCCAAACCCTGTTATCCATTACACTGCAGCAGATTGCTTAGTGCCAAATGTTCAACTTTTGGGAAAAATTAACCACTGAGGAATTGTGAGACAGATTTAAAAAAATAAAAATAATTACAGTTTATTCATAATCCTGCTGCAATTAAAGCTACTATTAAAGTCAGTTCAGTTTAGTTTTCTCAGCTGTTAGACATTAATATATTATTTCAAGACAAACAACACCTGCCTTGATACAGATACTATTAGAATCCTCTGCTGGCATGATGGCTTTATGTGTATGTGTTATGTGTGTGTGTCTAATGCAAATGTTGTACTGTACCGCTGATGGGCGCTTGGAGGCAGGACACAGGGACAGCCAAATGATTATGAAAAGGAAGGAAAATGTATTGAAAGGCAGAGAGCAATCTGAGAAGACGAATGGGTCACAGAGCCAAATGAAAAGGACGGAAGGGAGCCCAGAAACACGTTGGATATGCCACAGAGCCTTGCAAAAGTGCAGAAATAAGTTTGTATTTGTAAGATAGTATTTATACATTGTGCTTAATATAGTAAGATTATCTTAATAATCACATATAAATTGATGTAGCCAAATTAAATTAGACGAATATGACTCTTTTGCTCTGCTATCCCACCCTCTAAAGGAGTGATTGAAAAATCCTTTCAAGGCTTGCCAATGCAGCAGTAAATTCTAATAAGGGTCCGAGATCACTATAGACTATTGTTAGACATTTTTTTGTGTTAAAACTGAATCAAAAAAGTGTAATAATGTGATATAGCCTCAAACATGCTGCAATAAAGCAAGATTTTATAGAACATTCCATACACTGCATATAGCTTTTATTAAACTATGGGAGCCTAAATTCACTCAGAGGTCGTGGTTTTGGTTCAGAGCTTTAAAAAGACTCTGCTTCCCTCTAATTTAATCAGATTTGTTCCCGTTTGATGCCCTGCTGGTGTGACATGAGGCTGGAGTTATTCTTTTAATTTCAGCAGGGGGCAGCAAATTCCAAATTGCCTTGACTGAACAAGCTTCAACACCAGGTGAAAATACCACAGTGCATGGGTGTATTTCTGTTACTTGTGTGTGTGCTGATGCTTCTGCACATGGCTGCATATGTGTGTGTGTGTGTGTGTGTGTGTGTGTGTGTGTGTGTGTGTGTGTGTGTGTGTGTGTGTGTGTGTGTG
>JBBPCS010000359.1:8523259-8539366 GCA_037974645.1 Hollardia meadi
TTGAACGGTTCACAGAATGCTGTTGTCATGCTGCTGTCAAACCCTAGGTGTAGTGCAGTACGCTATCAGTCATTCATCTGGAAACATTGGTATGATTGTCTTTCATAAGAAGTGCCAATGCGCTGTCTTTGTGTGTGTATGTTTTATATCTTGTCTGTTTGGGGTTTTTTTCTGTGTATGTGTGTATGTATTTTGGACTCTGAGTCTGGCAATAAAGATGAACTGAACTGAACTGAACTATATATAATAAATTTAATTTTACCCATAATTAAAGTTTTAATTTTTGGATTGGACGCATGTAGCTCTTTGAGAGATGCTTGGAAGTATTTTGACAAAATAAACAAAGTGAATGTGTAGTGCAAGCAAAGTCACGTTAAACTTGTGTATCATAGAACAACTAGTTTGATGATTGACAATTTGCAGATTAAGCAAAAGGAGAAAACAACGCACACACAAAGGCAGGCATGCACCTGCAATATCAATGGGGCAGTCTAGCAGCAATCTAAATAAATTACATTTATATAACGACAATAACAAAAATTCTATTTCAGCTGTTAGCCTTTCCTGTTTAGTTTCCAGACTGTAGTCAGTGAGCAGATGATAAGCTTTTTTTTCCCTCCCAGGTGAAGTTGCTTGTATCAAAAACTCCTCACCACATGAAAACATCAGATTTTTGGCCCCGTCACCTCTGCACACCTCGCTAATACCAGCAGCTAATAGTTGTTTTGGCATTAAATCCAGGTATTGCTGTTTTGCCAAGATATTTTATTTAGGCATCCTTATTATTAGCACATCAAGATTATTACAAGCACACCAACTATTTGACATGTTCTTTTTTTTCTTCCCGAAAACGAATTCTATTTAAAATATTTGTACGGAACAAATATTTGGCAAAAACCCATTATTCGTGCTCTTCCAAATATCAGATTCAGATTCGCCGCCACCCCTACTCTACCTGCTATTAGGTGGATGTTTTAATGTAAGTGCGTACATTTTTAGCCGGCACCAATGGGAGTCAAATGCCAAACCTGTGAAACATTGGTAACAGATATGCTAACACTTTGAACTGTACATATCCAGTACAGTAAAATATCTGAGCTTTTCAGGATTAGATGAGAAGAAGATTCAAATTTAAGACATATTTCGACTCTACATGAAAAAGACCTTCACATGTGTCTCCTTCAAGTACTGCCCCTTCCTCCTCTTGGGAACATTTCAAAAGCTTGTCCTTGAAATGTCAAATATAAATGGCAGCAGGGGAAGGCTTGGATGATAAAGTTGTTACAAAATACAAAAGAAAGCTCAGTTTTACTGTAAATTCTCTGCAGCAGTAATGCTTCTTTGCAGGTTTTCCAGCAGGATTTTATCTGTGCCATTATGAAAACAAAAAAGTAAAATGTACACAGGTAAAACATAAAACTATATGTAATTATAAAGTCTGATACTATATGTCTGACCTCTACAACCTTTGATATCACAAAATTTAACTGAACCAACCTAAATTAGTTGCACAACATAAATATCAATAGGGAGATGCAATCAGTGCACATTCAATGAATAATGACTCAGAAAAATCAAAGCTATCACTCCTGATCAACATCTATTTATTCTGTTGTTCAGATTAGTTTAATATTGTTGAATACTGTTAATCACATTTCATAGTTTTATTGTTAAACTATTTTAAATCAATCATTTTCTACACTCCCCTCAAAGGCCAATACGTGACAATTGGCCTACTGTTTGTGTTGCCTTATTTCATCAACACTTATAATTTACTCATAATTTATCTGTACTGCAGACAAGTTACACTTACACACTAAACACAATACATGATAATTGTATATCATTTATCTTTGTTCAAATTCTGATGAATGGACATAAATCTCCAAAATAATATTGTCTTCAAATGAAACCCTGTTGAAAAGAAAAGTATTCTGCTGTTCTAATTAACATCAAAGTTACACTTAGGCCTACTTGAATGACTGTGAGATTGTTTTGATTGTATGCAGTGCTACTGATTAATAATGATGCCATGAAAACCTACAGGCCTCCGGCTGCAAAACAACATAAAGCATTTGACTGAGCACACCAAATTCAAATTAACCCCCAGAAAATTCATTTGAGAACCATAATAGGGCCTCTATAATACAGCAGCTTCAATCAGCAGCTGGTGTAGCAGCAGCAGCAGCAGCAGGAGCAGCAGCAGCAGGAGCCCACAGGAGCTGGAGGACCCCACCAGAGACCCACAGTAGGCTCAGCCTCTGATCCTCTGTTTAAGTCCATTCCTTCATATCAGACACAGTCTCATGCACTGTCCCTCTACCCATCTGCTTTACTCCTCTGCCCCAGAATTCAGACTTTGCCCCTCAATCCAAACATCGGCTCTAACTGTCTCCTTCAATCTAGCAGCCTATCTTTAACTTTGATGGCAGCCTTTTCACTCAGTCTACATGCTCCTGGCTGCAGCCATAATTGACGCTTCACGTCAGAGAGCCTCAGTTGTTCTATGTGCTGCTCATCCTCACCGAGTGGCAGTCAGCGCTCTTCAGCACAAGACCTTTCTCTAACCTCAACCTGAAAAACTCTCTCACTGAAATTTTCTTTATTAAATGTTGGTTAATGATTACAGGAATAGTCCCTCAATCCCAGCTCCACAGTTTTAGGCCGACCTTGCTTTTTAAATGAACCTTGTCGAAAAAGACCCTGAAAGCGGTCCACACAGATGTGGTCAAACTAAACTGCACAGTCCACAGCTCTGTTGCCTAGCAACACATGAGTGAATACCAGTATTTCGTTTATCACAGCAGGGATTAGGCATTAAACGGTCATGTGAATTGAACTGATTTAGTACCCTCCTTGTTTTGTTTTTCAAAATGTTTTAGATTTTTATGTTTTGCTGTGCTGTGACACCTTTTCACTTTTTTTAAAACCCAATTTGCCGATGTATTTCATTCCATGTATGAATATATCTGGCAAGTATATCACATTAAACTTACTGCAATACTTTAAACTGCCCAAGGAGCGAAAAACAGCAAAGGATATAAGAGCAATCGTGATCTATCTTTCTCTCTCCATCCTTCCCTCTGCTCTGTGGTGGCCACATCACAGCCGCGTGTTGAGGGTGCAGGTGGTGGCGGATGTAGATTCTCTGAAAGCCATTAAGTGTAAATATCACTCCTGACTGGTGAATCACAATCTGTCTCCCTCAATTACTTTGACTTCGGTTAACAACCCATAAAAATGGTTTTGGGAACAGACTTGAAACCCAAAGACAGGACACAGTTTCTTATTCCATGGAAAAGATGCCATAAGATTACAGCCATTGTTTAAAAATATGATACATGAGAATAGCTCAAATGGAAAAACGAATGTTTCAGCTTTCATTCCTCAAACAGAGCTTCTTCATTACAAATACATGAGATTCAACACAAGCTAGTTGAGTGGAACATCCCAGTTATAGCTCCAACCACTGAGTCCTCCCTGTGTCCGGCGAACTCGTCCTTCCTGTGATTCATATTTCTGTAGCTACAGCAGCTAAAACCCAATCAAACTCAGTCATCCAGCATCTGAATCCCCCATTCTGCTCTGATGTTGTACAAAAGAGAAGATTGATGTGGAACATTAATACAGGTGTACAAGCAAGAAGAATGCCCTGCGCTATAAATTATAGTGTAACCAGAGGCCAAAACGTATTGATATTCCCATATCACAACCCGCTAGCCCTCTGGACCAAACAAAGAGCATTTTGTTATGATTTTAATAGGAGGTCAATAATTCCTCTGGTATTTTCAGACCAAACTGATGCAGATCAATGGTTTGACATTGAACTGCATCCTTTTGTTGAAAAAATGCTTTAGGCTGAAGTATTTAAATTTGCTTATTCGTTTATTTGAATTTCTAGTAAGAAGATGTATTTGAAAAATATTGATTAATGATGAGCTAATGATTTTTAGCCCCGCAGCAGCATAGCAAATATGTAAATTAGAGTTAGTTGATTGACTTCATGATCATTATACAGTAGTAGTAAAATCATGATGTGAAGATATGGATTTCCAATGTGGAGCAAAGGGCACGACTGTCCAGTGGTGTAACGGTCCCATGTACCGTGTGTGTGTGTGTGTGTGTGTGTGTGTGTGTGTGTGTGTTGCAATGTCTGTCAAAAGCTGTACATGTTAGCAGAACATAAACATCAGACTATAGGGGCTACATTCCTTGGAACTCCCATGTTGTGTTGTACCTACAATACCTGTTCTACAAATTCTACAAAATACATCTGGCTGTCAGACTTAATCCAGCAGGAAATACTTGTGGGAAATTTTTTTTTGAAGATGTACAAGTTATTAAATGTAACAGGCTATATTTTGTTTTTGGGGTGTGAAATGTCAATGCTATAGAATGAATAAATGAATATTTTTTTCTGTTAAGAAGAAAGTGAACAAATGAATATTGTAAAAAAGATATTAATTTGGAATAATCATAAAGTACAAGACAGTGTTTCACACCAATTTACTTGACAGAAGAGGAAAAATCAACCGAATTTTGAACATGTAATTATAACCCATTTAATCTTACAAGTTCTTTGAGAATACTCACTTCTGTAGGCTCTATTATTGTCATGGTTTCAGTTTTAGTATGTTATTTCTTGTGTTGAATTTCTAGTTTATTTCTCAGTGTTTACATGTAGAGCTCTGTTATCAGTTATGAAAAACAAGCACATCTTTCTTTATTGACCTTTTATCTTTTACACTCAGAATGACATGTTGCATATTAATCTGCTGCATTTTGGTAACTTTTCACAACCTGTGTCCCTGATGTAACACAAACAATGTCATGGCACATTTATAGACATCGCTCATCATGTGTCTGTACACATCTCTACTGGCTTGACACTTCTCTGACACTTGGACCATGACAGCTCTTTAATGGTAATGGATTCAGGGAAAAACTTTGCATGAATTTACAGCCATCAAGCAGAAGATACATACAGTATATAAACTTATAAATGCCTTTTTGATTTTTGAGTATTATATCCTCAATTCTGGCATTTTTACAGACATGTTTAAATTAAATAAAAAACAAAATTCTGATTCAGTGAGTATTATTCTGCGGCATTTTATTATGATGCAGTTTTTAAAGATGTTGCGACATTTCAGCATAAACTGGCTTGGCAGGAACATTTTGGCCTTTATCAACTTCTAAATTTCTGCCTGGCTGTGAGAAGAGTGAGGGAGGCAGGGAAGGAGGCCAGTATTTGTTTTACTCTGCCTCTGTGTTTCCACCCTTCCCTTTTTTTTAGAAATGCACCCTGGGTTCTTTTTAAAGAATCACCTGGCAACAGACACATCACTTTGTCTCCATCTTTTCACTGCCAGCGGAAACGTTGCACCAAGGCTCTTCTGGAGAGGCCTAGCAGCGTCCTACCTGACTGACTTACCAATGAAGAGGCAAACACATTCTATGGGCCTGCAGTGTTACACATAACTGGTCCTGACAACAGTCCCTCCCTCTCCCTACCACCCGAAAAGAACAGAAGCTTTTAGGATTAAGAGACATGGAAAAGCTACAGTACAGGGCTCTGTCTGTCTGTTTGTTTGTTTGTTTGTCGGTGTGTCTTTACCTCTCAGTCTTTATCTCTCTTTCATATGCCCAAAAACACACATTGATTTCCATAAGCTCTGAAGTGCTAAGCCAACATATGTTTAAAGGAATGTTAGCTCATATTAGGTATTTGGGATGCAAATGTACACTTTGCATTGATTGCCAAGCATTGAAATTGACTTGGAAAGTGACTGTGGATGATTTGTGCACAGACTGTAATGTTATTCAGTTATGCTGATGAACAGACAGAAGCATTTTTGCCAGGTTTTGACCCTGTTTGGAGGGTCCTATGCGTTGCCAAAAGGTCAAGTGCTTGCTGCCAAGAACAGTGTGAATTTATTTTTCAATCATATGCTATTACTAATTAATTTTCTGTGGAAGTCATTTTATATTAGGGTAGGGTATACTATTACTAATGGAATTTTCAGTAAGATCATATTTGGTCCCTATGTATGACCTGCCACAGGTCTGTTTTTAGATACTTTTAGGTACCTCATGGTACAAAGGATGAATGACATTGGTTATCTACTGACTTTACCTACCCACAGAGAACAAGTTTGACTTTGGGAACACAGCTCTCTCATTCGGGGTTTGACAATTGGTTTGAGCCTCCTTTCCAGCACCCTGAATCTCATCCGCACCCAGCGCCTTGCCGCAGAGGAGCTTCTTGACTACCTTATTGACCTCTGCCTCATGCCTTTTTCATGGCCTCCCCAGACTCCTCCCACACCTGTTTTTTTGCTTCAGTTACCACCAAAGCTTCTGGCCTCCTGGTACCTGTCTGCTGCTTCAGGAGACCCCCAGGCCAACCAAGTCTGGAAGGCCTCCTTCTTGACAGCTTCCTTCACCACTGGTGTCCACCAGCAGGTTCTTAGGTTGCCGCCACAACAAGCACCAGTGACTTTCAGACCACAGCTCTTAGCAGCCGACTCCACAATAGATGCCTTGAATGTGGCCCTCTTTAACTCCATTTCCTCAACATCCCCTGGGATGCACAAGAAATTCTTCCAGAGATGGGAGTTGAAGACCCGACAAATGGGAGCCTCCACCAGACATTCCTAGTTCAAACTCACTACTCATTTGGGTTTTCCAGTTCTGTCCGGTAGACTCCCCCGCCATCTGATCCAACTCACCACCAGTTGACAGCTCTGCTCCTATTTTCACCCGAGTGTCCAAGACATATGGCCGCAGGTCTGATGATACAACCACAAAGTCGAACATTGACCTTTGTCCTAAGGTGGTCTGGTACCAAGTACACTTATGAACCACCTTATGCTCAAAGATGGTGTTCATTTTGGACAATCCATGACTATCATAGAAAGGGTTTAGATCAGGCAGGCCATTCCTCCCAATCACATGACTCCAGGTTTCAACATTATTGTCCACGTGAGCGTTGAAGTCGCACCTTTCTCCCTGGGCAACTCCAGAAAAGGAGAGAGTACAGATGCTCTCCAGGAGTTTAGTTCTAGAACCAGTGAGCCCAACTATATCTAGCTGGTACCCCTCCACCTCATGCACTAGCTCCAGTTCCTTCCTCACCAGAAAGGTGATGTTCCACATTCCTAGGACCAGTCTGTGCCTCCAAGAGTCAGCACACCTAGGTTCCTGCCATTGCCGCCAGCAGGCTTGCAACGCACCCAACCCCAATGACTCTCCCTGCAGGTGGTGGACCCACTGGGCAACAGCTCCATGTAGCTGTTTCAGGCTGTGCCTGGCCGGGCGCCACAGATCAAGGCCCGGCCATCAGATGCTCGCCGGTGAACTCCCCACCCGGGTCTGGCTTGAGAAGAGTACCCCAGTTTCCCTATTCGGGCAAGGTGCTCCAGCTCTTTATTGGCCAGTTTAGCTCTTTATTGAATCACTCTTAGTCTGGCCCCTCCCCTGAGACCAATTTGCTTTGGGAGACCGGGTTAGGTTAAGAGGGAGCTGAGCCAGAAAGCAAAGCTCTCAATTTACCAATCTATCTACATTCCAACCCGCACCTATGGTCATGAGCTTTGGGTAGTGACTGAAACAATGAGATCATAGATACATGTGATCTAAATTAGTTTCCTCCGTAGGGTGGCTGGGCTCAGCCTTAGAGACAGGGTGAGGAGCTCTGGGGGGAGCTCGGAGTAGAGCTGCTGCTCCTTCATGTCAAACAGAGCAAGTTGAGGTGGTTTGGGCATCTAATTAGGATGCCTCCTGGACACCTCCCTTTGGAGGTCTAGTGGGCATGTTCAAGTGGGAGGATACCCGGGGTAGATCCAGAACTTGCTGGAGGGATTAAATATCTCATCTGGCCTGCGAATGCCTCGGGATCCGCCAGGAGTAGCTGGAAAGCATTGCTGTGGAGAGGAATGCCTGGAATACCCTCCTTAGCCTGCTGCCACCGCGACCCACCCAGGTCAGAATTATAATTATCCACAAGTAAATATGCGCAAGGGACTGTTAAATAACAGTCTTTTAGCAAATGTTAGTATGGTAATCTAAGATAATGAACATGGTAAACATTTTATCGGCATGTTAGCATTGTCATTGTGAGTGTGTTAGCATAGTGATGTTAGCATTTAGCTCAAAGCCCTCCTGTGCACAGCCTCACAGAGCTGCTGGCATGGCTTTAGACTCTTCTCATAGCTATGTTAATTCACATGTAATCATGACAGTTCATCAAGACGCAAATTTTCGACGAAATTGTTGTTCATATTCATATTATTTAAATTCTGCATAAAGACACTCACCATGTATTCAAAACCACAAAGAAATACTTAGGCAACATATTTCTAAAAGGCTCTGTAAATATGCCTGCATTATAAAATGCATCTGCCATCATTATCACTGCCATCATTATCCATATCACCATTTTGATTTCTCCCATAATAATCTGCTTTACAGTTTCAGAGCATCACTTTTGTCCCTCATGTCTGAGCAGGGAAACTGACAGGGGGCCAGCTGTCTGCCTGTGTGTTTGCCTGTGCTCTACTCTATTACTACCACCTCCTTCTGTAATTACAAGCTCCACTGCACACAGGCTCACCATCAGGTGGGGCCAGGGCCACAAGCACAGCACCACCAGCTCTCATCACTGTGGAATTTTGAATTCCCCCCGTGTGAGAGCTGCAGGCCAACAAGCGGCTTTTTGCACATCTGAGGTGCCACAGCCTGCAGGCCAATCAGCCAGTTGGGATTAAAAATGCTAAATTTTGTGTCATATCATTAGAAGGTTAGCTCACCCCATTGGTTCACCATCTGGGCCTTCTTTTCTTCCCTCTTAGTGGTCTGGCTTTTCAGGAGTGCTGTATCAGCATCGCACAGCCTACAGTATGGCGGACAGAGACAAAAAGATCCAAAGATGGAGGAGGAATATTTGGGCAGATGAGCACAGGGGGGTAGCAAAGGAAACAAGTTGTGAGGGAAAGAGGAATGATGTAGAAAAGAAATGAAGTAAATTCATAAGAAAATAAATAACTGGTAGAAAGTAGGTATTTGTTAGACAATTTTTACATATTTCATTAATCCATAACAGTGACATAAGCCATGACATTACATGAGTCCACTTGACATTAAAATGAAGCTGCTTTGGCACCAAATATCAAAAGTCATGATAAGGTGTCACCTGACAGCTTTTCAACAAGCTCAAAAATACAGGACAAATTAAATATCACCATCACAGGTTTTATCAGTCACACATTTGTCATTCCCAAAGGCAGATTTCTTTTAAATACTAACATCGGTTTAATCCTTACTGATTTTCACAACTCAAACTTTAACTGTTAAACCCAGCGAGAGTCTAATCTCCCAGTGAGACCCTAATAATTTAGCTCAATGTGGGAGTTAAAGTCTGCATTAAGACTGCTCATTTAGGATGTTCCACAAGAGTATTTCATTTTGGAAGACAGCGGGCTAAGAAGATTATAAGCACAGTTTTCAATTTATCTCACACACCCGGGCTCCCTTTATTGGCTGGGACCCTCTTATCATGTTTTGCCAGGAGCTGGAGCAGCCATTGGCATCTTCCTTTGTATCTGCTTCTTGGGAATGGCTGCATATGATGCAACATTACACTACTTATTTTTACTTGTGACCTCTTTTGCACAAAATGTTTCATGTTAATCACCCAAAATTTGGATAGATGGAAGTTTAGAAAGTGACAATGGTGAACAAGTGTCACTTAATCGTGCTTTAGCATTATTTGTGGCAACTTTGTGGAATAAAGTCATCTTGAGAAACTTATAGCAAAAGTAAATAAAGGATGCTATCAAAATAATAAATAACCCATAGGAGTCTATTATGCATCAGCTGGCCCTTGAGTGACTTGGAAAGGGAGAGAGAGGGAGAGAGAGAGGGAGAGAACTTGCTGATGTAAAAAAAAAAAAAAAAAAAGCTGCAGGAGTAAGGATATAAAACCTTGAGACAAGAGGATGTTCCTCTCTCAAACTCGCTGCCATCTCAGTGGTGGAAATGTTGGAGTTGGGGAGGGTCGACTTTGAGGTGACATTGACGCTATGTAGATGAGAGTGAGGATCCTGCGCTCCATGTTACGTCCCCGCTCGCTTCAACTCAGACGGCGGAAGCTCCTTTCCCCGTCTTCTCTCCCCTCCTCTCTTTCAGCACCAGTCCTTTCAGGACAGCACCTCGCTCTCAAAGACGCATTTGTCCACCATCCTCCACCCTCAGGATCGTGTATTTGCTCGCTGTCGTCGGATGCAAAGTTTTCACCTTGGTTTTATTCTAAAAGTGCAAGGAAGTAACTTTTTTTTAAATTCGGATTTTTCCATCGGGGAACGAATCTGGCGAATTAAAAGATTTTATTGTAAGTATTATGGTTTGCATTTTACGTAAATTAGGGATACATTTGTTTTTGTTGACATGTTTATTACAATCGAGGACCGCTGAGGAATTTGTCATATGCAGATGCGCTGAATTTGGCAATGTGCACCGATGTGCGACTGCACTTCACTTGATGGCGATGCAAGAGACTTCATGAGGGTCATTAGCGTGTTTGATCCTTCGGTCCTGCAGCCACGTGTTTTAAATATGCCAAATGTAAATGTGTGGATAAAATATACACCAAATTCTTTGTTCACTAAATTAAATTGTATGGAGGGCGTGTGTCTCTTCGAAGTCAAATGTTACACGAACCTGAAATATTATTAAAAGACTCGATAGGCTATGAAATGCTTATCATATAAAATATCAAAAGATTTGTCATCATGTTGGCTCATATTGCTCCTCACAGTTACACACGGCACGCGGAGTGATGGAGAGCGCACAGAGCGCGCGCCGTGTTTCTATGTTCAGCTATCAAGAGCGGATGTTAATTTTGCATTCAAAAGAGTGAATAAAAAGAAACAACGTACATTTTTAGATGGAGAACTTTACAAAATTTGTTTCAAAACGGTTACACGAATTAGTTTGAAAAGTAAAACAAATACATATTTTAACTCCGTCCTGCAGATATTTGATGAAAATGTCTATTGAAAAACTCCAGTGAGTTATTAGGCTCTCTAGGTGATTGATTAGACACTACTGACTCCTAAATGTGTTTAATTGCTCTTCTCTTGTATCGGAACAGTAGGAAGTTGGCCATTGGATTTAGAACGTAATGAATCAAGGACAAAAGCAGGCTCTAAATTTCTGCTAACATGCATTCACTCCAGGCAATTAAAAGAGGTTCTTATTGCATGAGAAGTCTTTATATGATCCCGTGGGGTTAGCGGATCATGGGGCACATTTTTCTCTCCCAACCCCTACAGAAATGTCATGCAATTAGAATTGGTGCATACATAATAATGGCGTAAAACAACATTTTACCAGCAATCTAAATATATAATACTATATGATGTCCACCCAAAGAAGCAATTTTGTCACGTATTTCTTCTTAATTTTTTTTCCTCCAGAAAAAAGTGATTATTCTGTTAATGAGGAAATTAGTTCAGAATCACATTTTTTCTACTTTTAATATCTTAAACCATTGGACAAAATTAATTAATTCTTGATTATTATTACTGACTTCAGAAAATATTTCAAATAGGTAGATGTGCATGAGAAACAGCAAAAACGTTATCACTTCATTGATATCATATTTTAGATATTCAGATTTTTTCTGTGAATTTTCAGCTCAATTCGTATTTTTATTTATGTTTCCAGGATCGCTGAACCTCTGCTAAGCTGCCCCTGCTTTTCCTATTGATCACTCTCTTTACCTCAGTTATTCGTCTGTGCTCGGCGGTTGTCTGGGAGTTAGGTGTACAGGACGGAGAAACTGTCGTCTGCCTGGACCGGTGCTGAAACCCCTTCCTCTCCACTGGTCAGGACTATCCGACACGCTCAGTGACTATGGCCACGAACGGGACCAAAGCCTCGGACGGACACGTCTTAACGGAGACGGTGAACGACGCGCCCACCACTACGCTAAACGACAAACCCAAAACCTTGGTGGTAAAAGTGCAGAAGACGAAAAGTGAGATACCCGAGAGAGAAACGTGGGGTGGGAAATTTGACTTTCTTCTCTCTTGTGTCGGATACGCCATTGGACTCGGAAATGTCTGGAGATTTCCTTATTTATGTGGAAAAAACGGAGGAGGTAATCAGGATTTGTTTTTGCAATTTTCGCATTGTACATGCCAAAAGGAGAGCAAAGATGTCGACAACAAAACCTGCCAGTTTTCCCCTGGAGTTTTTGAATCAAAACAGATCTAAAGTGTATGACCCCCACCGAAGTGCGTAATTGCGCACAAGCGAAAGCCTGCGCGGTGATCTGGGGCGCAGTGTGAAATCAAATATTCCTTTTACCAAATGTCCTATTTGGATTTATATTAATGTTAACAGTTTGTGATTCATCTTCACTTACACACCTTTACCTCTCACCTCTTATTTAGGGGCCTTCTTGATTCCCTACTTTTTGACCCTCATATTTGCTGGCATGCCCCTGTTCTTTCTGGAGACGGCTCTTGGTCAATACACTTCTATTGGAGGGCTTGGAGTGTGGAAGTTGGCCCCCATGTTCAAAGGTAAAAGACACGTTTACGTCATCCTTAAGGCCCTAAAGTATGTTTTTATGTGGCTGAAGGTCAAGTTAAATTACAGACATATCTCAAAAATTTAGTTTATTTGTAATTACGTAACAGAGGGCAAAAACTAATTCTCCATAAACCATCCTAACTTTCAAAAATGTCTTACATTCATTATTCTCGATTTATTTACAAAGACATATTTAATAACGCCATGTACTCTCCTGTTGTTCCAGGTGTGGGTCTGGCTGCTGCTGTTCTGTCCTTCTGGCTAAATATATATTACATTGTTATCATTTCCTGGGCTATTTACTATCTGTACAACTCCTTCACTGCTGTGAGTATTCAATATTTAAGTTAATGCTGTTCCCCAATAAAACAATGTAACAATAGGACTTGAATACCTTTTGAAAATTTAGTGGAGAAAAAAAATTCCTAAAGTCTAGTTTCCCTTCTGAACAATCTTTTCACACAAGTGCCCCTTTAAATCAGAACAAAGTACAGATGTAGCACGACGTTTGCCAGCCCCCCTTATATAAGAGTGCACAGACCTTAACAGGGTATGACATTTATTACTTCCTTTCCCACATAATTAGTGCCTTACACAAGGTATTGATAAATGCATTTGGTGATGAGGCATTCAATCCTCTGAGAAAAGCATGAAATTTCAATGAGTATCATGGTCTTGGCTGCTCGACAGCCAGAGAGAATGGGACCCGGCGGTGGGAGAGTGGTCCAAGTAAAAAGAGCTGTCTGTGTGATTTTTCTCTTTTCTTTTCTTTAATTTTCAGGAGCTGCCATGGCAGAGTTGTGGCAATTCCTGGAACACAGACCGCTGTTACACCAACTACAGCATCGCAGACAACAGAAACCTCACCAGCGCAGTGGTGGAGTTCTGGGAGTAAGCTGGACATACAAGGATACTGCTCTGTTGTGAAGGGATTTAAGCTAAAAAGATCAGGGTCCCTGTTGTGCATAGCAAAGATCAGGGTTGGAGTCTAATATGGCCATTTTGATCTGAGGATCCAATCGTTCATCAAATCCTTTAATATAAATATATCTTCTGATACTTCTAAAAGAGGAAAAATTACGTACATACAATAAAGCGCCTCAGAGAAGCCTAGAAAAAAAGAAATATGATGACTGTAAAAAAAAAAATTGCATGTAGACATGCATGACTTCCCTCGACTGTGGCGCCTTTAAAAAGCTTTAGGGGTGAGAAAAGAAAGCCAGGGAGCAGGGTCTTTGTGAATATCCAGACACATATGTGCGTATTTGTGTGTCCATCCATGCGTGCTGCATGTATGCATCTGAGCGTTGTGGTAAGACCACTTTACTCCTTCCCTGCAGACGGAACATGCACCAGCTGACTGATGGTCTGGAGAAGCCTGGGGAGATCAGGATCCCCCTAGCTATCACACTCGCCATTGCATGGGTGCTCGTCTATTTCTGTATCTGGAAGGGGGTCAGCTGGACTGGCAAAGTAAGTAGAAGGATTGGACGAAGACAGAAACAAAACAAAATGGAAAACAAAAATCATTGTTAAATGAATTTGCATCATCTTAATGCTATAGGTCATAGAATTTGCACAATAACATGTTGGATTATTGATCAAATGAAGGTATTCCATAACTTCACTTAACCCTTACTTAAATTATGATTTGTTTTACTGTAGTATGAGCTATTAATATACATTTAAGTTAAAGTTACAATGTTTTCATGATTTCATAAGGTTTACTGTCATCAAGTATTTGAAAATTATATAAAACAACAATTTCACAACTTCTCAAGATAAACAATACAGTGACATGCAATACTCTGCCAACCCCTTTCTTTTTTTAAAAGGCAATACGCACATGCACGCTAGGTATCACAAGAACCCACATCTTCCACAAAGGTAAATAAAAGGCCTCAGTTTGGCAGGTGTAGAGCCACGGTCTGGTCACTGAGCTAAAGAATTACAAAAACATAAAATTTTTCAATGAATTTCATCGTTGATTATTATACAGAGCAGTTTCAATGACAATATCGCTGCTGGTTAATTTCTTATACAGTAGATTTTATAATGAATGATATGAATTGTGTTGACTTTTGACAGCACAGTGCAAAAGTATCTCAGATAAGGAGGGAAATGCACTGGGAGTGTGCTGACCCCAACCATTCTGGGGTCATCTTGCCTCTGGAGAATGGCTGACTAGGTCACTGTGCTGCACTGTGCTGTGGGTACGGTGCCACAGTACTATAACACTGTTCATGATGAGCTGAACAACTTAGTAGGTTTCATCTCTTCTACAGTTCTGTCTTTTTTTTTTTCCTAACAAAACTTTGTGTCCCACAGGTGGTATACTTCTCAGCCACATACCCTTACTTTATGCTGTTCATACTGTTTTGCCGTGGTCTCACTCTACCTGGTGCATTCGATGGAATCCTCTTCTATATCACACCGGACTTTAACAAACTTAAAGAGTCTGAGGTACGCTCTCTCAATTTGTTTCTGTTGAGGAATGCATACAGCAGTTTTTTACATCAGTAAAATAAAATAACTATTCTATTTGGCATCAACATTGCAGAAGATATATATCTACTTCAGGTTAATGAACATCTTTTTTTTCCAATCTTTGTGTGTCAGGTGTGGCTGGATGCTGCCACACAGATTTTCTTTTCCTACGGGCTTGGATTAGGCTCTCTGATTGCTCTTGGCAGCTACAATCCCTTCAATAACAACGTATACAGGTAGGTGATTATGATATGTTGCATTTCAGACTGATTTACCACATGAATAATGACAATTAATACCTGTTCGGATGAAATTTTACTGTCTACCACCGGCCACTTACACAGAAGAAGACTGTGCAGATGTCTCTTCCTGGGATTATTTTTGGATTCCTGGCAACATAGTGTCTGCTGTATCTCCTATTTTGGGACTATTTGAGCCTCCAGTTGTATCAGTCATTTTATTATTTTGGCTCTGTTTTACACTCGCAGGCACAGATGTTTGGTTTGTTTCTGTCACATTGCTTGATAAACACTGGTCTGCAGCCCAACCGCGCACATCTATGATCCCAACCAGGCCTGGAATTTCATAATTTTACGGGGCAAGGTTTTGAGGGCACGAATGCCACATTTCTCAAAGCATTAATGCCTTTTTAGTAAACAGTGTAGCACATCTAAAGAAATAAAAATGTTTTTCATAATATGGATAATTTTTTTGTAATTTATATTTAGAAATAGGTTTAGGATCACATACCATCAGTGCAATCACTGAAGTCTCATTTAGGGCACTAAAATTTGCTAAATGACGTGTTACATCTTAGTAGGCTATACTAGAAGGACTGCAGCCACACAAGTTGAGATGGCTCACTCTTTACTTCCATCATTAGTGCAGGAATAAATGATGTGTTTTGTTCAGAATGATATAAATTCATAGTAAGTTCTTCTCCGACTGCACACACACACACACACACACACACACACACACACACACACACACACACACACACACACACACACACACACA
>JBBPCS010000359.1:8539466-8559008 GCA_037974645.1 Hollardia meadi
ACACACACACACACACACACACACACACACACACACACACACACACACACACAGACACACACACAGACACACACACAGACACACACACACACACGCCGGCTTGCCTGGGCCCTCCTCTCTCTGTTTCTCTCTCCCTGTGTCTGCTCTGTTGACGTTCTTCCTCAACAGGATGTTTTTTTAAGTTGCACAGAAAACACAACTCGCGTTTTGGATTTTCTTCACCTGTGATTTAGTTTTCACAGCAGCAAGTGAACCGCGTGTGGAGGAGGCTCGTTGTTAATCACGTAACCTGTATCGAAAACAATCAAAACCAACGCGTAGCCTACTGAATGACATCGCACCAACCAGGTGCACCTAAAAGCGTTAAAGAATGGCATAAGTAGGCTCACAAATATGGTCGAGTTAATTACATTACTGTTGACCAGTCCTTGTCATGCGGACAGGGCAGAGATACAGAGAGCAGGGCATGAAGGCCCAGCCATGGCCATCGTGGCTGCCGGTGAAATTCCTGGTTCCAACTATTTTGAAACTGCTGAAGCTCACTGCCATTTTAAGAAAACAGGTCAATATAAATGTATTCAGCTGCTGTGCTACTGCAGGATGCAAAATGGCTCTCAGCCGTCCCTTCCCCCCATGCCTCTCGACAATGTGTGACGGGTTGATAAGGAATTGATATAGGCGTGACAATGGCTGCCTTGTGCTTTGTCTCTCCCGTACAGAGATTCTGTCATTGTCTGCTGCATCAACTCCTTCACCAGCATGTTCGCTGGCTTTGTCATCTTTTCCATTGTGGGATTCATGGCAAATGTAACAAAAAGACCCATCGCTGATGTGGCAGCCTCAGGTAATTGGAATCAATGTTGGAACTCGATGGTGACAATAGGCACAGACAAGAGATACTTGCGATTGTGAAAAAAATAACCCTTACAATTACTAGAGGTTATTCTTTCAGGTTAGGGTTAGGGCTTTATATGTCAGGTTGATTTATGTGTTTATTATTTAAAAAATGCTGAGTGATTTTGCAAAACTCTCCTTTATAAATACTAAAGTTTTGTATTTATCACTCATTCTTTTTTCTACCAAAGATACTTGATGTTCTTGTTTTATCCAGTATTACATGATTCATTATAGCTGAGTATATATACTAAAATGGAAGACAACACATTTAAAAAATTTTTTTGCCATAGTTGTACAACTCATTTTTTTTATGTCCCATTGTAAGTATATGCCACCATGTCTATAATATTTGTCTTTGGTCAGGACCTGGTCTGGCATTTTTGGCTTATCCTGAAGCCGTCACCCGGCTGCCCATCTCTCCTCTGTGGGCCATACTGTTTTTCTCCATGCTGCTGATGCTGGGAATCGACAGCCAGGTAAAAAAAACAACAAAACACAACACTTTTGCTCACGAAACTTAGTTCTAAACATTAGAAATAGACCTAATATTTTTATTGTGACATACATAACATGACTCTGCAATCTCTCCAGTTCTGCACTGTGGAAGGCTTCATCACTGCACTAGTTGATGAATTTCCTCATATTCTCCGAAAACGCAGAGAGATCTTCATCGCAGTTGTATGCGTTGTGTCTTACATCATTGGACTCTCCAACATCACACAGGTAAAAATCTTTTCTTTTTGGATAATCCACCAACTTTTAGAGCTACAACTGGGTAGTTAGTTCAAACACTCCCAACAACCTCCAACTGAATGACAAGGTTGATATTTGTTCCCATATTCAGTTCAATATTGAGTCTGCATTTCCCCACTTCATCCCTGTTTATCAACTACACACCACTATTTCTGTGCTTTACATTGCATAACATAGTCAAAGGATAATAAAACATTGCCCACAGACTTAGAAGCATCGCACAGGACATCAGTGGTCTGACCTCAGCAGCTGACCTAGTAACCTGCAACACTGTTAACTCATCTTGGTTGTTAACTCAGCTCGCCCTTATAGTGGCCCTCACGTAATGATGACGTGTTCAGTTGGTTTGTCTGTCCAACACTAGTGATTGTCTGTCCAATCACTACAGTGACTCCTAATGATCTTAAGGGCCGCCGCTGAATTATTGTCTCAAGCCACCATTCGGCCAAAATTTACGCTTGACAAATACTTTAGTCATGACACGATGAAAAATGTATTTTCATGGTCCACAGAGGATGAATACTAAGGCTTTTGTTGACCCCTGACCTTTTTGCTTGTGCCACCATCAGGCCAAAATTTCCATTTAATTGAAAAAAAAAATCCTAGCCTGAGGGGTAGATATTATAAATAATATAATATGTACTATAAATATTACTGAACATATTCATGCCCCTGAGATAATTAACCATTTTGTGCATTTTATGAGCTGCCCTGTAGCAATCTTAAAATGCCACTTTTGCCAAGGAATATCTACTCAGTGAGTTTTAAACCTATATTAATCTAATTGAAGATCTTTGAGTCTGAAAAAGAAACACTGGTCACTGTAGCTGATCATTACAATTTTACCATGAAGATGCTGTTTAACTACACATTTTTTATTTAGTATTAAAATTACACCAAGCTTTTTTCACCCAACCTTTTCGGCTATTTTGTCTTTACCAGGTAAAAGTATTTTCTTGATCATTTTTGCTTAACACCACCAAATTACTACTGGCTACTGCTGCACAAGTAGTTTTCGTAGTCAGCCTAAAGTAAAGCATAAAAACATTCAGGGAAGAAGCCAAAAGTCAGCAAAGATGCTTCTGTGCATCTGAGCTAAAAATGACAGAATTACTGCAGGCCAAGGTCATGTTTGGTAATGACACTCGATGACCCTGCATTGTCCCTCTACTTCTGCCAAACTGGATTTCCATCATTCTGCATTCACAGCCTCGTTAGAATGAGGCAGTTACCCTAATCGCTGCTCCAGGCAGTATACAGTAAAATATATCAAGCTTCACGGGGTAGGAGTTGACGAACTGTAGCAGGTCCCTTTGAGCTGGTCTCCATAATGATCTGATAGCCGCAAGAGATTGTGGACAGACATGAAATGTTTCAGGGAGATGCTTGATCTGCACTGGTTATGTCTATGCTGCAAATTTACATCACAGTTTGCACAAGTAAGTCTTAGCACCAGTTCTGTCCACACCAGTGAGACGTCACCAGCCACAGCCGCTGGTACTCTCACCCTTGATGTTATTCCACTTGACCAATTTAGTATCCTCCTGCTCCTTCAGTTTTTCCCCCTTCGCCTTCATTGGTCTTCTTCTCTCTCTTTCTCCTTTTTTTTTTCCTTCTCTGCTTTTGCAGGGTGGACTTTACGTGTTCAAGCTATTTGACTACTACTCAGCCAGTGGAATGTGCCTGCTCTTCCTGGTCTTCTTTGAGTGCGTCTCAATTTCATGGTTTTATGGTGAGCCACACTCATGTCTCAGTAATCTTCTTAAGGATGTTTTTTTCCCACTTAAAAACAGCACTACAAATATCTGTCTTTTGTTGTGGACTTTTTGGAAGCTAAAATCTGAAGATCTGACATCTAAGATCAACACTAGAATCATATCTGAGATGATGAATTGTGGACGGTGTCTATATTAACACAGCACAAGAACTAAAACTGTATTCATCATGATTTATCTTTGGTTCCAGGTGTGAACAAATTCTATGACAACATTGAGGAAATGGTTGGATACAGGCCCTGTCTGTGGTGGAAGGCCTGCTGGGTCGTTTTCACTCCACTCATTGTGGCTGTAAGTGTTATCTGTGGGTAACATGCATGATTTAAGCAACAATATTCCAGACTCCAACAGGGAAAATAACACTCCATCAACGACAATATTTAGGCTTACAGTATGTGGTCTCAGGTGATGTGATGTTATGAGAATGATTGCGACAATGCTGGTATGCAAAGCTCTGTTATGGCTTTTCCTTGTCACTTTAATTTGATGGATGTGTGTGTGGAGCCAAAAGAAGTCTGATTTTGTTTATTTTCACTTGATGTAGCTCATTTAACTGTGAATGCTTTATACGTTGACAGCATTACTATCGCCTAACTTTATGTGATCTATTTTCTTGTCCCTTTTGTCCAGGGAGTCTTTTTGTTTAGTGCAGTGCAGATGGTTCCTCTTACCATGGGTGACTATGTGTTCCCAGCCTGGGGCCAGGGGGTTGGCTGGTGCATGGCCCTCTCCTCCATGACCCTCATCCCTGGCTACATGGTCTACATGTTCCTCACACTCAAAGGCACATACAAAGAGGTAAGATCAACGTGGATCCAGTCAAATAGATGATGCAGTTCATTTAAATAATACTTTCTGACCTTTCTATTTTGCTGTTCTTGTTCTGAAGCAATGAATACTTGTACAACACTACACAGAAGTGATTTATTCTTCTGATATAGAAAGCAAGTAGAGTTATTAGATATTGTTTTTAACAAAGAGCATATATATCTGCATATGCAGATTAAATCTAAATAAAATCAATATACTGTCATCACACTTATTGGACTATAAATACCAAGAGTTTTAGTTAGTGTAGCACAAATACAATAGCCATATTATACCAGAACATATGCATCACTTTACCCACCTCTGAGCATCTCACACTTCTACTGTATTTGCTGGTTTGAATTTTAATCTGCACTTGACAGCAAGGCAGGCTCTGTGTTAAGAGTTTCGAGTGGATTACTTGGTATGCAAGATCTTTGGCTGAAATATATTATTACATACTGCACGACAAATCCAACACAGGGAACACAGTGGTTTTTAGAGGGTGTTGATATTTTGTGAGGATAATGTAAATGCAACTTACAAGCCCTGAGGATTTTAACGAGGAGATCAGTTTTAACCACGGAAGCTTTAACGAACATTTAAGGTCACCTTGTAGATTTTTACGAACAGTCAGGCTCACACATGTTTACCAGAATATACTGATCCAGGATTTATATAATCTTCACTTACATTTACAACATTTACATACTGGCTGGCGATGAAAGTCGTACCTAAAATGTAATTTAGCAGCAAGAATTCACACTGCATGTTAAAATTCTCAGCTCAGGAAAATGTGATTTTGCTCTGCTGTATTGTGATCCAGTGTTTTAAGTAAAAAGCAAACACATAGGCATGATGGGTAAAGATGTGATGAATAGCCATGAAGAATAGAGCAGTGATGAAAGGATTAGTAAAATAGAGTTTCTAATTAGTTCTGTTGAACCATTATAGATGATTTTTTTTTTTTTTTGCTACACCAGCCACTGGCTTCTCAGTAAATTGCATTAATTTGTATGCAGCAGAATAGTAGACTGCATTTTTATTGATCTGATGATCCTAATCAATGGCAGATAAAACCTTTTCCACGCATTCCATTTACATTAAGAGCTTTTTGATTTGCAGTCGTTCACAATGTGCTGAATAATAACCTTACATCTATCTAGTCTCTACATACTGTAAAGCTTTAGAGACCCTGCTGACTGAATAAATGGGCTATAATTGCAGGCAGTGCAACAGAGGCTTTCGGAGGCGATGTGCAGGTGTCAGATCCTGCAGTACCAGCTGATGCCTGATTGTCTAATTGTAGCAATCAGCCAGCTGATTAGTGCTCTGCACCGGGCAGACGCTTACTTTAACATCTTTCACAATATACTGTAACTGGCTGCTGTGCTGCAGAGCCCGAGTCCAACAACACTCATGTTCAGAACATCTGGAGGATTTTCCAGGTTTGGGATGGTTTGATTTAGTTTTGTGGGCTCAATAAATTTGGCCCGTAAAACATTTATTAGTGTTATGAATATTGGTTTTTGGGGGTTCTTTATCAATCAAAGCAGGCTGTAACAATTCATATAATCATATACCGCATTGGGGTAATGCATTTTCTTTTCTGAGAGTATCTTGTAGAATATTTAGACTTAGAGCCTCAGGCTGTGCATTCATCAAACTCACAGCTGTGGAGCTGGTGAGTTTTGTGACAGCTTATGGGCTTGATAACAAATGTTGCAGCTGTGGTTTCTACCAATGGTAAATGACAGTGTCTCGTAATTTCAACACCATCTGTGCATTTTTTTAGCTGTGTGATATCACTGATATTACTACTCCTCTCTGCGCCCCTACCTTTCAGCGTCTGCGGATGATGATCAAGCCTTTGGTACTTGTAAAGGCTCAGGAAAACGGTCCGGACCAGCAGACAGAAAACCAGAGTCAGAACCCTGCCAACGAGGAAGCCTACATCTAGAAACTTCTGTCTGTCTCTCTGTCTCGACGGCCAGACTGGCGACCTACACAGAAGAAACGTAATCATGGTTGGGAACGACCACCAGACTTCCATGTCTGCTTTTATTCACCTACCTCCTGGGGACACGTGAGACCAACCTGATTACACATTTATTTTTAGGGGTTTTTCTGTTTGTTTATTTGTATAATGCAGAGTTATAAAAACTTATGAGGAAAAACAAGCTACCCAGCAAAATTGTTGTGATATTATCATTTTCATTATGCAAAAAAGTTAGTCTTTTTAGAAAAGGAAATGTGACTTAGGAAATTACTGTATATTAAATATATAATTTAAATTTGGAGGCCCGTGTTGATTCAATAGTAATGTGCTACTTTGAAGATATTAATTAATCTACTAAACTACAATTACTGTACAAAGAAAAATAAGTTAAATGCATTTTGCTTGTACATGAGATAAATACATTAAAAACAAATGCAGTGTAGTGGGTAAAAAAAAAAATGCTATTTGAAAGTTTGTAAAGCGAAAATTGAATATTGATCAATTTAAGGCAAAGACAATATGGGAATGTGCAACAGGTAAGGCCAAATCTGCTTGTATGTGTAAAATATAATTTAGCCAGACTATCACTCCCTTGCAGGATCCTGCAGATCACCTGAAATGTTTACCACCCATGTCTGGGACTACCTTTGAAAAGCACAAGCATAGTATGGAATTCTGAAGTGTCCAACTTCCTTTTGACTCGACTGAAACTTGTGAAAACAGCAAAAATAACTTACATAGGATAAATAGCAAGAGACTGTTATAATTGTTAAACAATAACTTTGTATGTTGTCTGAATAATTTTTTGTAGAATCCTTTTTAGGTCATTTTCTATATGTGAGGGTGAGAAGGACCAAAATCATACTCGAGTTGGAATGACTGGTGCAGACATTTGACCCTATGACTATATTTGGATTAAATTAAGCATTCTTTTTGCTTCTCTAAAGAGAAACAGGGCACAATAGGAAAAACAGCCTCCATCTACAAGCTCAATTTTACTATTTCTGCCTGACATTATATAGAAAATGTACATTTTCTTTCTCCTGACATCCAGTTAAGTGGAAAGCCAGAGATGTGTTGCAATAAGACCATGCTAATTCTGATCTATATTCTAAACTATGTGAATGAATAAGTTGCAGAGGCTGCTGCATTCAAGACTGTACAATGGCTTTCTTTGATAGCTACTATTATTCTGACTGGCACCATTTATTTGTGTCTATTTAGTAACCCACTTCTCAGGAACAAAGGTGGACGTGACCAAATTCTCTCAGATACTACCATTATACACTGAAACAATTAATACTGTATTTACAAAACACAATTATTATCAAATTTCTACCATTTTCTCCCATTAAACAACCTCCATGCAGAAGCAACAACCATGAACACACAAATCAGCATTTAAAATACGGTAGCCGAGAGAGCTCAATACACTGCAGCTTAAGAAAACAAATCTGCATAAAGAAAAGCACTAACAAATTAAGAAAATCTTCATCGATTTAACAACATATGCAGTACAGATACTCACAACACAACCAAATAGAAAACCGTGCTGCAAATACAACAAAATCAAATAGACAAACGTGCTGCGAGTACTCACAACACTACTAAATACAGAACGTGCTGCAGGTCGCACAGATGACGATCACTAAGGATCTGTTTCTAGCGGACACAAAAAAGTGATGAAACTAGCTGCGACACACCTTTTGTTGCAATGGTTTGCCACTGTTTGTGACTCATAATGTTATTGAAAATGGCTACTCATCAGTGGTGTTGGAAAATAAGCTAAAATGTAACTTTCTTCTGTTTATTTTAATGTTGTGATGGCATGATTCAAATATTAATGCAGATATCTGCTGTTAACTCAGCCTCAGTCTTTCGCTTATCAGCCTGCCAATTCAAATCATCTGATGAGAAACACACCGAAATATTGGTGTTGTGAATATTTGCAGCGCATTTGTGTATTTGGTCGTTGCTTTGCGTGTATTAGCAAAACACACACACACAAACATATATAGAGTATATATATATAGTGATGCTATTAAGCTAGCATAATTTCTGTAAGTGTAAATGAACTGTGATGGCCTTCACTCAGTCATTTTAGTAGAAGCTATTATTTGTTTCTACTCAGTGGCTAGTGCATTTTCAATATTAGACTGGGAGAGAGAAACTTTGGCTCAGTCGGAGGACAAAGCTGGCAAAAGCACTGTTAACACAGCAGGACATAGCCAGATGCTATATCAGCCAACACCACTGAAACTACTCCTTTTAAGAGGATAAAGAAAAAAAACGACATATCAAGTTTGCTCGGCAATATGAAAACATGCCTATATATATATGACTTTGTGACAGAACACAGATATCACTGTATTACTACGAAGGAGGATTATGAAAATTTGCTTCTGTGGCAGCTACATGCGACAGGAATCAGGTTGAATCAGTCCCGTTTATTTTCTTTAATGTATGTTTTTCTCAAAGATATGTGAATTAAAATGTGCAATGACAAAGGGTTCCGTGAATTTTGTATAAAGTTATCATACTGCAGTTTTCTCTCTTGAATGATGTTGTAAACTGGACTGTGTAATACATGTATCTGTGAATGTCTGTACAACTTGAGTTTTTCTTTTCTTTTGTCTAAATGTTGAACAAAAAATGTGATATTATTTGCTGTTTTCTGCAATAATATTATATCAGAAACAAAAGCACATATGTCTCTCAAAAGTACAATTATAATTACAATAACAGAATAGAATAATAATAAATGATAATAAATAATGAAAATGTAATAGAAATGTCTAGTCAGAGAATATTGTTTTGTATATTTCTAGCTGTTTCATGGGCCTAATGTAAAATATTCTATGTATAAAATATAATAAATGTCTTTAGATGGTGTTATATGAAAGTGCATGATTGCATTGGATATATGTTATCTGCAAAAATAAATAAAGACCTATAGATTATAATGTCTGTGTCATGTAATCTTTATATTGGAGGAGTTGACAATATTTGTGTATATTCAGTTGCTGCATAAAAAAAGGAGTTTTTACAAGCTGGTGGGGAATTGTAGGAAGTAAATGATGTGAGTTTTTGAATGCTGACTTAAAAGGTATGGAAATGCTCTTCAAATATGCTTTCTGCATTGTTAAATGAGATGGTTTTGCATGACACTGACGTGCTCAGCGTTATGCTAATGTTTGGTTTATTACATAAGGTGGAATGAACATGCAACCAGTTCAGTCACTGCAAGATATACTTTCTGTAGACTTAGCTGACTTTCTGACATAAATGATTTCTGCTACAACCATATTGTGACATCTGTGCTGAGAGCTATGCTAGCACAGACATTATAGCTGCCCTGGCTACATTTGTCATGATCCATATAGCAACTAAATCATCCCAAAATGCACAGTGAGGAAGAAGCAGGTGTAGACATCTTTATTTCAAAGAATTCCTAAAATGGAACAAAAAATAAAAATTCTGGCATTGTAAATGAGATGACGCGTATTGATCTCAAAATACGCTGAGCTTCGTTTGTCTCAACATACATCTCTTTTGTTTAACATTTGTTAAACTAATGAAACTTTTTAATTTTTGTTTTTGTCTTTATCATACACACCAAGGTCACATCTCTTCCAGTAATTCTAAGACCTTTACTATATGCGTTTTCTGTTGGATTTATGCAACATTGTAGTTTCTCAATACAATACTTTGTTACTTTGTCACACTGCTTATATGGCTCAGCTCTTTAAATGTCAAGTGGGGCATCTTGTAATGTAAAAGCCTATTTAAATGATCGATAGTGCGAGCTCTACAGTCCATGGCGTAAGTGCATTTAGAGCGTGTTCATCTCCACTTTATTGGTTGAACGGTGCATAATCTGAGTGCAAAGTAGAGCGCAAGATGCAAAGGGGTTGTATTTAGTCCCTTAATTATTCATAGGTGTGCGTTTGGCGTAACATAATCACATGATTAATCAGTGTCATTTCCCATTCCCTTTAAAAGCCAGGTGCGCCAGCACATGGTGCATTGGTATTTAAACAGCAGCACTGAGGGACGGGTATGTGGTTTGTGGCCAGTGGACCCTCTGCCTCTGCCATCTGCCAATCCTCTGTCCCATCAATGACTCCATTTGACTGCTCTTGAACAAATGCACCAGTCTTTAACTGAGGAGGAGGAGGGCTGCAGTTCATCCCTGTGTGTGTAATAGAGATGCACGGATCGTAGATCAGGTCATAAAAATTATTATTCTGAGTTAAAGCAGATGGGATGCAGATGGGTGAAGTAATACATTATTAATGAGGAAAATATTAATTACATTACCTGCAGCGATCCCACAGAAGCAGAAACGATATATGTGTCTCCCCATGAAGGGGGACAGCTTGGTGTTTTCACACCTGTAGATTGGTTCATTTGGTCCAGACCAAGAGAAAAAAAATTATACATTGTTGCATTGTAGTTCTGGCCCGATTCCTTTTCACACTGAATGTCAAGGAGTAAACATCAAGTCATACAGACTGACAGGTAACTCATTGATTGGACAGTTTCTGTGTCATCCTGCATCATCAGCGCATCATCAGGACTCACATGGGGAAATCATGCCACAAGTCTATAAATGTGTGTGTTAATGGGTGAATGTGACAAGTGTTGTAAAGCGCTTTGAGGAGTCGTTAGACTTGAAAGGCGCTATATAAATGCAAGTCCATTTACCAAATGTGTTGTTATTGTTTGTTTCTTCTACCAAAGCACCAAAGTACAACTACAAAGTCAGTTGCAATTGCCAGAGCACAGATTCCAAGCAGTAGATACGCAATGGAATTTGGTATTGTCCATGCTGGGGAGACTGTATGAACAACGAAAAGCAGTCATAACAGCACTTTATCTTCTTGGGAACCTTAGTGCTTGAATGAGGCCTTTTAAAGAGGCTACAGGGGAAGTTTCAGCAGCCCACTATGTAACCATTTCTAAAGTCATACCTCTGGTCTCTCTTCCCCAAAGAGCAACCACGTCTTCTGGGGAGAAGGATAACACTCTGGCTTCACAGCTTGCAGTACAATGCAAGTGGTGCTTTCAAAACATTGAGCACAACTAAACACCTGTAGCCAGCACCTTTTTGGATATTAGATTTTGTCTTTGCTGATTCTGGGAATGTGGAAACCATCAGATTGCGACTCATTAGTGATTCCTGGGCAATTGTGATGGACAGACAACAACTAGTGAACCCTCTGTTACTGCATCAACTACCTCTATTGGAACAGCCTTGTCAGTGACACAAGCTTCACCTGCTGCAAACAGTATTTTTATTCGCAGAAAAACAGTCATGGTTGAGTTTGCAATCTAGCAGCTGTGGACTGCCATCTTGAATCTCACACCTGGTCTCGTCGGGTCTTGTGGCACAGATGCATCAGCTCCTGGTATTTTATGGAATTGATATTGGTATTATATATATATATATTAGGGAGTTTAGGGAGTGACATGACATTTTCGCCAAGCAACTAAAAGCTTCAGAATATTCTAACGAAACCCAATTTCCCTCCTGGTTTCAATAAAGTATTTCTGATTCTGATTCTGAAGTGCTATCAGTTTAATAGCATCTGAAACACCCTTTCCAAATGCTGAATTAAAGCAGGCTGAAAATGTTTTAAAGTTTCCAAAACAGACAATCCACCAGTCGAACCCACTTAATGCAGCAACTCTATGGATAACTGAATGCAAAATGATAAATGCCTTCGAGGAGAGATTGTCCAAAAGTGTTAGCCCCATTTTTACAATTTACTATGGCAAGACTACAAAGACATGCAAAAGACACAGAAGTATTGGAGGGGGCTGTGGTAATCAAACCCAACAAAATAGAACAAGCTTTGCAATTCATTGGAGTACTGGAGGGGAAAAGAGTGTTCAGCAAGCTGCCGTAGCTTCGCCCCTTGACTCTTTATGACAGCAGGCTTTTTTCTCATCTTCGATGGCGACCATGTATGAAAACCTGTGCCTAGATGCCGTCAAATGTTGTGATCTACTTCATTTGATGAAAACTTATGCCTTCATAGTCAGATCACAGAAACGGATGAATGGCTGTAAGTAGCAGCTGATATAACAGATGACCGCAAACATTTTCAGGTGATATCAGGTGATGTTGGGTATAAATGCAGCGAGTATTGGGTCATGTGAGTGTACCAGTATACTCCAGTTGTTTTCCTGAACTAGTTCACTGGCTTTCTGCCATTTCAGTCAGTCTAATCACATGGAACAGATTATTATTTGAATAAAGAATATGTACAGAGTTTATAATTGTCATCTTGGCTCTGACAACATTCCTTGCAAGCATAAATAGTCAGCACAGAAGAGATTGGGGAGTGACAATAATAACATCTCTCCAAAAACCACATTAGACAAAGCCTTACACCAGATTTTATGTAAAATCTCCAATATGTGTGCTTGTGACAAAGCCTTTGTCGTTTATTCATTGAATAACACTTCAGTGCACATATCTAGTGAGCACTGGTGCTGGTACCTGGATAAGTTGTATGCATTGGTCAGCCACGGTATCGCTGCTCTCCTGCTTGGCACCAATGAAAATGAAGAATAGATGCATGTTGTAAACAGATGAAAGTAAAGGATAGGGTTTAGCTGGAGTAAAGTAAATAATACTGTGTACAAATACAGTTTATTGCCATATTTCTGGCTGTCCTCCTTAAAACAACATACCAAAAGTGGGATCATTTTAATTTGTTTGCTATAGCATGGTAGTAAGTTTGCTCGGATCCATGTCTGATGTGTCTCCAATCTTGGCATGTAAGCATCTCTTTGTTTTGAGAGTTAATAATTCATATAGGTGTATTGAAAACCACTGGTGCAAGTTATTGAATGGTGTGTCTGTACATTTCTTCTTGTGTGTGAGAGCATGACAGAAATTTAGAAATGAAGAAGCGGCGATTTTATACCTGGTCAGAGAAATCCTCAGCAGTACCGCAGTGCTGATGACTGTATGTTTTTTGCGAGCATGTATGAGTATGTGCATGCATGCATGTGATTCAGCATGTCCTTGTGAGTATGCATATACATAAGTCTGTGCCTGCTCATCTGAGCATGCAGCAGTAGTAGAAGTGTTAGTTGTGGGGATGACACAGACATGAGCGGAGCAGCTCTGACAGCTCCAGTCTAGCAGAGGTAGTAGCAGCTCTGAAGTAGGCTCCGGGGCCCCAACAATACACACACTGTGGAAATGGTAATCTGTTTTCCCTTCCTGCCAGCTTGGCCAAGGCTCGCAGTAGCATGCACACTCTCCAAACGCATCACAATCATTGGGTGCTGACGTGCGCAGCGCGATGGGGAAGAAATTAAAAAAAAAGAGGGGGAAAAAAAATACTCTTCTTATAGCTGCAAGGCTGTGTTTTTCTTTGAGTTGTTTCCTGTGAAAGACGCAGTGAGGTTATGCAATTGACTTTGCAATAGGAGACAGCACTTATTATCGGAGGGGAATATTAATAGGAGCCAGCCAAGATACTGACACATCCTTTGTTAATAAAAATGATAATATTAATAATAATGGCCGTAGCCATTTAGATTTGAATGTAAGATTTTAGTGATGATGCACTTAGTGGACTTCAACAACTGATAGCTGTCAGCCCCACATTAACAAAGTCATTTTATCCAAAAAATACAATGTTTCTCAGCCCTAACAGTATTTACTTCAACTCAAACCCTCATTATCAAGTTGATTTATGCTTACACCTAACCACCCTTAACCAAGCCATTTCATAACACAAGATCAGAAAACGTGTCAGTTTGGAGAGCATGAGATATATTGTTGTTTGATATGGATTAATTTTTCAGATGTCTGCGGCCATTACACACTATTATTGAACGCGGTCTAGAGTCCACTGCAAGACCTTTCCTTCACCCAGGATCCCTTTTTTTTTTACAGCTGACCAAAGCTCAATCAGAATATTAGTGAGCCTTCATGGTTTTCCCTCTGTTCACCTTTACAACAGGCTACTGATAGCATATCTGCTCCCTGCAGACTGCCAGACAGTCAGGCAGTGAGAGAAGCAAATGCCCTTATCACTGCCTGCCATATGATAGGATTAGCTTGAGTGTTGTCTAACAAAGCATTAATGAGCAGTTTTAATTGCCTGCACAGCATCCCCTGCCAAGCCCTGCCTGAACCACCCACACACGCACGCACGCACGCACGCACACACACACACACACACACACACACACACACACACACACTGGTGCATATTTGTCCCATCTGAAATGGCGTCCAAGTGATACAGAATTTGTGCTCATCACTGGAGTACAAACAGACTATTATTGCTGTCATTCCAATACATTGGTGTACAATGTGACAGAGAAAATGGGTTTGAAGATGACTTTAACCTCCATTCACTTCCTCACACAATACAGACTTAATTGAAATCAATAGATGCTTTTGATTAACTTGTGGTGCCGTATTATAGTGCAGCCTTACCACAGCCACAGGACTTGAGCACTGCTGCAACCTGAAAGCCCCCTTGATCACAGCAGGGCAAAGGGCAACTTCTTCAATTTGATACAGTTCTAAGAAAGTACTACTCATAACACGATTATCTATAAATATCAAAATCTTGTTTGATGGGTGACTGGAATCTTCATCAGTTTGTGATTAGGGAGCCTATTACTCAGTATTTATCAATAAATATTTTATAAACACAGGTGGCAATCTTCTCTATCTAGCATGTTAGCATGCACTGCGAAGAGATTAATCAAAGCTTATGCAGTCCACCCAAGTTCTATGATCTCAGGTGACAATGTTTTAATATGCAGAAATTCACATCAAGGAAGTTAAACAGGACCAGCCTAGCTACAGCTACAGCTACAGTCATATACCTTTCTTATGATGGCTATTTTGACTCATCACACAGTTCAGGAGACACAGTCTAAGTATGTCCGTCACAATGATACCAACATCCCAGCCATCACACAACACCTATCATGCTAATAATTAAGCACATTGTGGCACGTTATGCTGCTGGTCTTATTGCACAGTGCAGGAAGAAACAGTATGTCTCTGTAACGGCGCAGACCGCGCACTGTCCCAGGAAAAGGCCAAAAGTATCCCACACTGCTCCGTCAACACAAGGTTTTAGCATAATCAAAGGTAAGGAAAAGGTGTTTCAGGTGTTTCAAGGAAGCCCTTTTACAATCTGGGATCTGACTGACTTTAAATAGGTAGCAAAAAAAAGACAATCTGTGGTCAAAATGTTGTCAAGAATGCCCACATAAAGTAAACATTGGGGAAAAGAAAAGCAACACTAGGATGACAGGTATGGATAACATAGTAACTAATAATAATAATAACTGCAACAACCATTTATATAGTAATGATTTTGCAACAGCAGCAGTGTGAGGCTGAACCAAATGGTGTTCTTCAGACCCTCCCTGTGTTTTACTAATGAATGGAGACAGAAGAGGCCAACAAAACAGGGAGCGTGACTTCCAGCTGGAAAGGGCTCCTTTCTCCTGGCACTGAAGAGTGAAGAGCCCCAAACAGAGCTCAACACTTGCTCTCTTCCTTGGTCTTCATTTAGTCTCAAATGCCTCTTCTCTTCTCTTCTCTTCTCTTCTCTTCTCTTCTCTTCTCTTCTCTTCTCTTCTCTTCTCTTCTCTTCTCTTCTCAGGTAGAGTGAGTGATTGCCATGCCAGAGCCTCAACCAGTGAACCCATCCTCTCCCTCCCAGTCTCTGGGGTCTTTTGCCACGCCACATTTATCACCAAATGTACCAGGAGCACTGGCAGTGTGGTGCATCTCAAAGCTCAGACGCAGTCCTCGTGCCTTGTGGCGTCGTCTTCTACACCGGAGCGGAAAAAACGAAATCGTAAAAGACTTTTGGACACTGTGCTAAAATGATGTGCAGAAATAGGAGGTTTTCTTATCATTGAAGAAATTTTAATTAGTGTTCCCTTTGCTGTCAAGAACCATCACCTCATCAGCCCAGTGCTCTCAATCTCAGCCAGGTTGTTAATAGGCTTGTGTCTCTCAAGAAACATCATGTGCTTGACACCATTTTCTGAAGAGTACTACCCACACAACTGACGAAAAGGATACAATTGCAGCAAAACTCTGTTTATGCAAAACTCTTATGTTTAACTTGGTAATATTATTTTTTTTATTGCAAGCAAAACTATAGTTGCCAATATACTCAGAACTGTTTGTCCAATGGTCAAATAGCTTTATAAACCATCTACCCCAACATCTTTGCTTCATGTTGGAATTGGACCATTCCTGTAACTCTCCAAAACCAAGGATCTAAAATTCATACCCATGCATTTGTTACATAACTATTTGTGGCACATTACATGCCTGCAAGGGCAACATTGTCAAGGGGATATTTATGATGTGATCGGACAAAGCATGTTGCAAATTAGTTCTGTTCCAGCATAACCCGACCCTATGAGCCTACAGCCATGCTCCCGTTTCTTTGAGGCTGTACTTGTGGCACAGAGGTGCTTTGAGATAAATACATCAGCACATCATGCTAATCACACAGTGACACACTCACAAAGACAGTGCTAACATGCTGATGTTTAATAGGTATAACTTTACTTGATGTTCACCATCTTTGTTGTGTTAGCATGCTAATCAGCATTACATAAAATCAAATTTAAATTTGGATTTGGTGATGGCACTGCATGAAAAGTTAAGGGATCACCTAAGTTAGAATTCTGTTAATATTTTCCACTGAAACTGACACACCTCCATTTAGAGGTCCTCTACAGCCTTTTGAGTGTCTGTATGCCCACTTATATCAAACCCAAATTAAGGATAAAACAGTGATGCTTCAAAAATCATCCTTTAATAAATGTCATCTGTGGTCCAGCGATTCATTGCTCAACAGCACAACATCCAACCAAGGATGCATCATATGTCAACAACCCCCAATCTCTCTTTCTCTCTCTCCCTAATTCTGCTTATGCAGAGAGGAAGAAATCTGATGTCATGCCTGCCCGCCCTCGGCTGTCAAGCCCTCTGACACACACAAACACACACACACACACACACACACACACACACACACACACACACACACACGCACACACACACACACGCACGCACGCACACACACACACACACACACACAGACAAACGTTATTTACAGTATAATTACTTCCATGACAGTTCAGATGCAAGCCCATCACTCAGTATTATCAAGCTATTGAGGCATGTAACAGTCTATAGATAATACAGAAGGAAAATTCAGAGCACTATTACAGATCCACTGTATCCCGGAAGAATACAGAAGAATTCTGCTCAACAAATGAATTCTATTTTTCTGGAGTTGGAATAAAAAATAACCGATAAAAAATAGATAGGTTTTCCTCCTCATATCCATTAGCATTCAAATTCAGACTAGTGTGCGGAATTTAGCAGGAAAAAACGGGCAAGGGATATTTATATTGGTTCCTACAGTTACTATGCAAATCCCATAGAGAGGACTGAGTGATTGCACAGAGAGTCTCCCATCTTGCTGCTCTATCTCTCCCCCATTCCCCATAACCTGAGCCAACAGAGCAGAACATGCTCTTGTCTTTGCTTCATGCCTCAATTTTAACGTAGCCGAGGGGCGTGCTGAGAGAAATCAGATGCAATTAAGTGGATGTTTAGAGGCAGTTGGATATTAACACGGGTTTCACCCCTCGACATGGTGTTGAATTCCAGGCGCACATCTCCTGCAGTCACTTTATGTTTGCCGACAGATGTTCTTCAAGGCCCCCTGCCCCATCATGAAATTGTGGGACGTAGGCACTGATTGTGTGCATGTATGATCGAGATGATGTGGTTTGAAAAGAAATTTGAATTCAGTTTTTGTCATGTTGTTTCCTGCTTTGGGAGAAGCTTGAAAATGAACCTATAGAGGGCCGAGAACTACAAATTTATGAGCTGCATGTCCAACCCTGTCCCCTAAAAGTTATCTTTATATATTAATAACATATTTTGGGTTGGTGGCTGGCCCGACCTGCCAACCCAAAGCATCAGTACTTGACAACCCAGGAAAAAGTCAACTCAAATTGCTCCTTTAGGGGCCATATAAGGATTTAATTAAATCTCTAAATTATGTGATTTTTTATTTGTTTGGGACATGCTTTGAAAAATGTTGAGACAGATTACAGATTAAGCGTGCCAAATCCAGCTCTCTATCTCTCCTCTCTGTCTCTTTTCTCAAAGTAAATGCTTTCCTCTTCTCTTTTTGGAGAAAGTAGTGGGAAACAGTGAGTCAGGCTGGAGTGTTGAATGCTGGACTGGACTGTTAATGCTGCCCAATGAATTAAGAGACGGTTCTGCTGGTTTACCATTTGAATGACAGGGAGGCTTGGGAAGGTAGCGAGCTCTGGGCACAAAGAGATGCTTCACAGCCCGATTGCACTTTGGTTCACATCTACGTACATGTCTAAATATTTGCTTCCAGGGACACAGCATGTTGTGTGTAAGTGTGTAGATGTTATACTATACAGCAACACAAAAAGAAAACAAATTCTAATTTGTTGTTAGGTCTCTAATTTGGATTTTCAAGTAGCTTAATCATTGTCATTGTAAGTTTAACGTAAAAAAACAACAACAACAACTTTTAAAGTTTGTAGTTATGTGGGCAAACTTGCATTTTTGTCTACTCTCACAAATATTTTTTTTAAAAGAGGCAAAATCAGACAAATGCTTACAAATTTTATTGATTTATTCACATTTCTACATAAAATATTCCAATTCTGAAACACTATGTATATACTATAAACTGCTATAAACGTACAATTTATCTTAATATGTAACTTCTTTTCTCATCTACTGTCTTTAGGTAAGTAGCTAATGTAAATGTTGCCTCACAGTGTTCTTCCACTGTTGCCCCTGCATGTCAGACGATTGTGATGGTGGTTTACATAACTTTGACGTGGTCTTATAATATCACAATCAGGGTTTCCGCTATGTAGCTACATTTTGCAGCGGTGGTCCGCCACTGCAAAATTATTGCCGCTGCTGCTTCAGAATTTTATGAAATGTCATGAAGTCGCAATTACACAACTCTGCGAGGGCTTTTAATTTGACACGACAGCGGAGCGCTCTAGAATCTTTGGGCGACACGCACCCGAGGAGAGGCAGGGAGAGAGACAAGTAAGGTAGAGTGCGGCTCGGGCCTCATTTTTCTGACCGAACCCGACGAAGTTCGAGAAAGTAGTAACCAAGCCCAGTCCAAACCTGACAGGCTTTATGTCCGAACCCGACCCGAGCCCGACGCAGTTTGTTACCTGACATGCAGTCATTGTTATCTTAGATACAGCTTG
>JBBPCS010000359.1:8559108-8576182 GCA_037974645.1 Hollardia meadi
TCGACTTTCCTGCATGGTTTTCGGCAGTTTTAAACTTTCCCGATGACAAGTTTTGTTTGATGTCCTCCATTCTCCCTAGTTTAGGCTGAATATTTAGTGCGGTCTGCCTGAATGTAACAAATAGCCTGTGTTGCGTTCATGCGTTGTCACGTAAATAACAGACTCCATCTGAATAGGCCGTAGCACAACACAGCAGCATGTTAGGTAGCCCGAACCCAAACATGATGTCTAAATTCTTATCCGAAGATTAGATTAGATTTAACAAGCTAACCTTAAGTTAGATATATTTTACAGTTTAAAAGAACATTCACCATTAACTTTATTCTCTATTGATAGTCATGGCCAACTAATTATAGCTATATTGTGAAGTAATGGTCCAGATAACCTAACTTCAATGTTAGCGAACTCAGTGGGCCTTAATTTAAATGCCGGGCGAAGTCTAAAGTCTAACTTAAGCTAATGTAATAACTGGGCAAAATCAGTTTGCTATGTTCACACGTAAAATCTGTTTGGTATGTCCACATGTAAAGCCGTGTAATTTCTTCATTATAACTTCATTCCGACAGCAGGTTTACTATGCATGCACCACAAGGTTTTTTTTGTTTTTGTTTCTGGGGGTGGGAGGGGTTGTTGGCCTGACCCCGCTGCTGAAAAAAATCCTAGAGGAAACACTGACAATGATAAGTCCCTCAATGATCAGCCTACAGCTGACTATCAGTAATCAGTTATTTAGTTACGTTTTCAAATAAATGATCAGTTACTTTAAGGATAACACTGCATTTCCCTGTGTCTTTTATTGCCTTAATTTAATTTTTTTTTAAACTTGATGTACTGTAGGCTATAAGAGCCGAAGAGTTTTATTGTTTTCATAGGGGCTGCCGTACTGTGCCTATATGCCTCTTGTCAGATCGCTGTCAGATTGTTAGCAGCAGGGAACTAAACAGCATGTGGAGCCAGCATTTCTTCACATCTAACTTGGTGACGGATTTATTTCCAACAAGTTTCCAAGTTGGCGATTGTTGGAAAAGTGGAAAGACAAACCAAGGTAGTTTTGGTGAGTTTTATTTTGTTTATGTGTCTTTTGATTTGTGTTCTATGATTAGTTAGTTTGTTTGTTCGTTTGTCTTGATGAGTTACGGGGCAGCCCCCTGCTGAAACTACGTTGTGAAGTGGTTGTCATTTTTGGTAATGCAAAAGTACTCTAAAGAGTTACTTTTCTCAGTTGGTAATGCTGTAATATAACAAGTTACTTTTTAGTGTAATTTATGTCTGCATCTGTAATCTATTAACGTAACAAGTTACATTTAAAAGTAACGCTACCCAACACTGATCTCGTCAATCAGGGCACAGTCTGTGTGAAATAGAACACAGGTTATCCTTTGTAACCCTAGAACTATAGCTCTATGTGCTCTGGACTCAAGTCATGGACTTTCTAGACAACTGATTTTGGTCCAATGTGCATTTTATTTATGGGCGCCTTTCACGTCACTCAAGGTCATTTAGTTATCTAATAACCGTTGGATTGATGGGTCTATCATGACTCGTTTGACCAAGTACATGCAGGTTTTGCTTGGCTTGTGGAGTGCATTTAAAAGTCCATCTGTGCTCATAGAACTAGGGGTACAATATGTAACCACTAATTCATCTTTCCAGGGAGTTTTTTTACAGGGCGAGACTGATTGTGGTTTGTAGGGAGGAGGATGGTTGTGTGATGGGAGAGTGAATAACTCAAAGCAGGTGAGCACTTTGTTTCCCACTAGGAGCTTTCACAAGGCTCGTCATCAGTGAGGCGAGCCATCAACCAAGTCCTGATTACAAAGAGAGTACTTAGCTGCTGCCTTAAAGGAAACCCACTGATGATGCTTTTTATAGAACACAAATGTAACTTTTCAAATCCAAAAAGCAATTTATGATGTTACTGTGACCCGTCTTCCAAGTTAACCAAGGAGGCCATCGTCTGCATAGTCTGCACACTCTTATGACTGTCAGGATGTTTTACACCTATACCAGGAAAATTGCAGTTCTATTACTGTGGCGAAAGACTACAGTATACAGATTAAATATTCTGATATTTTCTCTGCACATTGGCAGATGAAACAGTAGTAGTAATTGGACTCTACGTTACCACTCTTCCACCATTTTTACTTATTTTAAGTATCAAGTCATTTAAAGTTTGTTGTCTCACTCTTTTCAGATGCATGACTTCAGTTAATGGGATTGTGTTTACTATGTACAAGGAAAGGGAAACACATCCTTCTGATGGGGTTTTTTAAAATCAGGACTATTTAACATTGAAGAAAAAAGAAGGTATTCACACTCAAATAAACTGATAAAGTTTAATGATCCCTCCTTGAAGATTAAGACATAATAAGAAATGTTTGGAAAAACAAATCACATAAACAAAGATTAAGATGTTAAGGATCTGCGTGATTCAAGTAGCGTGGAACTGGTTCCATCTGCTAATGGCACAATTAATCATACAGGCCACCGCATGTGTCACATACTAGAACAACACATTCTTTTCATTTCCACATGGCACGAAATTCCCCTCTCCCACCAACCTTGCTTCCTTTTCTGCAGCAGGAATATCTCCAGGCAGCCTTGCAAGACAATGGTGCACAATTACCCAGAGCAAAAAGCCCTGTGGCACTGACAAATGTAGTTTCTACTGAGCAGGAGACATTATGTTCTCACATCAGAGTTAAATACCTCCTATTTATCTCAGCCAAGGCGAGGGGAAGAAAAAAGCAAAAGGGAAAAGGAAGGCAGCAAAAGAGAAAGTCAGAGCGATCAAGACAGACAGAGAGGGGGGGAAAGTAAGCTGTAGGCTGTGAAGACACTGTGAGATGTTCCATGACAACCAAGCTGGAGGATTCTGAACAATTTCGTTCTATGTTCCTGTGAAGAATATCACGTCAAATGAGGAATAGCACAGTGAGAAGGTGCAGCTGCGTAATGACCTATAGCTTATTTCTCACGCAGAGATGAATGGCACAAGCTATTTTGTACAGCTCAACTGAATAGAAGCTGAAAGAATTCAGAAACATTGAAAGATATTTTCATTTTATATTATCACAGTTATAGTATCACAGTTTTAAGGCAATGCTGAAAATGTTTCATTTCTTGCAATGTGGATTTATCTTCACTTTTTAAAATGTGTAGCTGTAAAGAAGAGAAACATTTTGTTTTTGCTTTTTTTTTTAGCCATAAAGACTTCTTAAGAGGCCAACAAGCTAATAAATGAACTGATGTTGCCATTAAAGCAATTCACTGAATATTTACACATAATTAATTTCTAATAAGCATGTTCACAATAATTAAAAATAAGAAAAACAATTAAGAAAGTTACAAATAAGGGAGATACAATCTGCGTATGTACCTATACTGCTCTACAATCAAAATAATGAGAGAAATAACCCACCTCCATCATTTTGGCATAATTGGCCAAATATTGGTAAAGGCATCATCATAATTCTTTTCTTTTGTTTCTACACATGCTTTTTTTATTTATATAAATGCAATGTCTGCATTTGTTAAGTCAGTGAAAAATAAATGAGACATCGTTTAACTTCCAATCGAAAGCAATGCATTTTCCACAAACCCATCTCCATCATGGTTTCCTTTTCTTTGCTTTTCTGTTTTTACTTAAAATAGCTAGTAGCAATCTATAACAACATTCTATGCATATTTTTGTCAAATAAACTTAAAAATGATTCAACAAAAGTTGTTTATTTTAGTTTGTGTTTTTGTCATATACAGATATGCAGTGATGACCGCTGGTTAATATGTATGTTGATGTGGTCCAATATCAAGTCCCTAGTTGATCATGTGACGAGAAGATACGACATACGGTAACTTTGGCTAGTTTAGGCGCAAAATCTGTCAAGACCGATGAGCCGAGCAAGCAGTCATGTCTTTCAAGCATAAAAGCAGCTGTGAAAGACATGAGAGAAAAGAAGGAAGAGAAAGTAGCAAAGCTACCAAAATTAGATTCCTTCTTCCTTCTTTTTTATAAACAGCCATTGCCTTTCATTCATGCTATTCAAATCGGTGAGTACAAGTGCTTTTTCAGTGTGATTTGTGGTGTCTGATGGGCTGCCGTGCACCTATTTAAGTAATTGTTATTATTTCAGTTTGCCCCCAAGCGCCTGTTGCATTTTGTGTGTGTTTTTCAGATGTGTAATATTGGCTAATTCCTCACAGCGGTATTAAAACACAGTTTAGAAAAATCGTTTAGAATAATAAATGCACTTACAATTGGTCCTGGGTGACGAAGAGGATATTAAGGTGATTTTAGCTGAACTTGACAACGACAGGTTACTTGGCTCTCCATACAGTGTACTGGCAGGCTATATTCATAGGTGTAGTTAATGAGGAGTCGATTTTTATATGTGGGATATATGGAAAAAATAAGGATGTTAAATTCAATAAATTCATTATTTGACAGGGTTTATGCAGACTGTGTGTATCTGGCCAGTTTTAGGGGCATGGACATGATGTTTTTTGTTAAATATTGCTGCTCCCTTCCGTCTCGCCGTGTGCTATAGGCTTCATTTTACAATCATCTCTTGCTTTTATATCGAATAGGACTGCACTCATGAGGTTACTGCACCGAAAAATGGGTTTGACTGTTTCTTTTATCTTACATACAAATCAAACATGTAGAAATTCAAAATTGATGTCTGTTCCCCTTGCATCTTCCCATTTTCATGAGATTTTTTTTTCCTGGTGCACCAGTTCCCTATCAGGAATCCTCCTGCTGTTGCCCTTGACCAAAGCGCTGGATTCTAAACAGGATTTGGACCCTAGGCGCTGGACTGTGGCTGCCAACTGTTCTGAAAACGTGAGGATAGGTCAACTGCTGAGGACAAATTTCCCCACAGGGAAAAGTACAAGTTAACTGAAGTCCTGGAACAACACCTTTTCGTTACATTGTATTCACAGCTTGTTTTGGTGTGCTCCAGTCTGCATTTTGAGGAAAAAGTCAGCTCAATGCAGTTTTTAAATGTTGCTATTTGTTGATGCTATGTTTGTTCAGGTTGACCTACTGCCTCCTTCTTACTATCTACTGACTCATGAAGCAAGTTGTTTGTGTTGAATGTGACCAATAGTTTACAAAGGGTCAGAGACTATCATCTAAGGTGCCACCTGCTCATTAGGAGAGGTAACCATTCACACATACACTCACACAACGATGGCTATGTCTTCAGGGGCTATTTTGGGTTCAGTGTCTTGCCCAAGGACACTTCGACACGCGGACTGCAGGGGTCGGGGATCGAACCACCGATCATAGGACGACCGCTCTACCTCCTGAATTGTCTTGGATCACGGAACACTGAAAAGAGGTTGGTTATTACACTTCAGTGTGCTGCAAAAACAACCCAAACACCATTCTAAAGCATTATCGCTACATGTCTCACTGCTTGGATCTGCTACATTATGATATTTATAATGACATATGATTCCAAGAAAACTAAATGCATCTTGTTTTGTCTCCAAACAGGTGAAATCAAATTGAATGTCACACGTGTCAGCCGTGACTTGATTTTTGGGAGCAACCAATTTCACAGTGAAGCCTGGGCTGCCTGTCTCTGTGGTCTTTCATTTGTGAAGGTTATCCAAACAAGACAGTAAGGCTTCACTGGCATGGCTTCTGTTTGTGTGTTAGGTCACTCTGAGGCAATCAGAGGCCCCTTCTCTTGTCTGAAGCCCGGCTGTGATTGTCTCAGTCTGGCCCCAGTAAATTACTTGGGGTCATTGCAGGTTCAAGGTCAGTCAGAGATTTTGAGGTTGAGTGGAGGAGGTTCGGCCCCATCTCCACCTCACCCAGCCCCCTCTGTCGGAGTAGCCACTGTGTTTGCAAATAATGATCTCTGTAATGTGTGGTGTTTTGGGGGGTCACTCTGTGTCAGTGTGTCTTTGTCCCCTGGCTTCTTTCTTATCAATATTCCCATGTTTCTCTTTTTCTCTCATGTTTTGTTCCAATAGGACTTTAATATTATTAAATAGACTGTTCAAATTTAATTTCCCTGCAGCATGGTCTTATAAAGTCCTTCATGGGAGAGGTGTGCAGTTTTAGGTATAATTTTTTTTTCATTTACTCATGTTCTGTTTTTATTTTGGCAGATGTAGCTATGTTTTAATTGTTCTTTGGGTGGTGCTGTATAAAAAAAGACTACAGTATATTACTCCAAGAAAACCTGACATTTGCACAATGGCTTTTACACAAAGATCATTTTCAGGACAAAAACACATCTTTTTCCATCTCTGTGTCACTGTGTCACAGTTTGTAAGGCTCTGAGGGCTCTCTGTGTGCTGAGGCATAACGTAAGAGGAGCTGAGGGAGATGGGTATTCAAAAAGAAAGCTCTCATAGTATTCAGTCTTTAGCATTTAGAGCAGTGGGGGCTAGAGGAATTAATCCATGGCCCCTTTTATAAAGTTAGTGAATGCACTGAGTGGCCCGAGGAGAAAAACTCAAAGCCTAGCAGCATAGGAACTGATGATCCATGATGCCTTTATGCGATGCTGGTCTGCATCACTATGCCTTCCTAGCTGCATCTGCTGAAAGAGAAAACTTGACTGCATTTCATGAATACAGAGAAGCCGTCTTAGTTATTTCTAGAAAGCATCTTCTCAAAGCTCTCAAAGTTCTTTGTCTTTCTTTCCGTCTGGCATTCACAGCTCACTAATGCACGGTGCTGAATGTATGTGTGAAAACAGTCGTGGATGACAAATTTAATGATAGTGATTAGAAAATAGAAATTAACATGACCTGACTGTCAGTCCTATGGTATCACCAGTGAAAGATGTACACTCATCCACTAGGCTACCAGACATTAAATACTTATTATAATACTTAAATACCAACAATTACTAATCATCATCATCATCATCATCATCATCATTTTGCGTCATCACTGAGAGCACAACAGTAATTTTCACATCGATAAAATGGAGCATTGCATTGTGGGGCTGTTAGCAGAACTTTTTTTTCATTTCATTGGGTAATTTTTGAGGGCACTATATAGTGGATAATGTTACGCACTCAGAATTCATATACACTCAACAGTGAATGGAGTGCACTATATAGTAAATAGGGAGTGATTTCAGAGAGAGTCCACAAGAGTAAAAATACATGATATTACATAGCAGCCCAACGCTAATTAACAGTTACTTAAGCCGTATTCACATTTTAAAAAATATTTCAATATTTTAGAAGAATAAAGAGAATGATTTTTATATAAAACACACATACATTTGTCATTTACCCATATAGGGACACAAGAATAGGACTTGGGAAATTAATTTTTATTTTATTTTACTGTGCCTAAGGAATGAGAGTGTATATTTCTTTATCTTCAAAAGTACTTCATAAATAGATGCAGCAGCTAGGCTTTAGATTGCATTACAGATACTGGCCTTCCTTTTGGCTTGCCATGTGTAGTTGCTTCTTCTTCTGTTTCTTTTTTCTTTCTCTCTCTGGTTCTCTTTAGCTCCAGCAAACCCGACCACAACCTATTTTTATGTGTTTAAAACGCTGCTGAGAGGATCACAATGGCTCCATTGCCCATGTATCTTTGGCAGCTCACTGTGCTGCCCTGAACAGAGACACTTTCATCTTTTTTAGACCCACTGACCCATTGTTGCTGGATTTAGAAAGTACACCAAGGCCAGCAACCTTTTCAAAGATGAAAGGCTTACAGTAGGAAGGTACAGTTATAGCCTCCATCACAAAATACACAAAGACAAAATGCTTTCTTTTACTGTTCATGCCCATGTGCAGAATTACGATATTTGATAAAAGTTCAGTTTATTGCGTGTTAGGCTCCGTGTGACTAAAGTCTGTACCAGCCAACAGTGCTTCAGATGGATACATGTAAATTCTAATCCACAGATTTAAGTTTGGTGTAATTGTTAGTTGACATAAGCCATTTCCTTCATTTCAAAGCATTTCTAAAGGCTGCAAAGCCCCGCCAGCATTAGCGGCGCATGCAGATGCGGCTGCCATAGCCCCTTCAAACTTGCTACATTTTGGTTTTTAATATGTTATTTTTCGTCTTTATTGCTGAAACACATATTACCTAAGAAAGAAATACACACATCAGCATTGGAGAAGGAGGCGCAGGGTTTGGATTAACAGCGGCAGATTTTTTGGGACAATCGCTGCCCATGGCACTTTTTGACTGTTCAGTCAGACCAGCTGGACCGCTCAGGGAGGAGAGGAAAGAGATCCAGGACTGGAGCCATGATACCTGCCCAGCTTGGACTTAAGGCTGCTCCTGTCTAATGTCCACTCACAGGAAAATGAAATGGCCAAGCAACGAAAAATTAGAGACTGTTATGACCACAACAATCCTGATCAAGGTGTTGCACTGGACAGGTGGAACCGTGGTCCGAGCCAACAGAGCACAGGACTCTGGCAGGACAAGTGGAGGTGGACTCTGTGTTCATATCATTGATGCTTGTTGCTCAAACACAGTCAAAGTTGATGGACAATGTTTCCCAGAGGTGGAACTCTTAATGTGAAGATGTCGACCATATTATCATCACCATCTCTGCTGTTTATGTTCACCCACACTCAAATTTAAAAAATGGGTTTATATGTGTAAATGTATATTTGAATATAAATAACTATATATACTGTTCTATTTTTTTTACTATCCTATTGTATTCTAAACTGAATTACCTCTACATATGTTCTGTGTGTATAGCAGGAAGAGGACTGCAGTTTGTTGTGCAACCCAGTGTTGTACAAGGACTAATACATTTCCCCGATTCTTTGAGATCCTCAAATGACCTAAATGTGCAAATGTGGAGAAATGTCATAGCAGTTGTTCAAATGGTTCTGTCTTTTTTCCCCCCATCATGTTAGACAGCCTTACCATGGATAGAACAGATTTATGATGTTGATGCTGGTAACAGTGTCACCTAGGTGGATAATTGGATACATTTAATACAAAACTCGCTTTATGCCAAAACTTATTTGGTCTTGCTGTAGGACAAATCAATTAAAAGCCTGTTATGTTCAAACAACACACTACAGTATTACCCACTCTGCTTTAATAGTTTTAGCCCCATGGGGTAAAAAGCACTGCATAATTGTTACATTTTTCCATTATTACATGTAGTATCAAAATTGACAATTACTTTTTTGTAATATAGACAATCATGAAATCATCAAACATGACCTCCCAACGCCTGAAGCACAGCGAGTAAGATAGCAGCACTGCTCATTTTAATGATCTCATGCTGCAGTTAACTCATTTGTTTGCAGGCTCACGGGACATTTGCTTTAGGCTAGTGTGCGGAAACTACAGTAGCTGGAAGCTAATATACAGTAGGCTATGACATTGAGTGGATTTGTCACATATTGCAAAGTACATATTTCTAGTTGAAAGCCTAACGTTTGCTGGTTATTATCCCAGACTAGATGATGAAATGTTGTGAATCAACAAAGAGTCTCTCTTTAGCAGACTAAATCAGACAAAATATAAATCAAATTAAGAGTTTGATTTAAAGTTTCTTATGTGCTGTACAGATCACATATACAGTCAGGCAACAAGTGACTAATCAGTTCTGACTCAACAGCAGACCATGCTCTTTTCACTAGTAATTATGGGAGGAGAGGTGTTGGTGAGGCACCAAAATGAGCCACGTCTGATAAATTTTGAAATGACATTTAAAACAGAAACCATGTCCTGGCCAGTTCGTCATCAACAACACTGTGTCTGTCATGCACACCCAATATGCCAAATGTCACCTCAATCCTGAGGAGTAAGTCTGTAACACATGTAAAATCATTTGACTTGGCAAACCAGCATTGGTGTGTGCATAGCCAACAAAGACAATGTGGAAAATTCGGGGCTAGTTCAAAACAGAACTTCTCGAGAATATTTATCTCAGTTCTATAACATCAGTTCAACTCAGTAAGAACATTCGTCCTCTAGACAAAAATAAAATAGTTATTTAGGTGGTCAAGCGACCAGCCCCCATTTCAAAGTTCTCATTATTAAACATTACATTAAACATTAGGTGTTGAGAAAGGTCAACACAACATTGCCTTCAACACACACCAATTACACACCACACCAGCTCCTGACTCTTTCATCCTCACGCATTCAGGCCCTGACACAAACTGTTGTATGCATGTATTCTGATTAATATTATAATGTATTACAGCATTAGACAACTTGAGTAACTGATTCTGCTGCCCTCAAACAATGCAGAGTCTGATATTTCACCCACACCAGTCCTCCACACCCTGCACTGAGCTGCTTGAATCTGATTCAAGACACTGGTACTCGGGTTAGTACCATGCTGTGAGATGCTCAAGCCCATCCTACATCCAGTACGCTGTACTACAGCCACTTGGCCTGCACTTGAAGTATTTCAGCATATTTGATGAAGTTTGATGTACTTAAGTCTACAAGTTTTAGGGCTGCACTTATTATAAGTCACTTTGGATAAAAGAATCAGCTAAATTAATGAGTGTAATGAATACTTTTTTAATCTACTATGTGTGGGCCTGTGAACTGTATTTCTATATGAAGTCTGCTGAAACTGATTCAGTCTCCAGTGGACCAGAGGCTCCAGACCTCCCTGACTGACTCTGACTCATGAAGAGAGAGACAGAGAAAGAGAGAGATTGGGGAATATGACCTCAAGTTTCCCCTCCATCTCTCCCCTAACCATTCATCCATCCATTCTTAATAGGATACTCTAACCTGGCTGTTTACCACACATTAACATCAGAGCTCCCCTCAGCTGGAAGTCTGGCTTTGGAAGCTTTAGGCAACAATTGCCTGTTTGGAGGACATTATCATATATGTATGGAACAGTATTTTGTTGATTTGAAACAGATGTAAAATGCCTGATTGCGAAATGAATTCAGTATTATTGGCAGTAATGTATATCGTATGTTTTTAGTCAACTGTTTTCTTATCACTTCTTTAACAACAGGATGTGTACAGGTGATTAAATTAATATTTGCTGCATGTTATTCATGTGGGCCAATAACAGGGCTCCAATATTGTTCATGCTTGGCTTGAGACTCACAAGAAGTACGGCAGCCATTTGTTCAAATGCCTAAAACAACCTATATTGTGAGAAGGTCAGAATTAATTATTCCCAACGCATCAAATATGGTCAGTGGCTCTTTGTTTAAGTATGACGCTGTAGTTACTCCTCTAGCATCATTTCACAAGGCACTCATCTAGTGTCAGACTATAAGCAGCAAGAAAAGTACAATGTGGAAGGTGATCAGTGTGGTTATGGTTCAAATACAGGACTTTTCTGCTGGAGACCAGGATTCAACTCCTGTGTGTGACCGAATATTAATGTTGCTTTGTTTTGAACATTGTTACATTATGTAAGGTACATACAAATGTAACATAAGCTATAATTAAGTTGTTACATAGTGCATGTATCATACTTACCTACATTAGTTACCTATGTTAACATCCTTATTTTAAGCTTTGTTTTTGAAAGTCTAACCAGATGTTGCATATTCATTATTACTAACTTGACAACAGAGTCCTGCACATGCAAAACTGATGCAAGAGGGGTGAGTAGGCATCATAGTTTGAAACTTGGGGTCACTGACCAAGGTGCCATATTTGATATTTGATAGTGAGAATGTGTTGGATGCCAACAAAAGGGACAGCTATTTGGTTCCTACCCACATGGCTTTATGCTTCTTTTTCCAAATGTTTTAACCATGAACTAGAAATACATTTTTCATGATCACAATGTTATATAATAGAACTACTGAAGAGCACCTATAGGCAACAAAATAAAATGCAACATGTCAACCTATACACTAGCAGAACAACATCACACCACTAAGCTTTACGTCCAAGACCTACAATACTAGTAATAGTACAATACAATAATAGTCTAGGATTCATGTCTAGGCATAATGTCACAGTTTTATTTGCATGTTTTTTTGTCAGGTTTCCACCCAAGAAACTCAAGCTTTTTCTGCAGCTAAAGTCCTGATGAAGATGAAAACAACTGAACACATCACACAAAGTCTATTTCCAATTCTCAGGTCTCAGAATTAGCTTCCAGTATCATAGTTTAAATTGCCCCAATGTTAAGGACCAAAATACATCTCTGACTGTCTTTTACAACACAGGGTACTAGAATTTATTTATTATTTATTATTATTATTTATTGATTTAAGTTGAGCAGCCAACATCTATACACATATTACCTTATCATTATGTCTTTCACAAACAAACGTCAATGCTAAAAGTTTGATTTCTATGATTTAAAAAAAATGTCACGCTGGCATTACAGTGCAGAGCTACAAACTGTTTAACATTCCCAAGTAAACCACTGCAGCTCAGTACAAGTAATAAGAACTATTTTGTGTACACAAAATGTACGTGTATAAGCCCGTGATGTTGCACGGAGCATTGGTTTTTCAGTAGCACAACTCTTGGCTAACATTCCCAGCCAATGCAGAGACGGTTTTAACTGTAAATCTGTGCAGATACAGAGAAACCCTTCTGCAACGAAGATGCTTTTAGATGCTTGTAGTTTCTGTGCGACAATTCCAATCTTGCACTAAACAAGAAACTAACAATAAAACTATAGCAAGTGGAAACAAGTAAGGCACTAACCATAAAACAGAGAACTGGACAGATTGCAATTTGGACCTGATGATCCGAGATCACCACAGCATTGGTTTTTCAGTGGTAGAATGCTCGCCTGTCACAGTGGCCAAATGTGCGCCAGTGTTTATGAAAATCAATCCCGTTGTTTTTGAGTCATTAAACACCACAGATTATGTCCTAGATACTGCTACTTTTCTCTGGTCCGTTTTATTTGGGTGTATGTTAAATTCCTCTGCTCTGAGGTGGGTAATCAGCATCCCAGTGCATATGCTACACTACGCAGAGGTGAATATATAGTTAGTTCATTCAGGAGCAAAAGGTCAACAGGCCAACCTCCTTACAGTATTTTCCTGAAGCATCTTAGACCTGTGTAGTTTGTTCAGAATACTTACAAATGCCATGGTTTGATAATGAAATTAACTTTTCATTCTTACCTCTTGTGCTCACATTTGCCTCGATGAATTACAGCCTTGCATTGATTGAATTTAGATCCTCTAGCCGTTATTTGGTCTGCACTGCTTGTCTCAGCTCACGTTGATTAATTTGAAACTTTGGCTCCTACCACCCATGGGCACAGCTACTCCAGTGTATTCAGCAATTAATATGTCACTTTCAAAACAAGTCCTTTGTGTATCAAAGGGGCCAGCGGGCTACAACAACACACCCACAATCAACACACACAAATCCCTGCGCACTTCAGTAAGGTTACCTTCTACAAGCCCAGCACTTATTAATGTGTGTTATTGTTCCAGAGAGAGACAGTGGCTCCCCTGGTACCCTGCCTGGATGGCCTCCTTCGGTTTATAGCAGTTTGCTGCGCTCCTCTGAGGCTGTATGATTAATGGTTTACCACCATAAATGTAGGTCACCAATGACAGACTTATTATAACATTATGTGAATATATTGCAATTATTATTTCAGGAAAATGTCTGGGAACATTGAGCATGTGGGTAGCAGACCACTCATGGAATTGTCAGGTTGTCACAATGACTCTATAAGTAAGACTAAATGATGCCATATTTTACAATTAAATGAAAAACAAAAGGAGATTAAAAGCCTATTTGTCTATAAGCCATTCTTCTCAATACTCATCTGGTGTCTTCCATTTAGTTAAGCCTTTAGCACTGCCAGTTCAGTGCTGGCATCCTATGTGTGGAAATTAAGAAATGAAAGTTAATGCACTAACATTAGACATCACAGAAAGTCAAGTGACCTCCTCATTAGGTTTTAGGATGCACTTAACAAATTCTGGTGCACTTGAAGGAGAAGGTTGAGTTAAATCTTTCAACAACAACAACAACAACAACAACAAAACGACGTCAGGTTTCAATACAGAATTCAATAATAAAAATACTATAAAATACTAAGGTTTGCAGATTAAGGCCGAAGGGATGTTCACAAGACTTACAATGATGACTGAATTCTTGTCTCCATTGGGAGAGCTAACCAATGTACATATCAGTTTCCACAAATTCCAGCCAGCCATTAAAGTAAAAAAAGAAAAAAGAAAAAAAAAAGCGGGCATACAGAACTGCACACAACACCGCTGGTTTTCAATAATGTGCCACTAAGGCTCAAGAGTCTGCTGGTTTCCGTTCTACACTATTGCAGTTGATTTCCCTGATTACAGTTTCAAACCGAGTCTTAGAGCACGAGGGCTTTGGACACTTTTTAATGGCCTTTATTTACGATGCTGTTTGTTTAAAACTTTATTCTCATTCGAAAAGAGAACAGAAAAGATAAAATAAAATTGTACACCTACACTTACATATCAATATTCAGCATCAATAACATTGAAATAAAGAAAATGTGAATGGCCTAAATGTGTTGCATGGCATAATAAATAACATAATAAACTGTATGTAAAGTATCTAAAGTAAAAAGGGCTTATGCAGAAGAATGGTCCCTGTCAGAAATACATTATTCTATATTGTATTACTCTATTGTTATTACTGACACATGAATCTGTAAATAGTACACAAATGTTGTAACTGGTCATAATTGAGCTAATTTAACCACTTTGGATACTGTTTATTAGTATTAAACCAATTTTTTATAAAATCATCATATATGTTTTCTCTTTATCTGCAACTAGTAATTATAGCTGTCAAATTAATGTATAGGAGAAATAGGGCAACATTTGTCTCCAACATGTAATAAAGTAGAAGTACAAAGGAGTCTGACATAGAAATACTCAAGTAAAGTACAAGTACCTGAAAATGGTACTGTTGGATAGTACTTGAGTAAATGTGTATGCACTCTTTTATTGTTCTCTATTTTCTCACACATTCAAATGACTCTTTTTTCTGTTCTTTTTTTTTTTGACTGTTTCTTTTTTATTTTACTATGTTGTTTGGATTCACATGGCGAGGTTTTATTAGTCATTAGTGGGTCTTTGTTCCCACTCATTTTTCATAGTAATATCATGCTGCTCACTTTCATGTCAAAATAGGTCACAGGTCTTGTTGTAAATGACTAACTACACTGCAGTCTCCACTCACACACTTCATCCTCCCCTCAATACCTCTATATCCACCGGTGTGCATCAAGCTTCTGAATATCTCACACAGGAGGAAAATATTAAACAACTTGTGCCTTGCAACAAACACGTCACACTCCATCGGAATCTTATTCCTCTGCTGCTATGCAAACCATCTTGATATTTCCGTCATCAACATAAAACATGCTGAGCCCCGTACTAAATGGTACAGGGGTGCCATTTCAGGATGACAGCACCATTGTTGAAGTGGAATAAAGCCATAAAAGGTAATAATTGAGTGGTTCCTTCTTTTCTCCCAGCCAAGATCTGGGCTCAAACTGCCACACAACAAAATGCTATAAATCAAATTGTCAATCTGTACAAGAAAGATGAATTTGATTGCACGGTAAGGATCAGTGACTCTGAATGTGTGACAGGAGGAGAGCAAGTGTTTTTGTGGGCTGGTGGGGGGGAATGATGGATATGTGCATATTTGTGTGTGAATGGGAGGGCGTCATGTGATATGTTTTGGTCTGTAAATGTATGCATGTGAAGGTGGGCTGTTGTATGTGTTTGTTTGGAAAGGGTAGAGGTCTGGGCTCTATACAGCATAGTCAGGTTCTTCTAAAAAGATTTGGACAGCCATTTCTTTGTGGACCTCACTTTGTGCATTGGGGCACTGTCATCTTTTAAACAGCAAAGCACTTGAATGTCTAAAATATCATAATATGTTGTAACCTTAAGATTTCCCTGAGAAAATTAAGGGCTTTGTGGCCCACATAGTGTACGTACTTAATATTTTTATATATAAAGATAACATATGAAGTGGAATATAGTCAAATATATGAAACATTGAGAATACAATCTCACTATTAGGTTTATTTAGCAGTTCAGGAACATCCAATCATATCATAAGACCTTCATCAGCAGGCATTTGCCCAGGCTATTTACTTAATTGCTGTTTCCAAGATCAAGAATGAATTTAAATACCATACCATATATTGAAACCTGTATATGCAAGATAAATCCAATGCGACTTTGACATATTTAAAAACAACATAGTATTAAAGCTGTGCCCAACACTAAGTGAGCAAAGTGCAAATTGGAGAGCTGTTTGTTCCTGACTCATTTTGTGCCGGAGGAGAAATAATTCTCAATTCAATTAGCTCTGTTTGGATTATGGAAGTCTCATGTCACCTCGTCTGTATACATAAAAGTATTTGTCTTTTGAATTTTCAGTTAAACGCTCAAATGTACTTGCTAAGTAAATTCCCATGTTATGCTGATTATAGTTCCCTGTCTATAAGGAAACAAAAGAAAAATAAAACAGAGAGTAAGACAGTGAGGCAGAAGAGTAGAAAGAAGAATGGGACCATCTTCCTCAATAAATGCACCAACAATAATCACTTCCTCTTCGCTTATACGCAGACAAAGAATATGCACCATTCCTCAGTCCATTCTTTGGCAAGTCTTCAAAAATCAATATATATATATATATTTTTATCGTCTGTCGTTTCACAGCATTTGTCAGAGTGCTCCGGCAAAACAGACACAGCAAATCTGTTTTGTTTTCTCTTCGTTTCCCCCCTCCTTTTCAAACATTACTGTAATGAATTGGCATGAATGACAAAAAGGCAGTGTAGTGAGAAGCCTTTTCCTTGTCTCCATTAGCAGGTCCTGTGTTTCCAGAGAGGCATCAAAGAGAGAGGAGCAGGAGAACGCAGCAGGGGGGGAGGCAGGCTGTAAGCTTCAAGCTGCACACAGAGATAAAGACCAGACATATCTGCGAGCGAGTGTGCGAGTGTGCGAGTGTGTGTGTGTGAGTGTGAGTGAGGGATTATGCTGACTTTGACTGGCTCTGCTCCATTGTGACAGCAGCTCCTAAGAAGCTGCACACTGCCACATGATGGACAGGGTTTGGAATTGCACAGATAATCTCTCTCTCTCTCTCTCTCTCTCTCTCTCTCTCTCT
>JBBPCS010000359.1:8576282-8590933 GCA_037974645.1 Hollardia meadi
CTCTCTCTCTGTGTGTGAATGTGTACTCCTGGAAAAACATGCAGTATGGGCACTCAATGTCATTGACTGTTGAAACTGTGCAATTATATACATTTGATTCTGTGTGTGTGTGTGTGTGTGTGTGTGTGTGTGTGTGTGTGCGTACTTGAGAAAGAAAGTGTTTAAGAGAGAGCGGATAAGACAGAGAGCATGCATGTCTTGAGACAAACTCGATAGCATCAGCAATGTCTTATGTAAAAATGTGTTTTTGCACTGATTTTACACATGGAAGTATGTTTACAGGCCTTGGGTATAGTACTACTGCATGTGAAAAAAAAGTATAAAGCCTTTTTTTGTCACTCCAATCTGATAAAATGCCGCGAGTCATATCACTTGAGCCAGCATTGGTTGGGTCTGAAGGCTACAAGTTTGAAAAAAAAAAAAAAATCTGGGATTTGGATTCATGGTGGGGCGATCGATGCTTTAGATTGAGTGTCGCTTGACTGAAATTAATCTGTAGTGTGTCATTTTCAATTTGTGCCTCAGCGAAAAGTTTTTAAGTCATCTCAAAAGTAACCAGAGACCCCCTGCATTTTTACGCTGTGATTGTATTTAGTGAAGTGTAATGTGGACAGACAGCTTATTAACCATTTTCACATTGATTGATCAGCTCCCAGTCTGTGTGTGAGTGGCAGATTCTCCACTTATTTCTGTCAAACATACATAATTTCTGTTGAGCGATACTCATTAAAAGTGTTGAGCAGCCTAAATCAGCCTATAGAAGTGAGTTTAGGTATTTACAGCCCGCTCCAATGCTCAAGGCTAAATTAGCCACTACTAGCATAACATGCTGTACCTCGATCTCCCGTCTGAACTGTTAGCAGTTGAGTTGCATTGTGGGTAGAAGAATGCTTTGAACAAAAATAACACTATTTCTGGTTCTGCTGCATTGCTTTTGATCCGTTGTTTTTTCTCGAACTGTCCATTGTGAGTCCAACAATGTTATAGTGCAAAGCTAAATCTGTGAAATACTATTAAATTGTGTGTGAAGTTTAAAAAAAATTAAAGATGAAAAGAAAGACAAGAAACAGGAGTAGAGAGAGAAAATATTATAAAGGACAAGAAGAAGATAAGCTAAAAACACTTCCAAAAGTAAAGCCAGTCCAAATAAAGCTTCTTCTTGATTTCTTCTTGTTCTCTAAGCACAACTGCACAACTTAGACATCACTTTACAACCTGCTTTAAGAGTTTTCGTCTGCGCTTTAGTTGGAATGACATAGGCTTGTTTACACAATCAGAGTTTTTAATATTTGACTAAAAACCCTCTGCTAAGTCCTGCCAAGCATGACCCTCTTCATTATCTTCATAACTAAATGAAATCAGTGTGACACGCTGTAATAATTCTGCAGTGTGACCATAAAGCTGCCAGAGGGAACTGTGTGCTGGTGCTTCTTTGCCTGTTTTTTTCCCCACTATTATCCTTAAGAAAGTGGGAAATTTTGTTCATGCATCGGACTTAATAGGTTACCAATGAACAATTATCTTTTTTGAATTTAAAATCTGTATTTATAATTTCATCTTTCTCATAAATGCAATTTTTAGCTCTGTTCATTTAATTCAGATTTATGGTAAGGAGATGCTGCAGTATTTAGGGAAATATTGTCTTTACTTTACAAACAAAGACACTTATAGACATATAGTATATATAGAGACGTATAGATTGTCCTCTTCCATCTCAAATTGAACCATGATTCAAATAAGTCACCTCTCATTGACCTGGGACATTCAATGTCTCAGTCCTTAACCCGAGACCTTATTTACATAAATCAAAAATAATTCTCCCTCCTCATGGCAAACCTCACTGTATGCCTTATTTGTAATGATACACCATTGTGTCTTTTGCTATAGATAAAACAAAACAAAACAAACCATGCCTGGAAAATAATGTGAAACTGCATAATGATTTTTCCAAATCACTGCTAATTGTATCTAACCCTGTCACTTTAAGGTGCACTTTATTATTATTGCACTTTTATTTATTGTAAGTGTGATCCCCTCTTAATAAATTACATATGAACGCATGTTGTTATTTCCTATACGGTATTTATTAGTTTCAAACATGAAATCATCAAAAAAAGTAATATATAAAGGGTTTTCCTGCAGTAACAACTTCGTTGCCAGTTGAAAACCATTAACTCCGCTGTCTCCCAGTGTCATTTCACTGTATCACAGTGTCACCATGCTTCCTCTCCAGAGGCTCATCATATAAGGCCTTATCAGTAGTGTTTGACATGCAGCGTACTACTGAGCCCAGAACTGCAGACTCTTCGCTTGAAAACACATTTCAGCCTGCCAGCAATTGCGTGCCAGCAAATGAGAGTTGGCGGCAGGCGAGTTGCGTCAGTACCACCAAATCAAGGAATCATTTTGCTTTAATGTGGACACACATAAAGGCAAAAAAAATAACTAAATAATAAAATGTCTTAATTAAAGATGCTTGTGTTGTATTATTTTTGCAGCATATGTGCACTCAACTGCACTGCAAGTGAAATCTGATGTTGTCACTCTTGCATGATGATGAATAGACATTTTAACCAATGAAGAGTTGATGATGAGGGAGCTGGGTTATTTTTTTGTTTTTATCTTGATGCTATTGATCAAAAGTTTAAATTTTTCCAACAAGGATTGATAAGTAAACATTCAAGATTTGATATGATAAAGTTCACGTATTTGTGTGTTTATTGTTGGAGCCTACATTGTTTAACCAAGAGCGTTGTTGAGACTTACAGCTATCCTGTCCAAAAAATACCAGTTCCAGCACTGTCCTCTCTAAAGTCTGATAATATTCAAATGAAGAAATTAAAGTTATCATTGATCAACGAGGTCATTGTGGATATATTATATATATCCATGTCCAGATATATTGTGGGTGATGATTATTTTAAAATGAATTTTTAATTACTGTAAAAGAATATATACAAACAAAATATACACAACCAGCAAAACTAAGATCTGAAAACCCAGCAGAATTCAGGCAATATTAATAGTAACATTTAGAATAATGTAGTTAAGGAGTCTTTTAATTGTTTATTTAAATTACTTTTGTGTTTATTTTATTTTTTATTTTTGTGGGAGATCCAGCTGCAGCTAATACGGGGGCCCAGTTACAGTGTGTGTGTGTGTGTGTGTGTGTGTGTGTGTGTGTGTGTGTGTGTGTGTGTGTGTGTGTGTGTGTGTGTGTGTCTGAGAGTGCAAGGCTTTTGTCTGTGTCCAGTGCAGTGCATTATTCTTCATTAGAAACAGATGAGTGAGTCTGTCTATTCCAGGACTGCCCCTGGGTTCAAGTCAATCCACCACCCAGGCACCCACACCCACACACAGACACACACACAGTGAATGCACACACATGCACTCATACACACATTCATTCACACATTATGTACAGGGTCTGTCTTAGACAATGAGAAGTGAGTAAGATGTTGAGTATTTTAAACAGCGCAGATTTATCTTGGTTTAATTATGAATGCAGAAAGAATGTAGTAAGGTACATAAATGTTTCGGTGAACTTGTTTCACATTACAATTATTTGTTCATTTACTTACAATTCAGAATATCACATACCATATATCACTTATTTGGGAGCTCATGTGATGATATACCTTTAGTCCTCAGTCAGCCACTTCTCATTCAGACCAAATTTTTCTGTGGTATAACTGAAGGAATATAAATTGAATTTCAGGATGGATAGACTTGCATGATGAGCCTCGCTGCTATCTATCATAAGGATTTGACTGAATATTGCCTACCTCCACCATGCTGGGATAGAATTATCCAATAGCACCTCACTATTTCTTGCTTACTCAGCTCAGATTAAGCTTTTGGTTTGTTTGGCTTTTTTTCCCCCAACATTGAGAATTTTTTCAACTGTAAAGATTAATTTGCAAACTCATTAATGTTCAGCACAATATCTTACACCAGGATATGAGGAAATTAAACTGTAATGTTCCTTTCTGTAAAACTGCCTTTGCTCAGACAGCTTTTTCTTTTCTTTTCTTTTCTTGACCATTGAAAAGTGCAGCAAACTTCACTATTTTTAAGAGAGCTACCAAATTCTGGTTAATTTAGCTAATATGCACTCATGCCTCGTCTTTTTTTTAAATTTTATTTTAATGCTTGAAATTTTTTTTAATGTTCATTTCTTTTAAATGTCTGCAGCAATGTATCTTGTTGTACTTACTTTATCCTATTCAATTGCTTTACTATTTATTTCTTCATAAAAGATCTTCTAGGGACAAGTGTTGCAAATTAGCACCCGCTATAAACACTATGATACTTGCGTCATACAGCTGTTTCCAGTCTTTCTATGTATACTGTATCTGTCCCTATCAAGTAAGCCATAAATAATAAATAAATAATTAATAAAAAATAGAATTTAAGAAAAGAAATCACATTGCTACTACACATATTAAGAAACACTGTTCAAGATAATCTGTACCTGACTACTCTGACAGGCAGGAAAAGTACACAATCAATTGAGAGTAAAGCTGTGTGCTTCAAAGTAATTTACAATAGGATGAATTTGCCTCCAATTCATTGTCAAATTAGCACCACCGTAGAGAGAAGAACAGATAGACAGAAAAAAAGAGGCAGGAAGACTGTATGGAGAGAGCAGATTACATAAGTCCTTCACCTCACATGCCTGACTATGTGACTGCAAAATGCCCAAGAGACTGAGGGATGGAGGAAGGCAGCGAGAGGAGAGGAGGTGGGGGAAGCGGAGTAAATTGGAGAAAATTAAGTGGAAGAGGGGAGAGAAGAGGGATTTGAGAGGGAGACGGGGTAAGCGAGAGAGTGAACGAGTGAGATGGAGAGAGAGAGAGGGGGGAGGGAGGCTGATGAGAGCTTTATAAAAAGGAAAGTGAAGATGATGTAGAGGGCGTATGAAGTGGGCCTCTGTCATTCTAGTTAATGCCAGTCGCCTCAACGATGGCAAAAAGACAGCCGCTGAAGAGGGTTCTGATATGCAGCCTGACAAAAGCATTTATCAGATGCAGCATGGCTTGAAAAATGCTGACGTGCCGACATAATGTTGAAATCAAGTCAACTGGGAGGCAGATTGATGACCTTATTCAAATTGTCTGGCTGAGGCAATATGTCCGAGAATATGTTTTGTAATCATGTTTTACTCATTTTGGAAATTGCTGCATTCATCCTGCACATTTTAATTAAAATAACAATTTAAATTATGCGCTGGAATATACGTAGTGTCTGCTACAATAAACTCACGTTCCTTTTATCTACTGAAGTGGCTTCATGTTACGGATAAATGTGTCATCAAAATAACATGACTTAGTGCTGAAATTACATGTTAATGCAACTCACTTTTTAAAGAGATTTGGTTCATGCTGCACAGCTACACAGACACTGTTACAAATCCAAATCATTGGAGCTGGTAAGGATTAAGTGTCTTGCTCAAGGACACTTCAGAAGGACAGATTTTTTTTTTTAATTCCTTTGGTTAAAAGGCAAGCTCCCTACTGAGTAATCCATAGTGTAATGTTTTTTTTTGTTTTAAAGAACTGTGACTCTTTAAACCTTGTGCAACTCACCAATGCACCAACAGGGCCAAATCTTAAAGCACAAACTAAATCTACCTTGCTTGATTTAATTTTTACGAATACATACCACAAATACACTACAACTGGGATATTCTGCAACAATGTCAGTGATCATTGTACAATTGCTTGTGTCAGGAAAAAAATCCCCAAGGTACAGCCCAGTTTAATTTTCAAAAGATATTTCAAAAGCTTTGAAGTGCAGGCTTTCCTGCACCACTTGTCCCACAGTGATCTTAGCAGAGTTTCTCTGATTCCGGATGTTGAACTGGAATGGGAATATTTTCACACAATTTTCCTGTCTATTTCTAATAAACATGTTCCCATGAAGAAGTTAAGGATCAGCAGAAGGGACAATCCATGTTCTCAGACAGTCTTTCAGAGCTAATTAATTTAAGAAATAAATCTTGGGCTCAAGCTAGAATGTCAGACTCCTCTGCTGATTGGACTATGTTTAGAACCCTAACGAACAAGTGCACCTTAATGATTAGAAAACCCAAATCAGAATTTTATCTAAAGTCAGTTACAGAGAACCTTAATAACCCCTCAAAATTCTGGAAATTGATTAAATCTTTGTCAGTCACACAAGTGCCTCAAGCCTTCCTGAACATATTGCAGTTGGCTCAGTAGAAATAAAGGAGATAGCTCAAATGTAAATATGTCTGTCCCATGTTTTGCCACTAATGTCATTGATGGAAATCCGAACTTGTTTGATTTTAAACCCATTTCAGTTGCCCAAGTTTATAAAGCGCTGAAAGGCATTGACCACAAAAACTCTGCAGGTCCAGACAATCTCGATCCTTATCTCTTAAAGGTGGACTCAGATATTATTGCTGAGCCTCATGTCTTTTGCCCAAAACAATACCTAAAATTAAGAAAGCTGCCTTTCTTCTCTCTTTACATAAAGGAGGAGACCTGTCAGAGTTGAACAACTATCGTCCAATTTCCAAGCTCAAAGTCTTAGCAAAGATCCTTGAATCCCACTTTTTACTATTAACTTGTTAACAATATTTTAAGTGACTTTCATTCTGTTTGGAGAACTGGGCACAGTACCAATCCTGCTGCTATGGCTGTAACAAATAATCTTATTGGTTTGATAGAAAACAACATTGTGCTGCTTTATTTGTGGATCTAAGGTGTTTGATTCAGTGGACCACAAACTACTGCTGAACAAACTTAGGAATGCTGGTTCCAGTCTTATTTTCTTATTTTGCAGATCAAACTCAGTGTCTATATTGAGGGCCACAAATCTGATTTTCTTCAGACAACTAAAGGTGCCCCACAGGGTTCCATTTTGGAACCATTTTTTTCTCTATTTTATTAACGACTTGCTTAAGGGTATTTAAGCAAAAATACACCTATATGCTGATGACACTGTAATTTATACACATGCCTCCTCCATAGAACAGGCAGTGAAAGAGCATTGTTTGATCACAATTGTTTGATGATTTTAGCATTTTTACAGGCTGTAAATCCATAGAAAGAGTGCCCTCATACAAGTACTTGGGTATTTGGATAGACAACAAACCTTTATTTCATGTTTATATTGCTAACCTAGTTAGGAAGTTCAAAGTGAAGATTGGCTTCTATTTCAGAAATAGGTCTTGCTTTCCTTTCAATGCCATGAAAAAACTTGTGGAAGCTACTTTTTGCCTGTCATTGACTATGGTGATATTTTGTAGATTCCTGCAGCCTCCTCCATTCTAAGCAGCCTTGACTTAGTGTACCATGCATCTTTATGTTACATTACAAATGCGAGGTCTCTTAACCACCATTGCATTCTTTATGATTTGGTGGGTTGAACATCACTGACTACTCGTACAACAGAACTGGTATATTTTCATCTATAAAGCAATATTGGGTAATCTTCCAACTTACCTCTGTATCCTTCTCTGTCTTTCTATCAGCGACACTCCTTTAAGTGGTTGCTTTTTATATACCCCGAGTTTTAACAGATTTTGGGAAAACTGCATTTTCATAATATGAACCTTGGTCATAGAATAACCTGCAAAAAGATCTAAAGCTAGACGCATTTATATCCATTCATGAATTTAAGGGCATCATCGGGAATGTGATGAAGGAGGCATGTGGCCACTGTGTTTGATTAGCTGTTGTGTCTTATTGTGGATATTTGTGTATCATGTTTTATATGTTTCATTTTAATATGTTGTGATTTTGTATGGCTGCTACCCTTGTCCAGGTCTCCCTTGTAAAAGAGATTTTAATTGTTAATTGTTTTTAATTGTTTACAAAGGTAAAATAAAAAATAAATACATAAATAAATATAACTAGTAAGTGCATTTATTCAAGTATTGCATTTAAATACAAATTCAAAGTACTTGTACTTTATGCCTCTTTATACAAGTGCAGTGCAGTTCAGAGGGAAATATTGTACCATTTACTCCACTAGAATTATTTGATAGCTATATTTACTATTTATTTTACTAATTACATATTCAAATAGTAAACTTATAAAGAGCTCATAAAATTATGCATTTTTAGAGAGTGGGCAACAGAGCTGCCAAGGCCCTCTTGGGTTTCCCAATTTTCTTCTTTATCATCTTCTTCTTCTACTTCTCAGGATATCTGCCTTCGCATGCATGAAAATTTACCAAACTTTGCACACAGATTTATTACAGGTCTAATAGTCTAAAGTTTAAAACTTTGAAAATTCATAACAAATCAGCCATACGTGCTACAACTTTGCAACTTTAACCAAACTGTAGGCCCAATTGAGCAGGAATTTTCATACACTTTGAGCTGGCAGGAATTATGAAGTCCATCACTCTGTTTTTCTCAAAAACTGTAAAACACTTTAAACCTATCTCCTGCTACATTTTTTGCTCAATTGACACCAAACACACAGCATCATCAGACTGTCCTTCACAAACAATACGGATATGAATACCAGATTTTTTGAAATATCAAAATTTGAGCCCACAGTGCATCAAAATGTTTATCTTAAACAGATACTGTTATTAGAGACATGTGATGTCAAAGGACTTTGTCATTTAATAAGTTTTGCTCAGGGCTGTTCTGCTGGCAGACCATCATGTATTTGTCATAACCATGTGTGAAGCCACGTGATATCTCCTGCCAGCTCAAAACACATTTCTGTGGTGACATGATCATGATGTGATGTTGGTGGCAAAGGTCGTGAGTTCAAGACCCAGGCGATGCAGAATGAAAATCAGGCATTGTGTTGTGTGAATTAGAGAATTGACTTCAGGGTTTAGTGCTTATTTTGTTCCAGACACTTCTGCTGATGGATCCTCCTGTATTTCTCATTTATTTTTGTCATATGTTTTTATCTTCCTTTTATCATCTTCCTCCTTTTCCTACTCAAAATGCCTGACCCCAACTCACTGCTGCACAGCAGCTATAATTATATGCTAAACTACAGTTGAATTTAAGTTGAAAAGGTCAACTTCATTTAGTTCATCGATTAGTTAATCAACAGAACATAATCTGCAACTACCTGTATTTTGATGAGTAATTGATTGAGTGATTGAGTTTAACAGTTCAGAGATTTGGACTGCTGGCTGGCCAAGGCAAGACAATTTGATGATGGGTAATTGTGAGGGCATTTCTCATTATTTTTCGCAAACCAAACAATTAAGCGATTAATCGAGGCAATAATAAGCCATTTAATCTATCATGAAAATAATCAGCTTAAATGAAGTTGCAGCACATATGAAATAGTTCAAAATATTAGCTTCCGAAAAATGCTGCTTATACATACTGCAGTAAGTAATAATAATGTGTAATAAATCTAACTTCAAGGGCATTTTTTTTTTTTTTTTACATTGTGATATTCCGGATCTGAATCCTTTCTCCATCACTGTCTCACTCTGCTGTGCCCATATAAGGTTTAGTGGCACACTGGCTGAAAAACCTGACCTGTGTCAGAAATAACATGCGAGAAGTAAAGAGATGTTGAAATGGGCAAGAGAAATAAGAGAAAGCTGGAGAAGAACATATGATGAGGAGGAAAGGATGAAGGAAAGATGGGAACTGGGGGAATGAGCAGTGATAGGATGGAGGAAATGAACATCAACTCCACTTCCTGAGGTATATAAATTAATAGAAAACCATACATGTAATGATTAGCAGCTTAGAGTCTACATCACTTCTGTTTTCAAGGTTGACCTTTCTGTTCACTATGGAAAGGTGAAATTTGATGGATTTGTTTACAGAGGCTGGTCAGACTGTTATAAAGTCAACTCCATGTGCTAAACTGTGAAGATAGATTAGCCAGAGATCTCCTCTTATTATTTTCAGAGACACCGACCTACCGGCGAGTACGATTGATAGTGAAGATTAATCTGACTAATATTGAGTTCACAACGGATTTACTTAAGTTTGTGATGATTCAAGGTAATAAAGGGAGCTTTGATTTCTTATATGAGCCTGGGAATGCCCCACATGTTGCCACATGCCAGATGGTGACTACCAGGCCTCTTTAATGGACTATTTGAGCAGGTACAAGCCTGACCAGCAGATGTCACTGTTTGCCTACAAAAGACAGACATGGATGGTTTTTCATTCAAGCGTTGCTATGGCAAAGAACCACAAAAGAGGAATGTGACGTTGCTTTTTGTCTTATCGAAAAACATTATACTCACAATAAAAGTTTAAAGTCAAAAAGGGACATAGATATTCAGTTTAGGCAAATAATACAAGTGAGGAATTCCATAAGCATCTCCCATAATTTGAAATATATAATGACCCCACACAACCATGCACTGGCCTGTTTATTTTTCTACACTTTGTAATTACGGGCTAGAGATTGGCCTTAATGAAATTATGAAGACCTCTGCACTTATTTGCAGACACAAATAAGAATACTTATACTAATTCTGGGGGGGCTTGATTACATTCAGACCGGCCACCTTTTGGCCACAGAGCAGCTCCGATCGACTGCCTTTATGCAATTTTTTTTTGAAAGAGGGGATTTTCCCAACAGCGTCCAGAAGTTCAATATCTGGAAATCGTGTGAACATAAGGACATTTCATCATCATTTCTGGACAAAGTTTCAAATTAGGGTACCATTTCCTCCTTATCTTATCCTCGACTCTATTCACAGGCACATAAAGGCCTGGTCCCTTTCTTCACATCTTCCTTCCCTTTTTAATCTCATCCATTTTTTTACCTTGTCACTCTAACCTCCCTTCCTTCCTTCCTTCCTTGCAGCTTTTCCTGTCAGAGAGCATGGATGTTTGTAACACTGATTTGATGATTTTGTTAGTGCATCCAGTAGGGCTATATATATATATATATTACATACAGTATTTCATGGCAAGACTGATATAAACATCAAGAATGAATTGCAGCGACTCTCCTGCTTGAAAAAGAGCAGGTGTAACACAAAACGCCTGATGAAAGGGTCTCTGCTACACCCAGTCTTCACCAGACATCTTTCCCCTATGATTTTCACACAACAGCTATGTTGTCATCTTACATAATCAATGCAGCAGTCTACATCAGCTGTTCACACTTTACGCAAGCTTTATGTACATAACCGTGACCTAGTGCCTCTATGAAAGGTTCAAGTCTGCGGCTGTATGACGGCATACTCACAGCTGCCACTGTTGTGCCGGTCACATGTCGCTTTCGCAGTGATGCTTGTGTGTATAGAAAAGGCATTATTCTAAATAATTTTGACCTCTTTTCAGGCTGAAGATTAGCTCTGATGTTCGGGGTTTGCTGCTCACCAAACTCCAAACTCAAGAAGAGTTAATTTGTCTCTCCCTGTCAGTTGTAACAAAACAAACAGGAGAGTGAGGATGTTTTTTATTACTATATTATTTATTTATTTATTATTATTTTATTTCTTTTTCTTGTTTAATCAAAAATGTTGTTGTAGGTCATTGTTAATTATTTTATTCTATTTTATTAACATTTTTATTCTTTTTTAAATTGAAATCAAATAATTATTTGTATTATCTTTTTGTTGTTATTTTAGTGTCTACATGATAGTAAAGAATTACTATAGAGCTCAATTAATGCGTTTTCAACCAATTTCAATCAATCTATTGATTTGAATGTCTCTATAACCTTTATGTAGCACCACCATTAGGCCAAAGTTTTGATTTTGCAGTGTCTGTATTTCTTGACCTGTTGATTGCCTGCAGACCAACAATTTGTATCATAGTTCACTCATCTATCGTACCCTTTATTAAATCATTTTCAGGCTCAACTTAAAATGTGTATCTCCTGACAACTCGTCATAAACATACATTAAAATATTTCCTGTACGTATGACACTTACCTAACACTACTGAGTTGCCTGCAGTCACTGTGCTGCCATCAGAGCCCCCTTTAGCCAAATAGCCATTTCACAACAAGTCAATGAATCCCAGACTAATCCTGAGAATCAGCACATTAGCAGCTAGGGGTTCATCAAAAGAGTCATCTCACTGCACACCCTTTATATTGTGTCAGAGCTCTTTAATGTGATGAATCTCTGCCTTCCTGAGCGCACATTGACCCGAAAGAATATCTGAATTTACAATCAAATGTCACATCAGTTCATGTTGAGTTTATGTTGACTGTGAAACTACAAGCTAACACGCAACATTATTAGCTCTTGAGAGATTTGAGTGTTTGAGTTGTTAAATGAGAAAAAATAATAAAACTGTGTTTCAATTCAAATAAAGTAATTTACAATTACAGCGGGCTATAATTATAATAGGTATTATGAAATATTTTATTTTAGTTAATAAGAGATTGTAAGTAAAACCCTGTGGTGAAAGGCATGAAATGTCCTTTACTTTACTGACATTTAACACCACTACTTTGACACATTAATGAAAAACATAATGTGTTGAAGGCCACTATGTTGGATTCTTTCCAAAGAAAAAGTGCCTGATTCACACCTCACAAAATATGCATTTTGGTAAAAGCTTAAATATGACCAGTGGCATAGATCCAAGATAAACCACTGGTTATCTGTATAGTCTGCATAAACCGAAACACTGACACACACTGGTGTGGGTGGACATGCTGCCCTTAGACAGCTGGTGAGTCATATAGCATGAGAGGCTGACTCTTCAGATGAGGAATCAATTGAAACGAGATGCAAAAGACTCCTGAAACCAGGATAGCAACCAAAATTCACTTTATGCTTTAATATTAGGCTTGCTGAGTGAACATACAGACAGCGCTGCTGGAATCCATGGTGTGTTTTGGACTTGGGCTTCTAAAAACCAGCAGGAAGACAACTGCTGCATGAGTTTCATCATTTTATCTTATGTGTTGTGGTTGGAGAATCCATGATGTTACCATGGTCCCTCGTTACTGCTGTCCTTATCCCCCCTAATAGAAGCAGCTCCCACCCCAACACTGATGAAGGGCTGTGGTGGCACCCCGAGAAATTTTTTCACAGGGTTGGGCAGATGGGGCCACTGAAAATCGTAAGGTGGCAAAACCAAAAGCCATAACTGAATTTACTGAATTTAATGCTGTGACTGATGACTTTTTGCTATTTGCTAAGATCTATATTTTCAAAATAATACACATCTGGCCTTCCACATTTTATATATTTAATCCTTTATTAGAAAATACAAATGTTCCAGTTAATAGTCTAACTGACAAAATAAGGCTGTATCTGAAATGTTTTTTCTCAAAGTAAAAGAACACACAATTCAACTCTATAGCAAACAAAATCTTAATGCTAACCAGCTAACTTTTGGTAGCTCACTCAGCAGGTCAATCCATTTAATTGGGAAGAAATGTCCGAAAAGTTCCGTCCTGACAACTTCTCTCTAAACAGCCAGTACTGCCAGCTCCACTCAGTTTCACGTCTTGGAATTCTTTGGTTACAAATGTCTAATTTCACTCTTCACAAACCTAACTGAGCTTTTGTCTCACACACCTGCCTGATTTACCTTTTCCCGGAAGCCGTGTGTGGGAGGGGACTAGAGGCTTTGCTGTGCAGCAGATGGTAGAAGTTAGTCTTGAAGGCTTTCTGTCAGGCAGCTTCCGGGAAACTTTCTGACAGAAATCCCACCAGAGCTTTCTAGCAGAAAGCGCTTTCTGGTAGAAAGCCTCGTCTGTCAGAAAGCATGTATTATAAAATGTTACAAAGTATGTGAGGTCAGCACAGCCTTGTGGCTGAGTTTGCACCTAGGACATGGGGTTCATATCCCGATATTGGCTCTGTTTTCAGTAATTATTTTATTGTTTTGGTCACACTTTGGGTATGTTTGGGCAACACAAATACTTGGTTAGGTTGACACAACAAACACACTTGGTTACGTTTAGGAAAACATCATGGTTTGGGTTAAAAATACACCTTTTCACAACGTTTAACACTTGTTACAATAGCGTTTCTGGAAGAAAGCCTTCAAGGCTAACTTCTCCCATCTTTGAAACCCTGATCCATGCATTCATCTCATCCAGAATTGACTACTGCAACAGCATCCTCTATGGCACATCATCCAAAATCCTATAAATAAACTTCAGTACATCCAGAACTCTGCTGCTCGTTTGCTCACCCTCTCCCGTTCCTGTGACCACATCACCCCTGTCCTCCAGAACCTCCACTGGCTCCCTGTCCCACAGCGGATTCAATTTCAAGTTCTCCTCCTCACATACAAAGCTCTCCATAACCAGGCCCCATCCTACCTCACCGAACTACTCCACCACTCCCACCCGCAGCCTCCACTCCTCTGAAGCCAACCTCCTATCCCCACCATTCAGGACCAAGCACTGGACCTGGGGCGACAGAGCCTTCTACTTAGCTGCCCCCTCCCTCTGGAACTCTCTAGCCAAACACATCAGAGACTGCACCGATCTGTCCAAATTTAAATGTAAAGTGTCTTTGAGTGTCTTGAAAAGCGCTATACAAATAAAATGTATTATTATTATTATGTGCTGCAGCAGCCCAGAAAGTTCCTACCAGTAACCTTCTTACGAGGTGTTTATGGAACATATGTAAATTGGATCTACAGAAAATAACCACGGTTACTAATTGTCTGATGTGCATTGACTAATACTGGTACAGTCAACTTTTTAAAAAAAAAAAGGGGGGGGGGGGGGGCGGCCGGGGGTTT
>JBBPCS010000359.1:8591033-8607910 GCA_037974645.1 Hollardia meadi
CCCCCCCCCCCCCCCCCCCCCCCCCCCCCCCCCCCCCCCCCCCCCCCCCCCCCCCCCCCCCCCCCCCCCCCCAAAAGTTTAGAGATCGAATAATTTGCAATGCTGTAAAATTAAAGCCTTATTTACTTTTTCGTTAATAGGCCTACAGCTTTCACTGGGTTCCTGACATGAAAAGTTACATTATTAACTTTACAGTGAATCAAACACTGAATCATTGCACTACGAATCGTAATGCGCCACTCCATCAGTACAGATGATCTTTATGGTTGCAGCGGCTTAGTTTATTATCTAAACTATGTGTTCAGTCCAGAGCTGGGGGAGAGATGGAGAGAGAGAGCAGGAGAGGGGGAGAGAGCGAGAGAGAGAGAGAGACTTCTTCTTTGCTTTCCTAACCTCGGTCCTTCACTCGTTTTCTGAGTACAGGCAGGAATTAAACGGACCTTCCTGGAAATCCATGTACAGCACTGGTAAGTCTGAAACTGTCTGTTTGGCAAACGCATACAAGCTGCAATAATAACGTACATATGGGCAGCTGACAAAAACTGGCTTTTACAAAATACGAATTTGTCAATTGCGCTGAAAGTTTTCATGTGAGATCCCGCAGCGGCTCAACAGGTGGTTCTCTGCGCACCGACTTGTATTTCGCATGAGAGGCAACGGAGAAAAAGATAGCACGGTTAATCTGTTGTTTTCCCGCTCTTTTGTAGTGAAATCAGAGAGACAGTGGTCATTACTGATAATCATATTGAGCAATAAGTGTTGGATAAATATCCTGCCCTTTGCTGGTGCGATGAAAAAAAAGCGCGTTGCTCTCATGCACCACGCACGCAGCCATCCATCCCTCTTTATCTTGTTATTCTTTGCGAAGTCGGGCAGTAATAAGGTTCTTAAATATTTGTGTTGCGGAGGCAGTTGGTGTATAAACACAGATGCTATGAACAGAGTGAGAAACATGTTTACAACCACACCTTTCAGCTCAGATGCAGAATGAAAACCAAAAAGATTCATGGAAGTTAGTTGTAATTCATCCATGAGACTATTAACTGAGGGATTTCAATTAAGGATTCATAAGTGAGGCTAAAGATATAAAGGACAGCATTTAAGATAATATTGGAATATGCTGAAAATCATTAAACACTCGTTTTGTTTTTCTTCTTCCTCCAGAGCCTGTCATCAGTGAGTAAGCAGACAGATTCAGTCTAATATATATAGTCTATATTCAGTCTATATATATATATATATATATATATATAGTCATATGCATTTGACAACAAGGGAAGAAATGAGATTTTGATTTGTTTACATCTAAGTATATTTTTAACGCCAAACCTCACATAGTCTTCAAGTTTTCATCTATGGTCATTAAGCAGGTTGGCTTTTGCTGTAAAGTTAGACATGAGGATTTTGATATGAACATTGGTATTATTGATTCTAGCACTTTGAATCTCCTAGTTTTTGTTGAGTGGCATAATATGATTGGGATGTGATAGTCTTAAGGCAAAATAACACACACGAGGGTCCTAAAAAGGCCAAATGACGCATTTCAATTCACAGATTAATCACAGAAACACAAGTCTACAGAAGCCACGTAGAGAAAACGCCCACCTGCATGAATATGTTTGAATATGAGACATCTTGCTGCGCCTCACAGGCTCAAACATTGATTAAACATGGTGTACTTTAGGATTTAATTCATCCTAAAGTACAGATTTTATACCACACCGGCAGCATCTGAGTGCCTCCCTTTCGCCAGTCACACAGTTTGTCTACTGCTGTGTTGTTGATGGGATTTGCCACCCTCCCTTTATGTGAGTGTTAAAAGAAGGCCAGCTGGGCAGTGAAAAATTAAAGAGCAAGAGAGATTTTAATACTGCATATCCAGACCAGACATGTATAAAGAGTACAGGAAGTGTGGAGCTGTATTTTGCTCGAAGCACTTTCATCTGAACCCTCCAGAATGTTTTAAGGATTTTGAAAAAACTAAACCTTTGAATACATCGAGTAAAAATACATTGAGTGTAATGTTTTTTCAACAAAACAAGTTAATACAATTACTCAGGAGTGGAAAGTACATTTACTCAAGTACTATACTTTACTTGAGTATGTTATTTATACTTCTTCCCCACAGACAGCTGCAGTAAATATTTCTCAGATTCAGATTTTACATGAAAATATATTGAACCAGTTGTTCCCAACCTTTCAGGCCCCTTTCCAAAAATTGACTATGTTATTACATTTTAGATGTGTTGTTAGCAGTTCTCAGATGGATTCATTTAAAGAATTGTTTGAGGTCCAAATAGATAAAACAATCCAACAAAATAAGTAAATATTAGCAAATAGTCCAATTTTTGTAGTTTTTGTTTTTTTTCTTTAATAGGCCATAAAACATCTTAACCTCTCAGCTTTATCTTTGGAGGGGCCCGACCCCAAGGTTGGAAACCACTGGACTAAACTACCTGCCTGTACGTAAAAATATTAAATAACTACAACATCAAATTAACAATAGGTAGAATAAATGTTGGCAATCAGTTTCTACAAACCATGGATATGTTGCAACTTCATGTTTCTTTATCTTTCATTTTCAATTTTATGATGTGGCAATGCTGTGCTTTAGGTCTGTTTAGGTCTAGGCACAAAAACCACTATATAACCATATATATTTATCCTGAACGTTATATGAAATGAATTGTAAAACTGTTATGCAGGAGACACACTTAACACATCAATGGTTTGCAGAAGTGTACAATGCCAACATTTTATTCTGTTGACTAGACTTGAAGTAAAACTAGCTTCACCTTGACTAGCTACCACAGTACAGTAAAATGCTGCTTAGAAATTGAAACAGCAGTATTTAATAGTGTTATAATAATATATCAGTCATAGTGGCCATTTTTCTGTATACTGAGTACTTTTTCTCTTGATACTTTAAGTGCATTTTGCTGAGGATACTTCTGTAGTGGCCTAAGTAGAATTTTGAACACAGGACATTTATTTGACAATATTAACAATTTTTACTTTTAGTAAAGGATCTGAATACTTCCTCTGCCATGACACTTGCATCTACTCTTTCTGTCTCACTGAAAAATCTATGAATAATCTATAAATATGCCGGACACAATATGTATGAGGTCCATTCTCAGTGTATATGTACAGTTGAAACTTGTAGTTTCCACATGACACTTGCATAACTTGCATACTGGACCATGATTAGAATCCAAACTAGTTATTGTTACAAAATCATGCTCACACGTGCCTGTCGTAAACTCAGATCTGAGGAAACCAGAGAAACTTTCCTCCTCCAGTAGATGAATGTAAATACACTCTTGTGTCAAACATTCATCAGTCTGCACAGTGAAGGTAAAGTGAAATAACAATTAAGGAAACATTGTTGGAGGGGAATTGTATGACACATCTTAATGTTTTTTTCTTTATGTTTTCCAGGTGTTAACAGATCAGATTGGATTTAGAGAATATATGGACTAACAAGACAACACAGATTAACGCCTTTTCCAGTGCTTTCTTTAACATTATGCTGTAAGAGTTGGTTCCGAACTGCGTAAATACACCTTCCTCACCCGATTAAAACCTACTGCTCCATACATGGTTTGGCTGGCCTCCGATTTCCATGATGTGACTGGATGTAGAGCTGAACATCCCACCTACTGTGATGGAATCCGGTCTGTCTCCCGCCACAGGCCCTCCTCACCTCACCGACAGCTATGTCAATAACAGCAACTACAACTGGAGCGTCCTCCTCGATGGCGACTCACTGAAGGACAATCACACCCTGAACTTCCATCAGCACATTCACAACGGCCTTCTGGGGGTCTTTCTGGGACTCCTCTCCCTCGTCACAGTCATAATGAACCTGCTCGTTCTCTACGCCGTGAAGAAAGAGAAGAGCCTCCACACCGTTGGGAACCTCTACATTGTCAGTCTGTCTGTGGCGGATCTCATTGTGGGGACCACAGTTATGCCTCTAAACCTGGCATATTTGTTAGAGGACGAATGGAAGCTAGGACGGGCCGTCTGCCAATTTTGGCTTATTATGGACTACGTGGCAAGTACAGCCTCAATTTTCAGCTTGTTTATCCTGTGTTTGGATCGGTACCGCTCCGTTAGACAGCCGCTTAAGTACCTGAAATATCGAACGCGGGGAAAGGCCAGCGTGATGATTTCTGGAGCCTGGCTGCTGTCAGTGATGTGGATTGTTCCAATTTTAGGGTGGAGGTCTTTCACTCATGTAGACCTTAAACCTGAGGAGGAGAACAAGTGTGACACAGATTTCCGCTTTGTCACGTGGTTTAAGGTTATTACTGCCATCTTCAACTTCTATGTACCCTCAATTTTGATGCTGTGGTTTTACATGCACATCTACTTGGCAGTGAGGCAACATCTCAGGGACAGAGAGAGAATCATTCATCCGACCGATTCATTTGGGGAAAATGAGGGAAACGGACAAAATGCTCAAACACCTGTGAAAAGTGACTCTAAACCACCCAAGAGGGAATGTGAGGTCCCACTGAAACTCTCTAAAAAACGTTTGTTGGACCAGAACACTATTGATCAGACATATTCCCTCGAGGATGCAGATAAAACTAAAATGGCTTCATCAAGGTCTCACAGAAAAATTGGCGTAAAGTGCCAGCAGAAGTCCTTCCTTGCTATCACGACAAAACAACTCAGACTGGCGCAAAAGGTCAAAAGCTGCTCCTTGTCTCCTGAGGAGAAGCCACAGGATGCAATGTGTTTAGAGGAGAATAATGAGAACAAACTGCAGGCATCTTCAAATGAATGTCACGTCACAGTGCCAAAGTCGGTGTGTGGCGTCTGCGACATCAGTCAGGTTTCAGATATGCACAGATACACCTCTGAGCTCTACAACAACTACGACGCCAGTCACGCTCTGCCCTGGACTGAGGAAGGGGTTGAAGATGCCAATTTGGACCCAGCTAACGCAGTGACCCTGAGACAGACGTGGCAAAAGTTCATTGGCCAATCACGTCATTGTATCCAAAGCCTGAGGATCCATAAAGAGCACAAGGCAGCCAAGCAGTTGGGCTTTATAATCGCTGCTTTCTTGTTGTGCTGGATACCATACTTCATCATTTTCATGGTCTTGGCGTTCTGCAGAGAGTGTGTGCATCATGATCTTCACATGTTTACCATATGGCTAGGTTACATCAATTCAACTCTTAACCCTTTTATATACCCGCTCTGCAATGGGAACTTTAAACGAGTCTTTAAAAATTTTCTGCATATTCGTTTGTGACAGGCAGAGCCAAGAAGCAGAACAAAATCATGCATCCAAACGCTGCTGATATTCACAGATAAGGAGGGGACAACTGTTGCATCAACTGAATGTGTGAAACACCCTTGCATGAGTGAGCTTTTTAAATGTAAATTAAACTGTAAATGTATTTTGAGCATCAGTTATTTCTGTTCGCTGTAGATCTTATTTTTGTAACTTACTGCCATTAGATTGAGACTCTGCAACAGATGGGGATGATGTCTGAATTTAATGTTATTTATTCTGCTATGTTATGCCAGTGATAATAAGTTGTGTCTAGGTCCAGAGAACTTTAAACTCAAAAGAATTTGAGCTCTCACCCTCGGAAAAAGGAGCATGAATGTGTGTCTTGGCTCTGGTTCAGAATGGAGGAAAACTATGTGCAAAATGTGTTTTTTAAGAAAATCTTTATTTTATTTTTATTTCATGCACTATAATGGGCAGATGTAACATCACACAGTGTGATCCTGAAATATTTAACATTTTACAAGCACTTTCATGCATTTGTGAGAATTTGTTGCATTGTTTTCTCATAATTAAAACAGGAAATGGGGCATTAGTTGTCCTTTCTAATGTCAGTGCAGGAAAAACACAAATCTTGCTGAGTGTCAACTCAGCCCTTCGGGGAGGATGTTTTGGGATCTGTTAGACATGCAAGCTTTAAATGATTTCATTGTGTTTTAACACATTAAAATCACCATCTTAACAATAATAATGTTTAATCTTCTGGTCTTATTTGTAGGTTTGTGCTTTGTCAACTCTTTATTATCATCAAGTAGACTAGATGACTGCATCAGCAAAGATGTCATGTGAAAAAAACTATTAACAGAACGAATAACTTATGTGTACATATGTGTAAATAGCACTTGCAAACATTAGCTGTACGCCCAAATCACATTTTTCAACAAATCAGGGATGTGTCTGGCAACCAATTAAGTCCTCCTATGAAACTACAGAAGGATTTTAATTTTCTTCTCACAAAACAGCCTTTTTACACTCATCTAATCGACATGCTAAGGCGAACACAGGCGGGTTGGTGAGTCACCACTTTGCCAAATCAAACAAACCTGGAAATGAGCTGGAAGAGGTGATGATGTGAACAGAGGAGTGTGTGACGATGTGTGTGATTGCACTCTCACTTCTATACATCTCTGTCAACGAGATGGGGTCAGTGTGAAGGTTGTATTCAGAAAAGAAAAAATGGTTTAGATGTTCTTTTTAAATTTGTTCAGAGACCAAAGCTGTCAAGTTCTGTAAGTAGATACAAAAAACAAAAACTCTCAACTTCCATTAAGGTATCTTTAACACATATTCTGTCATGTGGCCACCTAATCTTTTGATGTTCATGAAAATCATATAGACATTTCAGCAAGAATGAATGCAATCAATTCTAGCTGATGTCTGGCTTCATTTAATTCCCTCAGAATTTTAATAGCAACAGAGAGCAATGGCCTCGGTCTAGCATTAAATTTAATGATGATGTTTTTAATAATGCTGCTTGTTGGGACTCTTGGTATATCTACCATTGGAGCGATAGTTGAAGCGTATGCATACATACATGGCTGGATTAAGCTATTTGGGGGCTCTGGGGAAAATGTTTTATGTCGAGCCCTGTTGCAGCAAATTTCCCACCTAATGCAGTGCGCACAGTACACATGGCAGCTTCATGTTTCTTGTCAAAGATGCAGAAACCTACACTTTACAACCTAGCCGTAAGTTTACTTTATGTTATTGAGTTTAGGAATATGCACCATGTGAACATAATATAAAATAATAATTTGGTTTAAAAAAAAAAGAGAGGATCCACTATATATCCATTATATATCCACTACTATATCCACAAAAGGGTTTAAAAGCACCAAAAAAACTACAGCCTCTAAGCTAACTAAGCTAGTTAACATTACAGCCCAGCTGAGGATGATATGTTTACATCCTGCCCTGTCATTAAAACGAGCCTCTCGTCCATGAATAGAAACTTCTTCTCCACAGTGATACAAGAGGCCTAGTGCATACATGAAACAAGGTCTGTGGCTTATCTTGAGTTATCAGGTTATAATTTTTGGAAAGAGACAGTGCTGTTGACTTTTTCAAATACATTTTTTGGCGCTTTGAGCACCACAGGTAGACGAGTGCGACCTAGTTCCATTATATTCAAAAGAAGGCAGACATCTCTCTGGATGATATCTCAAAAACTGAGCAACTCACACCAAAACAATCTAGATGGATAAACAGAACTACAGGCAAGAGGAAAACAGCGAAACACTAACAGTGTTGGAGCCAGATTTATGATTTTGATATTGGCTTTAATTTGATTAATTATGTCTCTGTAAATGAATAATTGATAATTAAATAATGAATGAGTGTGAATGGAAACCTGAAATATGAAACAAAATTTCTAACCTGTTGTCGAAACAATTTAATGTGCTGTAAGTGTCAAAGTGGTTAGCTTTGTTTTCAGGCCATCGATACCTTGATGTTAAGTCTGACAGAGTAGCATACTTGGCAGAGGAATGAAATATCTTTATGTATTCTTCATGCTATGACAAAGATACTTTTTTTTATTATATACATATTATAATATTTTTGCCTCAACCCCTTTTACTTTCACTACTTGCCGTAGCATATACGGGCAGAACATTTGTCCCCTTGATCAACCAAACAGTAACATCATCAATACTACTGTTTCTGAAAGCCTGCCAAGCTCCAATCCAATGACCAATAATATCATAATCACCTTCAGTGTCGGCTATTTTTCTATAGGCTACTATCTACTTTTAGAGTAACAAAAGAAAAAATGAATCAAGGATTGATTTCTCTTAATTAAAATTGTAATTTAGTGCGTAGAAGGCTTTGAGACAGCGTTTAGACCTTCATACTAGGAAATAAAATGTAACTGAACAATTTTAATTTAAAATAACAAGATGATATTTTAGGGTTTTCATGACTTCCGTATGTCTAAAATCTTTGGCCCTGGTTCGTGGCTTCTTTGATTTCATTGTTGTCCCCTCATCCTCATATGGTTCTAACTTCGTTTCTAATCGCGAAATTCAAACAAATCAATTGCCTAGAAGAACCAACAAATAAAAGCTGCAGTCTTCGTCATTTGAATTCTTTAACGTGATCTCGTGCGTTTCAACCGCCAATGAACCACAAAGAAGAAGAACAAGAACAAGAATAACTCGTTTTCCCCTGCAGTATAGTTTTGAGACGTCCCCTAAATCATTGTCGCACAGTCTGGTGGCCACATGGATCTCATATCTGATTTCCCTTTGACGATTCTGGTGGAAATGAGCTCGTAGCTCCTTTCCTGCGTTTCCGAAATTGTTTTTTTGTTTTAATGCGGTTAAGTTTCAACAAAGTTTCAACAAACTAACGTTAGCGTTACCTCTTGGCGGCTTGGACCTCTTGGCATCCGTACATATCTGTTCTCTCCGAAATGAAAAGAAACGGCGCGTATAAGTTTTTGTCAGTTTTCTCTTGCTTCATCGTTTGCCTCTTGTTGTTTATATTTTGGTTCTTTATTATTTACTCAATGGTACACGCACCGTAAGACACAGATCCGACTTATGATGTAGCAGCTAAGCTAACTGACTTGCTACTTACCCACACTGCATTGCTTTGTTGACAAGTACCGTGATCACATGATCAACTTGACCAGGAAGTAAGAATTTCTGGTAAGTGTGTGAAGCCCAGCTTATAACAGCTTGTACGTGCGTCTGTCTTTTAAACGTTACCCGAATATATTTGCTCTGAAATGTAATTATGCTAATATTGTGATGTTTCTCCTGCTCGTCCTCGTTTGAAAAACGGTTAAGCAGTTTAAGCTGTCGAAGGCGCTGCTTTCACTGTCTGTGTTAACTTGCTGCACAGTAACGGACTGGTGTGAAAGTCCTGAAAAGTGACGTTCAATATGGAATTTGAGCATACGTGAATTTACCGGAAACATTATAGAAGACCCTTAAAGTGTCTAAGGGTAAGAGGTGTTGGTGCAATTTTTTTTTCAAACACGAAATAATCCAAATAGGCTAACACAAGACTAATGATGTCACAAGTTGGCATAGCAATTGGATGTGCAGATAGTATCAATATCACATTAATCTATGTATCACTTTTGAGATTATCTGAAAAACGACATATAATGACAAGTGCTTGTCGTGAGTAACCACAGTGCCCAAAGAAATGTCCTTACTTGTAATTTGGTCAGGGCAATAGTCATCAAACCCAAAGTGTTGATTGATTAATTTCCCCTTATGGATCAATAAAGTATTGTCTTGCATGATATATTATCTTATTGATGATATGGGAAACAAAGGGACCACTTGTGTTTCTGAGGTAATTAATGACAAAAACATTTATTGGATTATTGGTTAATATTATATGCTATTAGTCGATTTCAATCAATATAAGCTGCATATCTGCAAGTTATTCACACTATATATTGGACCAATGTATTTTTGGCCTGATAATGGAAATTTACATAAATAAAATGCTATCAAATTAAAATGCATAATTTCAATGACCAGTTACATTCGAATGTCACCAGACAAATGCGTTCTACTTTGGACGCAGTGGCACAAAATGGTGTTGAAATAAAAAAGTGATGTGAGAGAAAACGATGCTAAAGTCCCAAAGCATAATAAAGTTGGATTTTAAATGGCAAATAGTAATGCTAAGCTGAAAACTCAGTTTTTCAAATGTAGTTAAAGTGGGTTTTTTTGTCTTTTTTTTGTGGTTACATTATATATTTTTTGTCATTTATTTGGAAAGGTCTTTCTTGGAATTTTTTTAACAATCAGAAGTGGGCCTTAAGTGACAAAAGGTTGAGAACTCCTAATGTATTGCATTTATTGAGAATTAAAGGCATGGATGATTTAGTAATTGCCATAGCGTTGGCGTTTTGCAAGGTTTATTAAGTTTCTCCCCGCTGTACAGCTCTAAAAATTGCATGATTTTTAATTGAGCCTGGGAATATTGCCCTTTTGCCTATTGTTCAATCAGTTGAAACACACAGTTTGTGTTTGCAAACAGCTGCTGCTTACCTTAGCAGGCAAGAGAGCCCAAACATGTCATTTGCATTACAATGAACCAAAAGCATGTAATCCATTGTTGTTGTGGTTTCTCTGCTGCTTCAGTGGATGTCAGTTGAGTAGGCAGTCTTTCAATGAGTCCCAGGACACATTCGCATTCAGATTGCTGAAAGAATGTGGCCACATGTGGCCTAGACCACCTCAGAAAGCGAGGGATCTCAAATACATCCTCAATGTGCCTTGGCTGCCTACACACCTGTATTTAGAGCTTTCGACTTGTGATCACTCAGGACGGATGGTAATACCAGGTCTGACCGAGGCCTTTGAGCTCTGGGAAATTGTGATGAGAATTTTTTCACAATTTCTCGACATATTATAGTCAAAATGATAAATTGATTAATCGTGAAAAATAATCAGTCTATTAATTGTTAATTTAATGAAAATAATCATTAGTGGCAGCCTTAGTGAACTGAGTGAAGTAGTGTATACCTTTACTGTTTCCGTCATTGGATTGTTTATTGAGTGTACTTGGCACCTAATAAATCATAATGAGTCTTATTAAGTGTTAGTTAATAAGCCTGTTAGTTACAACATCATTGTGATCTGTAAGTGTGTCTAAGTAATAATAATAATAAAAAACTTTATTTGTATAGCACCTTTCATACAAGAAATGCAGCTCAAAGTGCTTTACAACAAAAAGATTATAAGCACCCAGTGCTTAAAAGACATAGAATGGACATAGTTATGACAGATTATAGAGCCTGCAAGTGTTTTGTAACCTACAACAGTTTAATTTCACAGCTTTTAGTACTTGGCTGCGCGGCCTGTTTGTGAAGTTGTGATGGCATTTGACACCAGTGAAGCAGCATCCTCCACTGCAGACCTCAAGCTGCAGTTTGCTCCCTTCAGCAGTGCGCTGGAGGCAGGCTTCTGGCACCAGCTTACTCAGAAGAAACTCAACGACTACAGATTGGATGAGAGCCCCAAATGTATCAAAGGATATTACTACAATGGTGAGATCAGATGGTATAATTGTATATACATATACTGTATAATACATTTTTTTATTATGCAGTGTCACACATAAAAAACAGGTTGATTTAGATCAGTATGTTTTAAATAACAACTTATATTAGCTAATGTTAACCATTTTATTCACATTTCTGTCCTGTAGGTGACCCACTTGGTTTGCCCACTCGCCTGACATTGGAGTTCAGTGCATTTGAAGTGTAAGTAGATGCACTATGTTTCCTATTTAAAGCTTAAAAGTTTGCATTCATGCAGTTTAACGCAAAGCCGCAATACGTTTTTTTCCATTAGGGATGGTCCGACTCCAGCCCGTTGCTGTCCAGCTATTGGTACGCTGTATAATACCAATACACTTGATGCCTTTAAGACCACCGATAAGAAGGCTCTGCTAGATAAAGAGGCTAAGGAGGTAAAACACATCCATGGGAATTTTCTCAGTCAGTCACACATACATTCATATCTGTTTTAGAAATGGTCACTAAGTTGAGCAACTGATGACTTAAATTTTTCATCTGTGGTTTTGTAGATCTGGGATGCTATACAGTCTGGGGCTGCGTTGAAGGACCCTTCCATCCTCTGCAGATTTATTCTGCTGACCTTTGCAGTGCGTATCAACAGTAAATTAAAGTGTTAGTTCTGTATGTTAATGACTTTATATGCGACTATCCTTGTGTTTTTCTTTCATTCTATTTGCCATTTTTAAAAATTCCTTTTATGAACTTTTTCCAGGATTTGAAGAAGTACCATTTCTACTACTGGTTCTGCTTCCCTGCACTGTGTTTCCCAGAGGGAATAAAGATTGTCCAACACCCTTCTGTCCTAGAGCGAGCTTTCTCAGCAAAACAGGTTGGCTTTTAAATATAATTATGAAACCACTGGATTGAATATTTTGGATAGTACATGTACAGAAATTAGTTTTCAGGTGTTGTTCGACATACACATGCTCCCTACAAACTCTATAAACATTAAACTTTGCTCTTTCCTCATAGAATGAGATGGTAGCTGACCTTGATGCAGTGGTATTCTGTAAATCTGCCTGTTCTAATACTGTGTGGGTTGAAGAGAATTACATTGTTACCTCTAACATCAAATGACTGGAAAAAGCCACATTGAGAGAGAGTCAGAATGACTCATGAACATCGTGACACAAACTGCAGGCCACACGATGACAATTTTTTCATTTTCCCCCGGTTCGCTTTCTGTTCTCGCTCTCTGTCAACCTATATTATCGGTGTTATTTAATAATGGAGGTTCATGCCAGCTGCAAGACAGCATTCCAACCTGACAAAGTTTAATGAGTTCAACGCTAAGACAGAGCCAGAATCACAATATACTGTAAGTTCACTGACCAGTCTCTCTGGCAGTCTGACTTTGATAAATTGATTTGCAACTTTAGCAGATGCCAGCAAAGTCTTAGGTTGAACACTAGTTTGAAGGTTGCAAATAAATGCAAAACTATAAATATTTCCATTCATGAAATAATGACACATTATTTTGGTAATACAACTGTGATTCAAAAAAGTTGGGGCATTATGTAAAATGTCAATAACAACACAATGCAACCTGATAAACTTTATTTTTTCATAAATATACACTCATTCTGAATTTGATGGCTGCAACATGTGTCAAAAAAAAAAAAATGGGACAGGAGCATGTTTACCATTGTGTTACATCACCTTTTCTTCTAACAACACTCAGTAAGCATTTGGGAAGAGAGGACACTAAATGTTGAAGTTTATAAAGTGGAATTCTGTCCCGTTCTTGCTTAATATATGACGTCAGTTGGTCAGTCCGAGGTCTCCGTTGTCGTATTTTTCGCTTCATAATGCGCCACACATTTTCAATGGGGGACAGGTCTGGACTTCAGGCAGGTCGGTCGAGTAACTGCACTCTTTTACTCTGAAGCTTCTTTGAATTGGCTAGGTTGCTTAGCCTCCTGACACTGCAACCCAACCCCCAGATAAACGATGGATGGATTTTATTTATTATTTCCCGTTAAAAGCTCTATACATATGGTGGACAGTCTAGAGGTCTCTGTAATTAATGCTGGCCTCTAATTATTCCTGTGTCAGATCGCAGCCTTGCAGCAGGCCTATGATGGACTGTGTATGGAAAGAGGGACCACTGCAGTTCCTTATTTCCTAATGAAGTACACAGATGACACTGTGCAGATGGCTCCGCTCGGGGACTGGGATACGTTCTTCACAGATGCTAAGAAGGTACTACATCAGTTTGTTTTGGGGGTTTTCTTCAATATTTTCCATCTTGTAAAGCATCAGAAAAAAATAACAGAAAAATGAATACAATCTAATCCAATAAAATATATGTATGTTCAATGACTACTACTGTAGGATTGTGCTTTTTCGTGGCTCATCCCGACCATCAGATTAGATTTTGTTGTATTACACTCCCTCTTACATGCACACTCTCACACTTTGGTAATGCAAACACACCTTGTTTGGTTTTTCTAGGTTACTGTGGGCGTCTATGATCCATGTACTCTGTCTCAACATCCAGGCTGGCCTCTGAGGAATCTGCTGGTCCTCTTAGCTAACCGATGGTAAACCCGACTTCTTCAGCTTACATTGTTACACTTATTTAGGTGCGAAGCCACACAGCAAAAGACAAAAAATCTCTGCTTAACTAGTTTCCTGTTTCTGAAGTGCAGGGTCACAATGATTAAAGATGCCGATATGAACATCCGAAGTCAACAGCATTGAATAGCTTTGTGTCTTAGTGTTTGTGTCATAGCTTTGTGTCTTCACAGAAATATTCTTCTGTGACACTAAGATTAAAAAAAACTGTTGCTTAGCTACAGTGGTGGTGTAAGAGTTGAGCGAGGTTGCAATAAACTTGATTACACTTGTTCCTAGGTGGTAGCACTTGCTTGCAGAGCATGACTGTGGCTGGAAAGAGTGCACTACTAGCCGTACATTTTCTGATAAACAAGGTCTTTTGTTAAACATCCTGTTGCTCACGTCTTAAAACAAGTCAGACTTTGCATACCGTTCATTTTGTCATCTAGTCATCCTTTTCCCTTTCAGTGAGTGGAATCTTTTGCCTGCTTGGAAGACTCTTTTATCCACCTAAAGATTTTTGAATATTATCCCAAAATTTGTCATAATGGGAAGTTTTCCCAGGACATTACAGCACATTCATGTGTGCACGTATGTGAATTGTCAGGGCACTGTGCTCCTGCTCATAAAATGTTTCTAAATGGATGCATGCTATCTTTTGTGAGATAGAGTTGCTCAGTCTGGCTGAACTACAGTGACTGGTTTGTTAATCATGCCAGACCCATCGATGACACACACAGCATCAAGCAGCTGCTGTATGTGGACACACACCATGTTATGCAAGATTTTAATGTTTTCTTTTATTTCTAGTGTGCACTTTATAGCTTCTAATCTGTAATCTGTGCGTGATGTGTGTGTTATTTTCATTGTTTGACTTTTGCATCTCCTTTATTTGTGTGTGTGCGTGTGTGCGTGTGTGTGTGTGTGTGTGTGTGTGTGTGTGTGTCAGGGGCTCTAAGCTGGACATAGTGGAGGTGCTGTGTTTCAGGGACAGAACTCTGCAGGGAAGCCGCTCCATTCAGCACAGTCTTATCTTCAAGATCAAACTACCTGAGCTTCCCCTCAACTCTGGTAATTTACATTCCTTTATGTGTGCGTGTATGAATGTAATATATAACATGTAATGTGTGATTGATGGTATGTCATATATCTTTGTTGGTACATGCATTTGTTCTGGTTCATTTGAATGTGTGTGTCTTACTTTTCACTGAGACGGAGATCTGCTTCCTTTTCAAGGCACACTAATCTCGCACAGCTTCTCCATTATTCTTTTTATCTGTTGAATAAGGGATGAAAGTAATTTAAATGGTAATAGCAGGATTGGAAAGGGAGTAGCTTTTTGATCTGTGGGGTTTTTTGTTGATTTAATTTAAGGTGTCTTTGTTTACCTCAGTCTACCTCTTCAGCACATCTTGGATTTTAATTAATTTACAGAGGATGTATTCATGCAACTAAAATTGATTCAGTTATTATGTTTGGATTTGCATGGCCAAATTTGGTATTGTTTTTTAAAAGAATTAATCAGTCTACCTCAGCCCAACTTTTCAGATACACCAGGCTCGCCAAAACTGAAAAGTGTTATACTTTGTAAGAAGGTAACATGAGCTTCATGGTTTCTGATTCACATACCTTCGTCAGTATTTAACACAAACGCTATTTAAATTGTCCAAGTCCATGTGACTTTTGCTGTTCATTGTGCACTGCATTACACAGCTGTTTTTGTACATCTAACCGCCGTAGCTGACCATTGAAGGGCAAACAGGTTAGTTCACTGTCTGATGTAGCATCAAAACTATATGAGAAAGAGAGCCATCGCTTGCTTATCTTACCTCACATGTGCTCCATCTCAGGTTCCCCAGCGCCTTGGCAGTGCTTTCAGGAAAAAAACGCTATGTGGACACGGGCCCTAATTTATGTGAACAAAGGAACATAAATATTAGCCACTCTTAATAATGAATCCATCTGTGGAGATGAAAGGAGTGGGAAATGGTTGGTGGTCTTTTTGTCCTTATGTCAAAGTCATCCTATGTTTAAATAGAATAAAAGATAGGGTGTAGAAAATGGTGTCTCTCTGGTGCTCTTCAGTTTGGGTATCCTACTTGTCTTGTTGAAGAAGTCTGAGGCACTCAAGAAGGTCTTGAGAGGGTCTTGAGTGCCTCAGACTTCTTCAACAAGAATAAAAAATATGTTTTTCTGTCAACGCTTTTCATAGTAACTATTTCCTCTTGATAAAGTTGTTATAATGAAAATGGTTTACAGCGAGGACTGTGCAAACTGTTATTTTAATTTGGGTGAGTCAATACCAGTTTTGGGTAGTGTTACTTTTAAGTTATTTGTTACGTTACTAGATTGCAGCCGTTACAAATGTACTAGTTATGTTACAGCGAGTTAGTTCGAGGTACTTTTGCATTACCAAAAATGACAACCCCTTTGCTATTTAGTTTGAGCTGGCTGATGTGTTTGAGCGGTATTCACTACCTCTATACATAGTCTAATAAATAAACAAAATAAACTCACGACATGTTAAGAAAGGAAATATAATCGTATGCCTATTTTCCTTATTGAAAAGAAAAATACATTTGTACCTCTTCTGAATTCAAGTTTCTCTCTTTCGCCAAACTAACACCAGCTTAATCGCCTTGTTAACTCATCGCAAAACACACAAGTGAGACATAAACAAAATAAAACTCACCAAAAGCATCTTGGTTTGTTTTTCCACTTTTCAAACAATCACCAACTTGCAAACTTGATAATAATAAATCTTTAATTCACAGAGTTAGATGTGAAAATATATTGGCTCCATACGCTGTTTTTCCCAGCTGCTAACAATCTTTAAAAGTAACAGATTGATCATTTGAAAACTAACTATGTTACTTGTTACGATACGAAATACTTTATTAATCCCCCGGAAGGGAAACTGAATGTCACCAACATAGGACAGACAAAAGCATACAC
>JBBPCS010000359.1:8615173-8626445 GCA_037974645.1 Hollardia meadi
ACACACACACACACACACACACACACACACACACACACACACACACACACACACACACACACACACACACTGGGAACGTCAGAGGGCCCCATGTATGTCAGGGCTTTATCCAAACACAGCTATGGTTGCTACATTCTACAATTATTACCAGATGGACTCGGGGAAAACATATTAAGGCTATTTTTTCGTTGGCACACTGCGCACCCTCCTGTGAGACGGGGAGATAGAGAGAGAGAATGGGGAGGGAGGGTGAGGGAGAAATTTCAAAATGTATAATTAATTTTTAATTTTAAATCTAGCTCAACTGACCCTTGCCAACCACTGTTCCTGAATGAGTGCATATTTCTAGTTCCATTGTCTTCCGTTTATTTTAAGGTTCCAATGAAATGGCACCAGTCACTGGTAATATTAGTTAATTAATCGATTAATTAACCTACAAAAATCTGATTATTCTTTATTTGTTTAGGCCATTTATCAAGACAAAATGCCTAATAGCCACTGCTTACAGCCACAAAAATATTAAGATCACGCTTCTCTCTGTGTTTACTGTACATTATAAATTACATATCAACTAATGCTTAAAAAAACAAGAAATGTGAAGATGTCACTGAGGGGCTTCTTCAAAATTTTATAACATTTTATAAAACAAACAATTAATTTATAATTTTTTTAAAATCCCTAGCTGCAGCCCAAATTGGAAGTCTAATTTTGCATCATTGCCAGTTCATTAGCAGTTCTTTCCAATGTTACAGGGTCAGACATATAATATATTGCATTGCACATGCATGAGATGTAAACACACCTTCTTTGCCTCCTCCTCCCTGGCTCTGTAAAAGAGGTTGATGTCAATGGCAAGCTGTCCTCAAAGACAGAGTGAAGCCTTTCAATCCTCACATTAAGTTCCTCTAATTACTCATGTTTTGACCCGTCATCTTGTTCCAAGCAGAAAGATGTCCAACCAAGACTTACAATCTCAATCTCCCATTTCTTGGGAAAGTGGCAGATTTCATGATTCAGCTCAGCGGACCTGCTCACTCATTGAATAACTCTCTAAGTTAAAGTACCTTTCGATTTGAATGAATTATTTGAATAACAGTGTCTCAGTTTTCATAATTAGCATCAACTCACACAGTTCTTTCCAGGAAACCTAGAAAGAAATTATTTGGAACATATTTCGGTCAATAAAGTACATTACATAATTTGCCAGTTTCTCCACACATGTATGTTAGTATCATCATGTAACACTGGTGCTAAGCATGTGTGTATTTATGTCCTCTATGTATGCTAGCTATGTCTCCTCGACATCTAATGCACTGCTAATTATAAGTGTGTGCTCTACTTGCAGGGATGTATGTCAGCTATGTGCAGACACATCACACCTCCTATGCTCCCTCTCTGTACATAGTTTGTCTCTCTCTCTGGATCACTGTCTCTCTCACACACACTTGCACATACATGTTCAACACTTAGTTCTCTTCTTTGTCTATTCATGTCTCAACTTTCAAAGGTGCATTTCTTCATTAGCTATCTGTGTTGATAGCTGCAGTCCAGCATCTGGCCAGAGTCACATCCTTCCATTGTGCAGAAACTACATATACACAAACCATTTCCTGGTGACAAGTGGCAAACTCATACAAACATGAATGAAAACATCATAGATACAAGTAGTGTTACAGCAAATACGGCAAACAAGATACAAAACGCAGAAAAACTTGGTGGAAATGTTGCTGGGCTTATCCTGTAAAATATCTTCTATATATTTTATTCCAAAAAAAAACGTGGTTTATCATTTTATGAGTGACCAAGCAGAGTTCAGGCTTGTCATTCCACACATATTAGCCTTAAAATTGAAATCACAAAACTGAGACACAAGATATTTTATGCTTAACTGTCTTTCAATTGAAGAATAGGCCTATATTACTTAATTTGTTCACTATGTTGTAGTAATCCTACTGAGCGCATTGCTCTTGGACAAGAGAAGGGGAAATATCATCAGTTAAATAACACACATTCTGTGTCAGGTCAGATGCTCATTCAGGACTTTGGTCAGGTGGGCCAGCTATGTCATCTTCCCGTTAATCCCCCTCCCCTCCTTTCTGTTTCTGTAACTGAGGTAATATGAGTCTTCGAGCCAGTGTTTCCCTTTATTACAGGGCACTGTCTTCAGCAAAATACCCAGGTTAAATGCTGTACATATAGAAAGCACACTAATATTTAAATATTTATTTAGTAATGTATCCTATTCTTTTGTCCCATTTTGTCAATGTAATAAGCAAAATTTGTACTTTTTTAAACTCTGATTCTTCATAAATTTGTGATTTACTGGGTTAGCCGGAGGCTACTTTTAGTTTTGCACCAATATGTTTAAGGATTTTTTTTTAGACTTCTCCAACAGAGATGAAACAGATGAGGAGGGTGTGAAGAATAGCAGGTGATAAGATCTAAACCTCTTTGGCGAGCACATTACTCCACTTCACAGGGATTCTGCTTTGGTGGGCTCTATATTAATAATACACGTGTACAGAGGGCTGGAGCCGGTGAAGAGGTGTACTGTAGGTGGGGGCCAAAGGGGACGCATGGCACCCAGGACAGCTGTCTCAGATCTTGAGCCCAAAGAGGCTTCATTAGGAGTTATTTTCATAAGTCAAAAATAGCCATCATAAAAGCCAACTTTTCCCTCACTACATGGGAAAACTTACTGCAGCCCTGCTCCTATACATGGCCTCTCCTCTTGGCGCCAGGCAGTCCAGAGTAATGCCTTCTTCTGGCCTGGCAGCTGGCTGTATGCATGGACAGACAGTCAGACAGACAGATGACTGGGTTGCGACAGACTGAGTAGTAGTCTAGTCTAGTCTAGTCGTCCCGGTTTAGCTCCTACTCTTCTTCCCCTTCGGTAGCTTTTTACGACTATTTCTGTATCTGTGTCAGCGTTGCGCTTTTAGAAAGGACTTTTACTTCCCAATGTTCCACTCACACATCATGGGGGATCATTTTTGCTACACAGTTATATCAAGTATGCAGCTCAATATAAAAACACATTCTTTAATGTGGGCCTTATGATTATTAAAAGATAAAAAGATCAATGTACTATTTCTCTACACCTTTAAATTGAGGCATTACAAATAAGTATTTAACCCCCCATAGAGCACCATGATAAAAGAGACGTCTTTAAAAAGGACACCTCGGACTCCAAACAAGATCAATTATGAATCTTTCTATTATGAATTTCTGATCCATTGAGGTTTAACATTTGTAAAACTTTCCTCGAGCCCAGAAAAATGATTTTAAAAATCTCTGACGTCATCACAATGTAGAGCCAGAGGGAGAAACACTATTCACGCATATTCAATGGGCCACATAACCAGGAAGTAAACTTGGAAGCTAGAAAAGGAGACAGAAGTTCTGCAGTGCCGGTTCAAGACCGTCAGCTGAGCACAGAGCATTTAATAAGTGTAAGTAAATTATTATAAAAAGTCATTTGGGCCCACTTTCCTGTTTGTTTGAGTCTTCTTATGTACACATTTTGTGCACATAAAATTGTATTTCAATGAATCCCATCTGAGTGCAGGACTGTTTATTCCTCTGGTCCTGGTTTGGATAACCTTTGATACAGAAAAATGCTCCAGCTGCATCAAAGATAGAGATAAGCGCTTGTGTGCGTGCGTGCGTGTCTGTATCAGTGCCTGCATGTGCGTGTCTGTATCTTCTCTCTGGTTGCAGGTAATCTGCCCTGGAGCTTTGGCCTGAAAAACACACACTCAATGCCAGTTCTTATCTTTTTCCCCTGATGCTGTTCTGTCCAGCACATGGAAGACAGTGATAGCATCAAGCCTCTGGTTCAGATAATTACTCACACACACACAGACAAACAGGAATAATACATGTACAGATGTACATGAATGCATATGTTTCCATTTGTGTTTTTATGCTTCTCATGTGCATCTCATTGTTCTCCGATTTGTCTTGCTGGCTAACACTTTTGTTCATGTAAACACATGTCTGTGACTGCCGTGATTCTGACCTAATTTTCATGTGAAAACAAAACAAAACTTTAATGACACACTCCCGTTAAGCCCAAAAATAGAAACTGCAGGTCAAAACATGCTGTGTTAATGTGTAAATGTACCGTGATATTCGATATTGAAACCACAGGAAAATGTAACAAAAACCAGTATTATTATTTACTATTCAGAAACTGTGTGTAGCCCATTGAGCTTCATGGCTCCCAGTATGGTCGGTATCAAATCATCAAGTTTTGGTTTGTTTGATCAACTAATTTTCCGAAATGATCTTTCACAGATGCTTTTTGTTCTGTAAAGAACCAGTTGTTGTCAGTGATTGATTCACAGTGAAGAAGTCTTTGTAATGAAAGACTGTCTGGTCTTCTCAGCATCAGATCAAAAGATTGCCTCTACTGTGGTTTACGAGGCACCTTGCCTTGCCTTCTTTTCTCCTGTGAACTGTGTGTGTATGCATGTGTGTTTGTGTGTCTGTCCGTCATGCATGCACACATGCTGTGCGTGAATTTGTGCATGTGCCCATGGGGCCCCGAGTAGTGTTTGATTGCGCCTCTGACCACACGTCAGTTGGCTTTGACTCACAGTTCTAATTAAACCTGGGGCAGGTCTGAACTGGCAACACACACAGCCTCTGAAGTTGATCTGTTATTGCCATTTGGTTAGTTGCACGCTCAAAACGGTTCATTAGGTCGAGTTTAAGCTGGTTGCACACACGCATGTGAATGCCTCAGCAAGAAGAGCTGAACTAAATGTTGAGCCCTCAAGCTGTGAAGGACTTTTAATTGATATTTTACAGCGTTGCAAAACAATAAAATCATTGTCATTACAGTCATAAATAATAACAAATAGCTTTTATAATGTGATATTTATGTTTGGAAAATTATTTAAAACTACATGTCCTACATTGTTTCAATATGTAGTATATTTTGTGACATATTTACAGACGAGTATGAGAAGGTTGAGGTGTTATGAAACACTTGTATGACTCAGAGAATGTGTTGATAACCTTCTCTAGCATACAGGAAATGTGTCAGAGGGAAATGGGGACCGGGAAAGATACGGAGGGAGAGAGGAAAAGGGAGGGGGAAGAGGGAGATGGGGACTGACGGAATACGTTAGAGAAAGAACAGAAAAGCAATGCGAGGCAGATGGAACAAGAGAAAATCCTAACTTTTAAGAGGATACAGGAGAGAGGGGGATATGTCAGAAAAGTGATTCATTCTAATATCAGTGAACCACTCAGAGGAAGGCTGATGAGAGTTGTGGCTTGAAAGGACAGCAATTCTGAGAATGTTGGAGCAAAAAGACTAAATATTTAAGAAAACGTTAAGGTCATGGAAGGAGAGCTGTCCTGAAAAAGAGGGTGAGCAGTCAGTCAGTGTCTCAGGAGAAAAAAACAGGACCCAGCTGTTGCTCCACAAGCCACCACACCCAACCGAGAGAGACTCCACTTGTTGTTGTAGCTGGCCTTTATGACTCTGAGAGAAAAGAGCGGAGGGTGGGGAGGTGGTGGCGGCGGCAGTAGAGTTTGACCAACTTAGATTAAAGGAAAGAAAAATAGGGAAGAGGTGCGAGCGTCCGGCCTTCATTAGGACGTGGGACGAGCAGGGAAAAGGCGGATGCCGCATCACTTCCTACTTTGCCGTCTCTCTGTTATGAGGTTTGGTTCCAAGGTTTGCTATCTGGGGTGGTGCTTTGTTTGATTGCCCCAAGACTCAAGAGTTTATGAAAACAAAGCCAGGGGACGTGACCTCAGCTGGGACCTACACACTAACTCTGTTCCCACCAACGCTCCATCTCTTTTCTATCCTAACCAGTGTCAAACCACTTTCACTCCCAGCCGTGTCATCCTTCACTTTCCCTCTGATGTCACATTTCTTCACCTATATTCAACCTTTTGTCCCTCTCATCTCCTCTGTCAATCATCCTTCCCCTTTTCTCACCCTTATGCCGCCCCTCTGCCTCCTAATTTTAAATTTGTGTCAACGCATCCCATGAAAATACCCAAACCAACAATAAGTTGATACCACTGACAAGTCTGTGGTATTGCTTATTCATCTGTGCCATAGAAATGTACTTCTGTAGCAAGAACTGTAGTTTATTTTGACTCAATCCCAGAAACACCATCTTGTTTGTGTTTGTGTTTGTGCTTGCTATAGTGACAAATGTTTATTAATTCGCAGCTGAAAATAGTCCCAAAATAATGTGCTATTTACTTCCAGCTCTTTTGCGACATTACTTAAAATCAAACTATATATGTAACCTGTTCTTTTGAAACTTTTGATTTCTGACGTGTTTCCACTCCTTGTCTACAGCCTGTATCTAGTGAATCACATTTTTAGTGCTGGTAGCTTTTGCTAGTATGTGGTCTGTAATTAGGAAGAAGGGTTTAATAAGAAAGGGATAATTGCTAATTAAAGCTTGTTATAGCTCTAGAACGACTAAAAAGATGTGTATTAATTATGTGGAACCTATCACACATGTATGCCTATCACATATGTAGCGATATGATGGGTGATTAGACACTTTTTATGATTCATATTAAGATGTGGCTTTAGTGTTAAACGTGGGTGTATGGGTCGGCTTTGGTTCCAAGCCCAGAGGTCATGTGCTATTGAGAGGGCAGGTCAGGTTAGTAGGTGGCCCTCCTCTTCCTGTCTCCACCCATCTCCTCTTCCTCCTCCTGTCTCGGGAAGTTTCAGTGGATAGAACACGCACACAAACGGACATATCCAGCCTGTTCACTGTGAATCCCCCCTGAAAGATATAGGCCAGAGGGAACACAGAGGAAATGGAAGAGCACAAAATGATCATTTAAAACACACTGATGTCAGTCCAGACATACTGAATTACATGATGTAGAAAATGTTTAGATTTGGTTCGCTCATAAGGAATACCTGATATGGTGCCACATGACAGACTGCTATGTTATGTGGAGATTTGAGTTATATTAGGCTCTACATAATCACTTGTGTAGTATATTTGACTTCAGAGATGATGGAGATGCTTCACTATAGGCAAAGCCTCACTGAATCAATCATATAGTAGATGGACGGAGTCCGCTCCTGTCTGGGGAACTGGGTCAAAGAGTCTTTTCCTGTCTGGGTAAAATTTTGAACTGTTTTGGTTCGTGAACATACAAGAATTACTGGGACCTCATTACCTCCACCAAAGAGGTTATGTTTTCACCACTGTCTGTTGGTTGGTTGGTTTGTTTGTTAGCAGGATTACACAAAAACTACTGGATGGATTTCAACTAAACATGGTGCGAGGATGGGTAATGGGCTAAGGAAGAACCCATTAAATTTAGGTGTGGATCCAGGAATTTTTATCACTTTCGTTAACATTGTGAGATACTTTTCCACATTTTCGTTAATTCCTCAGCGAATAATACATGAATCTTGATGGGAAAATTCAGGCATATGTAGGAGGTGGGTATCTATGAGGGTGTACAATTTGGTGCGGATCCAAATAAAAATCTGGATTTATTTTGTGTAATTTTGTTCCTCATTAGTGTGATTTTATGCTGTGAATAAATGCTGTTCTTAGTGTAATTTGGTTTCTCTATTTCATCAACCTATTATTCTTCTGCAATGGAGATTATGATTTCACCTGCATTGTTTTGTTGGCTTAGCTATAAGGCTTGATTCAGCTTAATTTAAGGGGACTGTTGGGCCTTGGCAGAGGTATGCGCTCGACTGAGTGCTATTCTAGTTTGTTGATGAGATGTGAATCATAGGCTGTTGTCGTCCTTCAAAATGTGCCCCTTTCTGACTGTCAAGTAAGTTGTTGGAAATAGTTGCTGTATATGGAATTTCTAGGCTTTGTAGGCTTAAACAATCTTAAGGTCGGACTCTCTACATCCAGACCTGACACACCTACAGTGTGTGCTTATTGTATGGAATTGTATATGCTGCCTGGAGCCCTGTGTTGATACCGCAACCGTCACATCAGCATCACACTCGCATGATGACAGGGTTCATGCAACAATGAAGCATCTGTTCAAAATGGTTCTGTCTCCGTCCGTGATTTTTAAAGTATCTGCTGCACAGGAGCAGCCAGGCCTACTGTGCAGTGTACTGTTTTCCTTTGACATTTGTGAGTACTCCTGATCTTATTTTCCCATCAACACTTATGCATATAATTGTGTTACAAGATCAGCGTGAATCGTAGTGAGTGTGTGGTTGGGCAAAAGCGAGAGTGGCGGTGGCTGCGTTCATGGAAGATAGGTGTGTATTGCCGATCAGAGCAGAAGAAAGAAGTTATCAGTCAAGTTGTCTAGTGACAGCGTAGGCTACAGTTTGCCTATGACTAAACACTGCAGCTCAAGTTCTCATGTTGCTTCCCAGCTGCTGGCCAAAAGTAAAAGAGTCTGTTGGGTTAAACAACAGCACACATCGCCAGGTTTCAAAATTTAGACAAATATATTGATTCAGGGCCTTGTTATTGGGCATCAATATTGGTTATTGGGCATCATCATGTTTATGTGCCATAAGTGATTGTTTTAAACACAGTTGTTGTTGTAGAAGTCATCAAAAACATTAGTTGTAAGTAAAATCTTGGGTTGGAAAAAAGTGCTGGTCATTTGTGATAGACCGTAGCTCCTGGGCGCCCTGGCAGCCTGTTTGCAGCTGCCTCCAGTCATTCAAATGTACCACACAGAAACCAAGTCAAGTGTCTGCTTTCGCCACCAACCATTTGACTTAAACATTGTACTACAATTCTCTAAACTCTATACACGACCCATAATATCCCACTGTCAAAGTGAAGAGGCCATCATTCTTTTACATGTAATTTTTATAATGTAAGTTTACAAATGCTTGGTGCCTATTTTTGAATATGTGAAGACAGACGAGGGACAAATTAAAGGGAAAACCTCAGTAAATGAGTGGAGAATGTAGATGCAACCATACAGGGGTTGCTGAGTGCTCTGATGAAAATTGCCTGAATTATATGCTGGTGGCAGAAGTTACCAGTGACATGATCTCAACCCAGTTAAACACCTATGGGAAATTTTAGTGTCTCTACCACCATCATCAAAACATCAAATGGGGGAATATATTTTTCAGAAGAATAGATTTGGAAATATGTGCCAAGTTGCATCACAGCTGTTCTAGCAGCTTGTGTTGAAAGAACACTTTACTAAGAACCTTTATGTTAACCTTTAGTATTTTCCCTCTCTCTTGCTGTTTCCTGCACTCGTATGTTTGCCACACAGTGACTCTCTTATTTTCCTCACTTTGTAAGGGATTTGACCTTGTGCCTTTTCACCCTACTTTACACTGCCTCTCAACCGGTGAAACAACAACACTGCACATTCCCGCCACATTGTGCAGGAATGTCTGAGGGGAAGTCAGGAATGTGGTTGGGAATGCAGCGTGCTGCAGCAGCAGTTTGAGTTACGCTGGGCTGCATGAGGTCATTTTCTCTGCTGAACGTCTGTGATTGTGTGCATTTGCTGCATGTGCTTCTACGTGTGTGTGTCTGTGTGATCATTTAAGTGTGTAACTAGAAGAGGAGACTCAATAGGGTTTAACTCTTTAAACCTAGTTGATCTTTTTGACGGAAACATGACACCCTGTCTGACCAAGACTAAGTCGGAATATTTATTTAACCAATTGCATTTCCTGGAACATTTTCCTATAGATTGTGCAAGAGCAATAATAGATCAGAAGTGGTAGACTGCTGAATTATTAGGCACTTTAAAGAGACCTTTTGTGCAACCCTCAGATAAGAAGACTTTTCTGTCGTTATAGGACCCAGAAGATGTTAAGATTCTCTATTTTCTAAAACCATCAAAAGAGTTTGATGGCTGATTGTGTTACCATGTTTTTGTACCATGTCGAACATCCAGATACAGGTACTGGCTTCAGTTCAGTGTGTGTTTAATAGAAGCACACATGCTGTTGGCACGCATGGATGCTTATTGGATACAAATTCACAGGATCTTCTCCATTTAGCAGTAGACTACTGCACAGCCTCCTGCAAGACATGCTGCACTTTGTGTGATGAATAGAGCAATCTAAATCCAAAGATCCATCTCACGATCATGTAATATTTTCAAGGGCTCATTAAAGATGGCAGCAACCGGGGATAAGGATAACGCCAAGACATTATGTAAATTAGTAAATCTGCTGAGCCTTGGAGGCACAACACGGCTTGTGTTTGCACACGTACTGGGAAATAAATGGTCCACTGAGATCTGCAAACAGTAACCCTGCCCAGCATCCCACATTACTCCAGATAACGTGCAGCACTTCCATACTGGTGAAAGGTGCTTCAGCTGGACAGGGTCTTGTAGGATCTGGCAGGAGACTGCACCGCTTGCGGGGGCGTTTGGTCCGACTGGGTAGTCGGAATATGTTGTGGGGAGGTGGTCGCCGCATTTCTCCCGTTTTTTTTAATGAGCTGTCCCGAGCTGCTGGTTACTAATTGAATTTTGTTAATATTATTACATTTAATATATCACCTGACATCATCGTCTAGGGTTTGTTGTAATGGTTTTTTTTTGTAATGTTTTGCTGTGTTGGTTTCTGAATTAAAGCCTTCATTAAGCTATAGAATATCGCCGACCACTGGATTTGTAATGAGCGGCAATAAACGGGTGACTGACTGACAGACAAGGAGTCAGGAAGACGGCAAGACTAGCACCTAGCTGCCTGCATGCAGCTGTCTATTAGTAGGCCTCTTCTCAAGGACTTCCCACATCAAAGGGCCATGGAAGTGTTCAATAAACAATAATAACAATAATTACACACACAGCAAAACCTCTTGTTCCACAGGAAACACTGAGTCCTATCAGTAATACAAGGAACCTCACTGTAAGAAGGAAGAATTACAAAGGTGGCAAGATTCTCAATAAATCTAATTTTAAGTGAAGAGAATGCAGTAATCCTCAGAGCTCACATTCAATTCATAAAACTCAAGCTCTTCTAGCCCAAAGTTAACATTTGGAAAAGTGGCTCGAAGTTTCTCTTTTCATCTTTTTTTTCCCAGAGAAAGGCTCAGGTTTCCAGTTAAACCAGATAAAGGTTCTTCCCTCAGGTGATTCTAGACCTTATCGCGTCTTGTGTACTTCAAAGTGCTGCCGTTTCACAGCTGACTACTTCTCTATACCGGAAACTGAATCCTTAGAAAGGCTACACCCAAACTACATCATTTACATCAGCCACCCTGAACCCGTGTGTGTGTGTGTGTGTGTGTGTGTGTGTGTGTGTGTGTGTGTGTGTGTGTGTGTGTGTGTGTGTGTGTGT
>JBBPCS010000359.1:8626545-8640518 GCA_037974645.1 Hollardia meadi
GTGTGTGTGTGTGTGTGTGTGTGTGTGTGTGTGTGTGTGTGTGTGTGTGTGTGTGTGTGTGTGTGTGTGTTAGGAAACAGAAAGAGGGAAGCTGTGGAGGGACAGAAGAGATGAAGAAAGAATCTTTTTTGTGTGCTTGTGTGGTGAGTGATGTAAAGGGGTGTGAGATCTGATGGTTGAAAGGATTTTGGCAAGCACTGAACTGTTCTAAGCAGAACACATTTCAAAACTAGTGTATATACCCGTCTTGTATTGACTTTCCAACAAGTTCGTCTTTCTTTGATTGTCGCTGTGTTGGTCTTCTATCCCCCTCGGGGGGGCTTTTTGAGAGGGGATGAAAGGGAAAGACTCATTAACATAAATCATCAAACGCATCCTCCTGGCCAACAGATGTTAAATCTTTTGTAAGAGTAATCAAGAATTTCCATGGCTGACACTCTTTGTGAGGTTTGGACTAGTTGCCTAGAACTGATGTTTCTTCAGGCTGATGGATTCATCAGGTTTAATTTAATGGTCATTTCTAAAGCTGTGGTGTCAAACTATTTGCTACATTAGTGAAAACACCTTCATATTTCCCCATTTACCTGTAAATTTAAATGTATCCATTGTTAATCATGATTTGCATTCATTATTTCATGAATCTTGAACACATTTATTAATACTGAATGTAGACAACTATCTGACAAAACTTTAATTTGTGATATTAAAGATCAAGTAGCAGTTGTTGTTGTCAGTTAGTAGTTGTTCTATGAGAAGATTTATAAGATCAGCCGTTGAGTGTGGAAGAGATGACAGAAATTTGTTCAAGAATTGAAAGTCTTCCCAGCTTGGGGCATAAACACAGAAACTATTTTCTTCTATCACTGCGCAGAAGTAAACGTGTATCTCATGGATGAGAGGCTAGCTAACCAAGCTAACTGACTTTATAGCTCAGCCGAGGAAGACGCCATTAACCTTTACATCCCGCCCTGCCACTCGTCCCGAGTAGATGTTTCGTTTCCTTCTGTGCGGTGAAACTGTGTAGTTTGCTAAAAAGAAAATAATTCCTACACAAAACTGCTCACAACAACATATTTGGATAATCTTGAGCAACCGGGTCATGATTTCTTGAAAGAGACATTGCTGTTGAGTTTTTATTGGGGTGAATTGTCCCTTTAAGGCTTCAGTGGAAAACTGAAAATACTCTTCATATTATTTTACTTTTCATCTCCCTGCTCGTCAGCAGGTGCCAATTTTTTACCCATGCATCGTGGCTTTGTCTGTAAATGTCCTGTCAAACCATGTCTGAACGATGAAAGACATCACTTTAACAAAGAAATGAAGCCAGCAGGGTTACGTTTCCATGTCTGCAAAGGGGCTTTAGCTGCATCTCTCCAATAAGCGGTGTGGTGACGATGTGTCTCACATTGTCTGTAATAACAAATATTAGTCACAGTCTCGGTAAAACCTTGCATAAACTACCCAAGATCACAGGGATGAAAGAGAGATTTAGTTCGAATGGATTTCTTACTTTTCTTCCTCACTGTCGTATCCAGCAGCTATAAACCACGTCACTCTGTGTGGTCCACTAATTGCATATCAGATGGAGCCAGTCTCCATGATGAAAGCTTGACTTTGTGCTTTGGTGTCAGTTCTAATATGTAAAGCAGATGTGTGTTTAATATCAAAGCCCATCAGTGGTTGTGTAGCACTGCCTAGTTAAATAGCTTTAGAAGCTGGATTCCCACTGGGGCCACCCGCACTTAGGATGTGTTCCTGTAACTAGGCTCAGTATTTCGAATGTGCTTGCCTCAAGAAAAAACAATCCTGAGCCGTGTGCCTGAATGTGGCAAAATCATTGAAATCTTAAAAGTTGAGTCTTGATGAACTGTGATATTAGACGGTAAAGATATTGTGGTTTGTGGTGTTTACAGAAGCAGTGCATCGACCCAGGCCTGCCGGCGGTAAATGTTGTTGAAGACCCTCATGCTGATGCTTGTGTTGTATTTGTGTGGGGACAATCATCAATGGCAGCAGAGAGTTGGCTGTGACTGCGCCGGCCTCAGCTTCCAGCTAAAACCTCCTCTATCTGATCAGATCCCAGCCTTGTTTCAACAACTAGCCCGGATTATAGTTGTCATATCAGCCGGAGCCCAACTGATTACAAACACAAACACATTCACACAATGATTACATGCAGCTTACTGTAGGACTTTATGAAACATCCAGCAATCCTTTTTTTTTTTTTAACCTGCAGTCACTCAAGGTCCTGACGCGATAAGACTGCTTCAAAGTGAAAGATGCGTCGTTTGGTTGTGTTGCTGCCAATCCCTTTGAGGTGCTGTCATGGTGTGTGTTTGTGTTTGTGGTGTGGGGGTCATCCAGTTAGGATAGATAGAATTCAAGCAAGAGTTGCAACTAACAATTAGCTTCATTGTTGCCTAATTTGGTGATTACTTGTCTAATTGTTTATTCTTTGAAATAGTGAAAAATACTTATCGCAATTCTTCAAATTGACATTTCTCTGAATCCCACCCACTTTAGTTCAATTGCTATGCCTTTCAAGCTTTATGTTTTAGCACGGCACATGCAGTTTACAGTGATAATGACGCCAGGTTTATCACTCAAGGTCTTAGTCATTTTTAAAACAATGAATCCTAGATTTCAGACAGAGGTAGATAAAACCAGGCTTCTAATTTCAAGCCGGCGACTATTGATTTTTGCTAGCTGTAATGATAAATGTCACTTTATCAGATTTTATCAGATGTAGCTAGCTAGCTCATTAAGCTAAAGATATGAAAATGCTGCATTAAAAATTACTTTTTAATGTTCCAAGCTGACTCGTCATAGCTGAGGGTCATAAATATGGACTTGATGGCTACATACATGATATTGTTCTATATCTCAGGCTATGTGTCAGCACCATTACCAGTTGTTCACCCATGTAAAAACAATCATTGCTGTTCTTGTATTGCAGTGTAGAATAAGCTAGTCCTTAAAGGTGTAATGTATAAGATAGTTGATTATTTATTCTCATTACCAGAGGGGTGTACTACGAAGCGAGATTAATGGGTTAGCGAGGTATGTTGAGACTAAAGCCAGAGTTTCCAGGGTCATGAAGGTGGCTCCCTTTTAACGTGGATAGATCACCATGGTATGGTGAACACATATCCTGGTCCAGAGGAGGTTATGTTCAGGGTTTCAGATTAAAGTTGCCTATTAACAGCGCTGGCCTTTCACTAATTCTTTTCCTGTTGATATTCTTCTGTGAGATATAGATTCTCAGCTGAGGGAATATGCTATATACAAACTTGCTGAGACGTACATTAAAGTATATTAAAGTACAGTAATGCCACGGAAGCAAGGGGTGTTCCTACATCCTTATATGCATCGCATTGGGGTTTTTTTGACTTGGTAACTTACCCACATTCAGTTGGTGATGCAGAAAATCTTTTTTTCCTGTTTGCTTCAGATATTAAGACTTTAAATTTGACACCACATATCATCCATACACTAAAAGAATGATGAAGGCACAGCAGCTATAGAAAACTGGATGATGTTTTTTATGCTCAGCTGCTGCTAAGTCCGTTTTTCACTGCTGGTACTGCAGCTAAAAGAACACTGCTTATAAAATGGATTCATCTATTGGTACTATTGGTACGAGTACCATTGGTACTACAGATTATATTCGATCAATAAAAAAAACGAAAGTGATTTACACATGTCCTTTATTATGGGACAGTGTTAGACCTAAATTCAGTAAGCCTATAATGTTTAAATGTGCAGTTGTCACGTTAATAAATCTGCAGGCAAAAGAGTAGCCTACATTTAATGGTAAAATAAATACATTACAAATTTACACGATCAGCAACTTTCTGCCGCCATTTCTCTTTTGCTCTACTTGCAGCTACAGTGTTGCTTTTAGCTGTAATATATTTTCTATATTCTTCATAGCTCTCTGTTTTAACAACCTGTTCCTTGTGACTGAAGGATGCGGCACGTCATCGGTTCATTTCTTGCGGAAACAAATGCCAAACGCCCCTTTTTATGGGAACGCGCACAGAGCCTGAAGCGGAAAGCCTGAGTTAACAAAGAAAAGTTGGTAGCCACGTTTGTGCTACTCATTATCTCTGACTGGTGCTTCAGGGTTTGTCGGGCCAGCTCCCACAAAGAAAGCCTGGCTCTGTTGAGACTTGCTTCGTTGTACACCCCTCTGGTCATCAAATAGAGTCCGACCAATCCAAAGCGTCATTTGACAACCCGGGAATGAGAATCAACATCTTACAAATTGCTTCTTTTAAGGATGGTCTAACTTTGACTCGTATTTCATTCCAACCTAACAGTGTTTGGGTACTTAGCTTACATATTTGGATAAGATGGACAACTGTGCTTGGAGTGAAAACGTTCCTACTGTTGTAAACTGGTTAGCTTGACATGCTAATGTCCACACGTGTTCTTGTATGTTGGTTTTGGAGAGGCAGAAAAAGAGACTACTCTCTAAAATACTTTATATGTTGAGTATGGCTGTTACTACATCCCATGCACATCTCTTCAATTTGTGAATAATATCCAAAGCTTGACAGACCTGCCTTAGCGCGGTACGGTTGCTATGCTATGACTGGACAATCACTGTTCAGAGGAGGGGTATAGCAAACCTTCAGTTCCTGCAATCAAATATATCTTCAGCCATATAAAACATAAAAAAGCAGGAAATTTTCACATTGGAAAAAGTGGAAAGAGACAAATCCTCTAAACAGTTGAATTTTAAACTGTCGTGTGATTTGTTAAGTTGAAGTTACTAATTCCAGTAAGCTCCCTACTTGGACCGAACTGAGAAGTAATTTATTTTTATCTTGGCTTTACAGAAATCTGCTTATGCATTGCAGCAACAGATGTGAATGGTTGAGAAACATCTTAGGTACTCAGTCCTGATTCAGAGAGTGTAGTAAAGTTGTTGGCTTCAGTTTGCTCGAGCTATTCAGGTTACATAAGGCCCCCCCCCCTTCTGATTGCCTCCTTTTTCTCCCCCCTCTTTCTCTTTCATTCGCACAAAAGATTTCTCAAAACACACACACACACACACACACACACCGTCAGCATGGCAGCTGTCCAGAGAGGGGCTCCAGTGTCGCTCCTTTTCAAAGAGCTCTTTGCTTGCTGTCCTTTTGATGCTCGCTCACCAACAGCAGTGGAGCAGCAGAAATGCTGAGCATCCAGCTTTGATAAAAAATTTGTCCCTCATTCTCCACACTGTCATATAACTATCCAGCTACACTCAGAAAAAGGGCCTCCTGAAGTTACAATAATGAACTTAATGGGGATATAACACAAGACAACACAGGGTTTAGCCTGTACGCTGTTGCTCAGGTCAACATGCTGCAGAACAGGTTAGACAACTTTTTGCAGTTTTCTCTCAAGCTGAAGGATGTACAAATGGCCACATGACGGCTGCTACCACCCTGGTGAACACACATGCTCATACATGTACACAAACCTCTGACTAAAACCTTTAAATGGAAACAGATAACCCCCACCCAGCGTTTCCACATGGTGTTATTGTTGGCGCCACTGTGGCAAAGACAAACAGATCGCTTTCCGTGTTCCTCAGAGTAGAAACTATCAACAACACGGGACAAAAGCATTCATTTATTCTATAATGGAGACGTGAAAGCAGATAGAAATGGTGCCAGGCTGCCAGCCTGACTGGATCACCAGTCAGCCTTCATTTTTGTAGGAGATTTCGGGCCCGAGGTTTACAGGGAACCAGTATAACTGCTGATAGTATCAGTATTTTATAGCCATTACAATGTGCAATCAACATTTACTTCATAATTATATGTTAAAGCAAAAAACTTGCAAATTTAACAAGGCCAAAGTGAAAACGGTGCCAAAAACAAAAGAGAAAAATAAACGTAACATGAATACAGCTGCTGCTGCTGTGACTTGCCTGTTGTTAGCTTCAGGTGCTAGCTGCAGATCCCACTGATGCAATAGGTGAACAGCTTTAACGCTCCACCTTTCCCCCAGGGATCAATACACTTTAATGTTGTGTCCTTTAAAACAGAATACGAGAACATCAGAGTCACTCTCATGTCTGTCTTAAACACACAGTATGTAATTTCTGCTGCTGGGAGGCTCTCAATCAAAACCAAACCAAAGATGCAAGTATGTAAGCATGGTATCATGGGAGTTGTTGTCTTCATTGTTAAACAACCACCATTGCCATTGAATATCTATCTGATGTGACTCAGGCAGAAATGTTAACAGAAGAGGTAATATTTTGAAGTTTTGTACACCTTACGTTTAGTCACATTTGCCGTTGGACAAGTCTGACAAGTCCTGAAACCAGCCTCTGATTGGTCGACAGACTCAACCAAGGCCTCATAGGATGCCAGTGGGCAGCTAACAACCATACTAAGAACAACAGTAACTGATCTCAACACGGAAAAATAGATACATAATCACAGAACACATTCAGTATTGGCAAAAAGCAAACAATGAAACGGGCCTTTACCTTGAATAAAATACAGATATCTCTGGGTTTGAACATTGTTGGAAACATTTGGGATAATGTAAGTACACAACTCTAAAATATACAACAAAGGTAATTTTTAGGCATTTAAATATGGATCTGGTAACCAATTTTGTTGTTCAGAAATGGCTCCCCCACGTAACTCCACCTGAAACCACACACCATCTTTCTTAAATAACAGATTGCGAAGTGGTTAAACAAAGGAGATGCAGCTTTAGAAGTGCTAGAAGTCTTATTTTTGAACTTTGGAAAGAACCACGCCAGTGTTTTTCCCCTGAGGGTCAGTATTGATGTTACAGTCGAAGAATCATCCCGTGGCTGTAAAGTTAACATGCAAATCTAAATATGAGTGGGATCGATCTGCTCTTTTCACTTTGAGAAAGAAAGCACATAAACATATTACCCCCAAACTATTCCTAACATTAAAGTTATACTTGAAAGGAAACTGTATTTCATTATTTCAAAAACACCTTGGTTTTATGTTTCTTACAGAAATACTTTTCACACGTAATGTGCTGTATGCATACCAGCGTATGTTTCCTCAGATAAAAAGCCACATGCAGTGCAGCTGCTGGTTAAATTTTTTTAAAATTCCAATTCATTGTCTGGGTTCAGCCAATGCATTGATGACGTTAGTTGTGTGTTTAGTTTTATAGCCTTTTCCTTCATGTAATGTATTGATTGTTTCACATGAAGCTGCCAAATCTGGACCCACAGTACAAATTACTACTAATAGCTCTTGATGTGCATTATTGAGGATATGTACCGCACTCAAGTGGCAGAGCCATTACTGCCCCTTGAGTAATGAGTGTGTCCCACCATGTTCTGTTCCCTTTATAGAGCTGAAGTAACTGTAATTATGTGTGTAAATATAGTCTCTCTTCTCTGCAGTCTCACCTCTCTCCACAGACGTGATGCAGAAGCACAAAGTGTGAGCGAAATATGTCGACACTTTGGATGAGATGTTTTATTTTACAGCTCTGTTATTTCATGATAATTTCCCTAAAAGAAAAATATTTGGAAGCTTTCTTTTGCTTATGTTGAATTGTCTGCTTGCCTGTCTACAAATTTCAGATTTTCCCAACAGTAGTTTGGGAAACCCAAAAAATGTGATTTGATTTTGATTGATTTGCATTTGATGTTTATTTATTATTTATTACGTTCGACCTTAATTTGATTTTCATTCTTGTATAAATGTCACTTTGAGCTTAAATTATTTGTCCATCCATTGAATAACGAGTAACTGACAATCAATCAGCACCTATTTTGATGATTTATCAGTCTTTTGGGGGAAATTTCCTGCAGGAATAATATATCCACTGTTTATATCATCGTTAAAGGAACATCTTTTAGTTTTTATTTTTAATCTTCAGGCTAAACGAGACATTTTAAAGTCGTCACCTTGAGCTCTGGAAAAAATTTTCTGACGTTCCATCGACCAATTGATTAATAATTTAATCAAGCAAATAATGTGCATGTTTAACACTCATGAAAATAATTCTTTTGGTTGTTTGTTCAGATCGTTTGTGGCCTGTAAAAAGAGAAATGATCTTTCATATATGGCTATTATTAATGCTCCTAATGTTACATTGGGCCTGCAGCGCTGCACAAAAAGAAAAAGGTCTCAGCTGAAAGTTTATTACATTTCTTTCAGTTTTCCTCTGGTTTCTGTTGTTGGAGTTAACTTTTCAGCTCTGAGTCGTGGAACAGCGCATTCAAAGGAATGCAGCATGTATGTGTCAGAACTGTGCGTGTGTGTGCGCGTGTGTGTGTGTACGCTCACAGGCCCATGTGTGTGTAACATTCCACACAGTGTTAGAGGTATGTGAATTACGTCTTACAGAGAGAGAATGTGAGGAATCTGCTGCCATGAGAAGGCCGCTGTTGTTTACTGACACAGTAGTGAAAAGGAGGGTTTGTGTGTGTGTGTGTGTGTGTGTGTGTCTGAGCGAGAGAGACACAGTCACATGTTGCTGTCACTTCCTGGTAGGAAACCTTTTAGCTGTGATTGTGAGTAATTATTTTATTTCTATAGTGCATTTTGTTGTGATTGTTGGTGTATTGAAGCCTAGTTTAAACACTTTGACCTAAATCAGTGACTAACCACAATCAGGCTGTCTTATTACCATGTGTTTGATTGTATTACAATGTACTGCGGTTTGGACTAAATAATTCTGATTACTTTGTGTTTGTTTGCAGCTTTAAACAGCTTAACACAGCTCTTATTTATATGTTGATAACCCTACGTACTGTACATCGTGTACAAAGAGAAGAGTACACCACACCCTGTATATCAGACATGGGATCAAGCATGACTTTAAGTTCATTCATGACCTTGGAAATAGTAGTTTGACAAAAATAATTAGGAAGGTAGCCGGTGGATGTCGCAACAGCATACTCGTTTCTGCAGCCAGTTTTGCGCCATTCCACCGATGGTTAACGTGCGAAGAAGTACGAAATGTGGCTTGAAAAGCAGTAAAGAAGATTTGCATGCTAGCAAATGTCGGTTAACAATCCAGTGTTTAAAAATATTTCAAGAAGGGGCTTTGCAGATGTTTTGAGAAAAGAAATGCACTCTGCACATGTTAAGGAACACGCAATGCATTGCAGTGAGAAACACTAAATGTAAACATAACCACTGAATCCTACTAAATAATGACTTCCGTATTAACTGTTTATTTCAGTCCTCAATATCTTTTTCTTCTGTGTTTTTTTCTCATTAGATTTGGGATATGAGTGATGATGAGAGCATCTGAAGAATGGGAAGAACAAACCCTGAGCTGCCGAAGGAATGGACACTCCAATCAATGTTTCTGTCTGTCTTTTTTTCTCTCATATTTACAAAGGACAATGGGACAAGGGCTTTTTGCAGACAACAGCAGACACAATGCTAAAATTTACATAATACAAACCAAACATATTACAAAAACTTGTTTAGAGAAGTAGCTGAGCTTTAAAATTCCTGTTATTCTTAATTTGGATTCAAGATCAACCGAAGAATTGGACCATCAGAATAGAGCAGTAATATGGTAAAAAAAAAAAAAGTAGAAACAGAGCTTGAACAACAATGTGTGTATGAAGCTGTTAAATGTAAGATAGAATGTACCTCTTTCTGTCACTTCCGTCACATTTACTTTAATATTTGGATCCAGGTCAATTCCCTGAACTAAAACACAATAAACACTGTATTTGAACTAATGGACCTTTTTTTAACCTTAGTCTAAATGCCTAAAAGAAAGCCTTGCTAAATGGTCACAGGTTCCATCCCTCCCAGTCTGAACAGTCTCTTTTCCAAACAGTCTGTTTGGAAAAGAGAAATTTTTTGAAAATTATCAAAGTACAAAAACACGGTTGACATCTCAGCCAATCCATCCATCTCCCTGTCTGTTAAGTGGAGACTGCAATAAATACAGTAGTTGATACTTAAACCAGCTTTGTTGGTTTGAAAGCAGAAAACCTGCACACAGATTTGACTGTACAGTGAATGAACTGTTGATATGGGAACAATTTCCTGTCTCTGCAGGACAACCTGAAATCTGTAACTGCACTGTTTAATTGAAAAGAGCCCACAGAGAAACTGAACGTCTTAATTTGTTTTGTCGCATGCTTTGTCTGTGCAGTTTATGTTGCTTCTCTTCCTCTGAACTGCTAACGTACAATATTTTCAGTGTAATGAAATGTCAATTTCAACAGCCACTTCTGTGCTAAGAGGATTAGCACAAAGTAAAAGAAGAGATCTGAGAGTTAAAAAGTCAGAATCGCAAGAAAAATTCGTAGTTCCAAGATAAACTCCAGTTCATTTTTTGCAATTCTAAAAATTTTGATCAAACTCACAATTCTGACATGTTTTTTTTTTTTAAATTCTGACTACTTTCAGAACTGTTTTTGTTGCACTTTCTTTGTATTTCATAAAAAACTGGAATAAAATGTAATTTCTGTGAGCTTTATATTGCTGTAAAAATAGTGATTTATATGGAACTCCTGTGGCTTTATTACACTGCATTACATCCTTCCATACACTAAGTGTAGCTGCATTTCCCCATTATTTTCCCACACCAAAACAGTTGGAGACGGCCACACAGACGGTGGTTTAAAAGCATTTTATTGTTCATCAAGGCTACGTACAAAAAAGGTGGCCTGCCAAAACCTTTTTAGTAGGAGACACAGAGCCACAAATTGACTGTTTTCATGATACAATTTTTTTTTTTTTTTTTTACAGTTCAGAGTATTACTACCACTAAGTACATGCTACTTCCACTTCAAAAAGGACCTGGAAAATGTGGTACAGTCAGAGTAAAAACCAACTCCTCTTAGATTTCTCTTCACTATTTTCATGTTAACTTGATTACAGATGTAGAATGGCCTCAACAGATGGAAACGGCGACATCAGATACAAGGGTGACATCCCCAAAACTACTCAAATCATCTCAGCCTCACTGACTAGCAATGAAGCAGATGAATTTGAGCACAAAATATGTACAAATAAATATGGACGAAAAGTTTTGAAAAAAGAAAATCAATTAAGCTTTAGCTTTTTCAATTTCAGTGAAGTTAATGGACTAATGTTTTTACCTGAAGCCTAGTTCCCATCTGTAGACCAAAAACATCAAAAGACCCACAACTTATATAATGTACATGCAGTGGCAGAAATTTTACCTGCCGGCTGGACCATGAATGTGGATTTTTATTTTTTTATTAATAGTTAAATGGAAATGACTTGGAAATGGCCAGCAAGACTCGCTGGGCTAGTGGCAAAAATATTGTGTTCCATCAATGCAAAACATGCTGGAGGCTTCCAACAGGACAACCTCTTTTTGTGGTTGTAACTTTTTGTCAAGTGTCTCAGAAGTCACATGATCGGAAACAAGTTAAACTGATTGCAGAACATCGGGGACCAATGGAAGTAGCGACTTTCTCCGACACACCAGTGGCTTATTGTGGTTTCATACGTTTGCTGTGTTCCTGCACTTGAACCTTTACTCTAATGAGAAAAACTCTATAAACAAAAAAGATCAACTTTTTTCACAAAAAAAAAAAAGAAAATGCAATGATTACAATATAAGGACAGGGAAAACCAACAATTAAATAGCTACATATCATTAACAAATTATTTGTTCCTCAAAAAATACCTACGATTTTTTTCTCTGTACATTCGTTACGCACAGCGTAATGATGGTCTTATAGTTACCTATTATAAAAAAGTATTTTTTATTAAGTGATTTTCCTACAGTGTGTAGGGGGTGTGTGTCGAGGCAGAAAGAGAGCCTCCTACCTACAGGGTGGTAGTGAAATTATAATAAGAAAGAATAATAATAGAAAAACAAAATCCTCTGGACACAGCCCTTTTCCCTCGTGTTTTCTAGCGCATTCTTCATCCCATCTTTATCAAGGTCAACTACATCTGAGAGGAGGGGGCCACTGTTAGACCTTAAAAAGACTTTGAGTGGCAGCTGAGCGTCTCCTGGCACACAGGTCACGCTTACAGAAGCTCAGCTCCTGAAGCTCTGCTGACCCCTGCTAACCCCTGCTAAAAATCCCCACCCAAACCGCTCTGAACCTGTCACAGAAAGCACATTTAAAGTACTTTAGTTTGTTAAGGACATTAATCTTGTGTATTCCTGAACTTTTACTATCACTTCTGTTTCACACCTGTTCGGATAGTTCAGGATGGAATGTGTGGACATTCTAGAACACTGAGATCGTGTTTCCGTTTAGAGAAATCCGTCTCCTCAGCAGAGACATGAAATGATTCTGCAATTCTAATTAGTCCACTATTATAGCCCCAGTTCTCTAAAGTCTGCCCTGAATGACCTCAAAGATGTTAAGGCATGACTGCTAGTTTGCTCCTTAATCACACTATATGGATTATGTCCGATTTGCTTGGCCCAAAGACGAATAAAAAGAAGCAAAAGTAGACACCTTGTGATTTTGGTAACGATAACACCCTGTCAGCAGGGAACTCTGGGACAGTTGGCCCTGTCTGTTGTTCTGGAGATACCATGTGTATATGAGGCCTGTAAAAAAGTTCCCTAAAGGAGGAATGTATGCCACCTTGCCACAGGCTCTTCTACAGAGTTGGATTAATTTTCTCAGACTGCAGCAGTCTAGCTTAACCGCAGCAACAATACAATGTTGTCAAGAAAAGAAAGCATTGAAATACAACAAAAAATAAGTCTGGACACCGAGTCAGGACACAAAGGGTCAACTGATAACAGCTGAAAGAGCTGTGACACGGCACTATAATTTCAGATAACTCCCAATTATCAGCCAAGTGTTTGGTCTGCCAGCATCTCTCTGCTAGGTTTCCCCACAGCTAAACATTAGCAAGATGTTTGAGAGACGTAATCACAAGCTCTTACAATTAACAATACGTTGTTTGCCAAAAGCATCATTAGCGTGCTAGCCTGTGCTGTACTTTCAGACTGCAGCAAGAATGTGGGTGAAGGCTGGTACCGAAGGTGGTGCTTTTGAGATGATAGCCAAACAGAATCATAACACAATTTACATAAAATAAACATTTTGTCTCAGGTCGAGATGCTTTTCAAGAAACATGTCCCTGTCAACGACTTTGTGCCCATTCGGTGTCTCAGTTCAATCAAGCTGAAGGTTGTAGCATCCTGTACCACTGATGGATCAACATCTTAAGAAAACCTTTACGGGCTGTGTCTCCCAAAGCCAACTCGTCACTAGAACCTTGACTGAGCCGACTGATCTGCAGAGATGGATTTGAGAAACGCAGCTCTCATCGTTAAACAGAGCCTGTCCGGAGGCTGTCCCACTATAGAGGTTAGTTACCATATTGATATTAATGGAAAACAAAAATAACAACAATAACAATAATATGGAGTACAACTGACCCAGCAGTGAGTGTATAGTGTCTATGTCTGTTACTGACAATGAAAGAAGTAACAACTAACGTCCAAATGAAAAGGCTAATAGTAGTTAAGATTGAAATGCTTAAAAACATTAATAGATACCAGCTATTAAAATCAAAACAAACAAAAAAACATGCATGTGTAAAAGCATTAGTTTACCCTTCAAACCTTGTAGAACTCTATCAAACCACAATGTGTAGGAGTGGGAGGGATAGCAGGGTGTTGAGCCAAATATAATTACAACACAAGTGCTCAAAGGGTTACAAAAACAAAGGTGTGTTAGAAGAGATCTGAATAATTATCTTCCCTCCCCCTAGAAACCAGACCACAGTGACATGCAGCGTCATCTATCCCCTCATCGCTGTCAGCAGTTAAGCCCGTGAAACACATGAAAGCACATTGTTCAGCAGAGCACAACTTTGGACACACTTTAGGTCGAACTGTGGCTGCAATGTCCATCAACACCACAGTTGGCTGATTCGATAACCTGACTGTGCTTGTAAAGTTAAGGGCAAACGTTTGACACCATTTAAGCGTCATTTACTTTTATGGTTTTTTTTGGGGGGGGGGGGGGGGGGGGGGGGCCC
>JBBPCS010000359.1:8675010-8685420 GCA_037974645.1 Hollardia meadi
AGACTGATGTTGCTGCTCATAAATATACTGCAGTGTAGTCAAACAGAGCCAGAGGTTGCCACACACACACACACACACACACACACACACACACACACACACACACACACAGTAGGATGCCTGACAGACCGAAACTGGCTCCGACTCTCTAACACTGGCAGGATTAGAGGCGTCCTGTGGCTGCCCGGCTGTGGATTTACACCACAATAACTGATAATACCAGAGACAGTTCACACATTACAGTACCAGCACTTTATTTAGCTGTCTGGGTTCCTAAACAAACCTGCAGCAATGCCTCAGTACATTCGTCAGCTTAGATAGGACTTAGTCAAATCCATCGTGGCAGTCTTTCACGAATCAAGAGAGCAGAATAGCAGGTGATGTGATATCAGTCCACATTCAGCATCAAATATGAAAAAGTATGAGGACTTGCAAGACATTAGGGTGAATAATTAGAAATCGATATATGTTAATAAGGACCAGTTCACCCTCACTCCAAAAATACTCATTCATCTACTTTCAGAGAGGCTTCTGGCTTTATTGTCCAGGGCTCACATTCCTCTGACTGACATTTTCATTCCAGCCAATTTTCTATTTCAGATATATAAGATTGTCATCCATTTGAGATATGAAGGATTTGACGCAAATGAAATCAATAAAAAACATAATGCACAATAATATCACAGAGATATACGTAAAGATTTTTTTAAAGATAGGGCAGACATTAATAGTAACTGTATGTCAGAATAAAACCTGCTATTACTTTCAAAGCATTTACTTTAATTTCCTCCTTAAGTTGGCATAAGTACTTGACAAATGTGTCCTGACATACTGGCAGAGCTTTTGTTACTCCTACGTTGGTCCTTTAGAGCATACATGCAATATGCAATATATGATATTATATATATAATATGATTTTAACCCTCTGAGGTCTATTTGTAATATATTTACAGGAGGTTATTTAGTATGAAATCATTATTTAGTCCCATTTTTTTTTATCTCTTTATTTGGTGAAAGTAGAATGACAGAAAACACTCTAAGAGCTACCCAAAGAACGATATTATAACATTTCAGATTATACATTTATTATACATTTATATACTTTTTTATTCAAACATTCCACTACTTTTGTGAACAAAAGACTTTGGGTAACCCATTTCAAGCATCAAAAAAATTTGTCCACATGATTAAAGGCATGTTTCACAAGAAATATGAAAGAATAACAAATCAGAATTCAATTTGTTATATTTTTCTCTGTACTGTTTTTCTTTGTGCTGTAGATTTTGATATAAAAACATGTGGGTATATAAAGCTGCATTTAAAAAAATATTTAAAAATCAAGATAACGGCCTTTGGGCTCTGAGGGTTAAATAAAGAGGTTGTAGCAGCACTATGACATTCAGTTCACCTCATTTGCATAGACAGATCTGCAAACTATCTACAAATACAATATAAAAACACTTTTTGTTCTAAGTTACTCGGGATTGAAGAGACAACTGATTTGTTTTTTATTTCTGGATATTTGGTCTGTAAACAGCCCCTTGATGCGTGTGTGCCACATGGTACGTTACTGATATTGGATGTCTCACCGTGTTGTCCTCCTCTTTCACCACATTATCAGGGAGGGGTGGGTTGTCATGAATATCCACAGAGTCCTTGTCATCCAGCCTGTCATCATCGGAGAGTAAATGTCACATCAAGAAGCAAATTGTGACTTAGATTTCTCATGGTGGTCTTACTGTATCAGTGACTCAGACATCACATGCTAGGTTTTTAAGATTTCTATGTATTTTTTCTGTAATTATCTGGTATATTTTGATTATTTCCAACTGTGCATATTCATTCTATTCTCTGATTCTTTAAGCCTTAAAAAAAATAAATTAGAGACCAGCCTCACACACAAGCAAACTAGCATTAAAACACAGAAAAAAGAACTACTATTTGTAATTTGTGCACCAGTTATCTACAAAAGGCAACTTTTTCAAATATGTTCATTCCTTTCCTCGTCCCGTCTGCAGTCTGAACTTACGAGTCATAATGAGCCATTGTGTTGTTTGTTGGGTCGAGGTTTAGTTCCTCCAGATATTCGGAGTGTTGACCAGCAGATAGCACTGTGGACAGAAAACACCAGCATCATTTGAGGGGATTCCCAAAGAGAAATCCCTGTAGATGTCTAAAAATAAAGCATCCCCTTTCTGCTTAGCTTTGATCAACCAGAAACCTTAGACCGGAGCAAGTTTGCCCACAAAATGCAGATGCTTAAAGATCCCCTCCACACATGTATTAAGGCATACATAATAAATATACATTCTTATTACATCATAATAAAAATACATAAAAATTCAGTTAAAACAGATCCTTACAATGGAACCTTTAAAAAAAATCCAGAATATGCACATTTTTCTTTTCACAAGTTAACTGTTGTTGGTGTATCTTACAAATCACCAGTGTGAGGGCCTGTGACACTGTTATTTTACTTAATGTTAATTCACAGGTCTTTTTACCATCACTTTAAGTGCAGTATTTTTCGAGATAGAGTTCACACTGAGGACTCTTCTGAGGAGGCAACTTGATCTTAGCTAAGGTAAAACAGGGACTCACTTGAAACCTGGTACAAGATATATGGCAAATGCATCTATGGAGGGTCTAGAAGGTTTCTGCTGTCTCAGGTTGCTCAACATGTTCGAATTTGTGAAGGGCACGAACAAGAAATCATTCAGTTATCCAACACTTAACACATTACCAGAAAGTATTAGTCAGGGATTAAAATTACGAAGGGAGGAGGGTGGATCATTATTCATGCAAACTCAGGAAAAAAACAAAAAAACTTACCTTTAAACTTTTTCTCAAAATGAGGTGTTTCTTATACACAGTGTGCCGTCAGGAGGGGTCCCTGCCTCTTGAAACTTCTTGGGACTCTTTCTAGCTTTTTCTACCAGCACTGTTGTTCTGTTTAAACATGCTCCACTTTCCAAACGAGGCTCAAACAGGTGGGACATTGAGATGAGCCCAGCCCTGGGTCTGTATGTGTGGGTGTGGGTGGATATTTGCGTGCGTGTGTGTGTGTATGTGTGTGTGGGTGGGTGGGTATATGTGCCTACATGTGACTGTTTGGGACAGCTGAGCACTTTAAAAGCTGAGAAGCTCTCCAAGCTGCACGGTAAAAACAGACAAACCAAAAAACCCCAGAGAGCTTCTGCTTCTTCTGTAAAATTAAGCACAATGTTAGAAAATTATTAAAGTCTCAAGCAATTTGTTGAGTTTGTCAGTTGTGTTGATTTGGGATTTTACTGGATTTTATTATTATATAATATTATTATATTATTCTTATTTTACCAAGATCAGAAGATGGAAATTCTTTTCAGTCAAACAATGTTAATAGCATGTTAAGCTATATAAACCTCTCACACACACACGCACGCACGCACACACACACACACACACACACACACACACACACACGCAATAGACCAAAATAAACCAATAATAATAATGAGCTTGCAATTAAGATATACACTTGCTTTAAAATACATCCCCCCGCAACAATGTACTTATTACCGTATACATCTGATTGTATCATAGGTCAAAATATAAAGTGGTTTCCCCATGTTTTCTGTCTAAAAAGACAGATTATTGTCAAATTACACAGCCTGGACATTTGGCCAAAAACAGTCTCAAATTTAAACAAAACAAACAAAACAATATTAAACAATATTCCATTTTTTAAAAAGCTTTTTGGCCTCTGACGAGTATTTGCAGCGCACCCAGGAGAAACACTGGAAGTCACAGATACAACACCACAACCATCAGGACAAGATGGACATGATCTACCTGCAGCTGTCAGCACACAGATGTCTTGTGATTCTGACAGGGCAGGTGAGAAATCTGCAGGCAGACATGACAGAAAGATCTACTAGAAGATTAAGTCTACATGGAGGCGCTGTTTCAAATGGAAGCCAGGAAGGGAGGTAGATGAAGAACGGGATTTTGACCAGATTTCTGGGTCAAGATGACTTGAAGCCAGGTTCTCCATGTCCTGGATCATTTCAAGCAGCAGAACATTGTGACATGAAATCTGCTGTCATGGAGGATGACTCTGACACGAACATGGATTCAGCACCAGGACCCTCAGGACACGACCAGCATCTTTAACCTGGGAGCTGAGCTGAATGAGGACGACATTATCGAGACAACCAGCAGCGACCTCACATCCTGCTGCTGAGGAAGCAGACATGGTCACAGATACGAATGCAGCATGTGAACCCTCCCTGGTGCTCGTGGGAACAGAACACGTAGATGACCTGTCAACATACCGACGTTGAGAAACCACAGGTCCATTTAGTAAGTAAGAGTTTCAATAACAATTTCCACTGTTCTCTGTGCTTTTTAAGGACTTGTCATACATGCTACCTTAAATAAAAACAACAATCAGCTAACAGCTAACTGCAGAACAGCTAACCTGAGATTGGCGACATTGTTCTCAACTGCTGCTCCCACGGTGAAGAATTAACTTTAAACATCGTTTAATTAATGATCAGTATATTACGACTTTTTTACACTTATTTTAATCTTTCATAATTTATTTTATCTCTAATAATAGATCAGATTTAAAACCTTTTCAAGCAGTAATTAATGTGTTGCTAACATGATTACACGTGGAACAAAATGGCCTGAGATGGCAGGGCACATTTTTTTTGAGAGGCAAGGATCTACTTCAACCAAACAAGAGCTTAAAGACTTTATAGTACTTTGAAAATTGAACATGGCAAATGGTATGTTTTCCTATAATGACCCTCAGAGTAAGTACTGAAAGTGGCGGTAGCATAAAGGTCATCATCATCATCATTGAAAGAATACACCACCAATTCAGCACCTACAATATTTGACAGATTAAAAAAAATCAAAACTGATGCTGTAGAACAGGAGATGTTGTCATTTTTTATTCCACACATTATTCTTCCTGTTCAAAACCTGGTGCATTACCAACAATGCAACTCAAGTTGGGACTGTACAGTCAGGTGTGTTTTGTTACTTGTTAACGTAGCCTGCAGCCACCAGCCTCAAGTGGAGATGAGGAGCGGGTTGCACTGATTTCATACAACTTGATGTAGGCAGACATTTCTGTGTAAAATTCCCCTTTCAAAAAATTCAAAAGGATTGTTTCTTTAGGGAGTGTAATGTGCTCACTATGTACAGACATTTGATAACTTAAAGAAGACACAATACAGATGCTCCCGTAGAGACCACAACGAGCTAAACTGTTCAAGATGTATGGAAGTTACGTGAATCTTCTGCACTGGCCTCTGCATTCACCCGATCACAACCCAACTCAACACCTGTAGGAGATTTTGGACTGAAATGGCCGATAGCGTGACCAACATCAAATGTGAATATATCTTTTGGAGGAATGGTGTTGATACCAATATAAATGCTAGAGACTGGTAGAACCTGTGCCAAGAAGCACTAAAGCCGTTCTGGAATGGTGGCCCAACACCTTACTATGTATTTTCCCGTGTATATTCGCATATGCTGTATATATACACAACATGTAGCTCAGACTACAGATTCAGCTTCAGTAAAGTCAAATAATGAACCATGACACAGATGTTTTTGATCGATTTTTTCTCGACTTTTATATTTTTAAAAACAAACAAAAAATAACAGATTAAATAAAATTTACAGTAGACATATGCAATCATTGTGCACTTTACTTCTTCTGATACGTTCTGCACAGCTGTCAACGAAAAACGCAAACACAATGGGGCGTCAAGGTGGAGCGGGGGGGATGTGGGGCAGTTGTGGGAGAAAGAAGAGGAGAGGACCCAAGAAGTGAGGTAGAGGGCAGTAAGGAGGAGACGAATGTGGGTAAGAGGAGAGGGGGATGAAGAGGGAAGGAGTAAAGGATAAAGGAAGGCCTAAACTTTTTCACTCACTGAATATATAGATTTCTTTTATTCCTTACATCACTTATATAAATATATTGAATCCCCCCAAAAAAAGAAAAAAAGAAGAAAAAAAAACTTTTGAGAAAACAAAACAGCGCAATACAGAAACCCACAACAGCAGTAAGGCAAACAGAAAGCAAGAGAGGAGAGAGCAGTGACAGAGTACATGAGAGGGACAGAGGAGCAGAGAAAGAGAGAAGGCAGTATGAGACATGGCAAGAAAAGAGAGGCGGGCGGGGGGAGCAGAGAGAGTGCGCAACTGTGCGTATGAAAATTTATAAATATGCGAGATTAGGAGACGACTGGGTGACGGAGCGTGGAGGAAGGAGAGGAAGTGTTGGCGGGAAAGGAGGAAGGGTTAAAGAGCGGAGGGACGGGGGAAGAGGAGGAAAAGGTTTGACTGAGGTCGACTGTCCAGTGTGTTTTTGTTGTGTGCTACGTGACCCTGTTGCCTGTGTTTGTGTGTCTGTTTTTGTCTCCTGGTGTGTGTTTTTTTTTGTATAATGGCAGCACACATTCCACGGCAACAGTGAAACACATGCTCACGTGTCTTGTGTGCTCTTCTGCTATATAAATACAAAACAAAAAACAATGGATAATAAAAACAAACAACAAAATCATATTTGCAACCAAACACCAGCCACCTCATGATTCACACCTTCTTCCCTTTTATACATTTGACACATCATTTAACTCGAGTTTTTTTTTGTTTGTTTTTAAATTATACACTAGGAGCAGTCCCCCTCAGTCCTCCTTCCTTTTCCACCACTCCACCAAGAGTCTTTCTTTCTGTCTCTTTGACTTTCTTTCCTCCACCTCTCTGTTCTTTTCACTGAGAACTGGCTCTCTCCAGCACACGTAAGTCATAGTTCTTTTTGGCGGCCCTCAGTTTGAAGAGGCTGGCCCCGCTGTTGTTAAGTTTGAAGGAAGCATTCTGGGCAGCCATGGTGCTGGGGAACACTGCCACTACTGTGTAGAGGTGAGCAGGGTCGCTGCAGTCACCCTTTGCTCCCGCAATGGCCCCGGGCCCAGCAGTGGCTCCTGGCCCACAAGGCCCTGCACCAGGACAGGGACCGCAGCCGCCTTGCCCTCCTCGGCCTCCCTGGGGTTCCTTCAGCCACTGAATCTTGGCACCACACATCGACAGCTGGTTGAAGAGCTTTTCAGCCTCTGGACGTGAAATCCCCTCTGGCAGGTCCGTTACCTCAAGTACTCGACTCACCACTGGACAAAGAGGAGACGAGGAGAAGTGAGGAGGAGGAGGGGACATAGTATGTCCACAGGCTTGCAGTGCTTGAAAGACCTGAAACACTTGTGCTCAGACATTTAGCAACAATGATGGGAAAAACAACAAATCTTTCCCATCAGCTGAAAAAGGTACCATCCCAGAGACCACGCCGTTATCACATTAGTACACCATTACTGTTATTGGGCAAGCTAACTTGCATTGTTTTGTTAAGGCAGATGAAGCATGTTTATTAACTTAAATATTTGCATTTAGCCTAGATGTTGTTTTCTGTATTCTTTTTTCACAAACTATATTCTAAACCAAGCTGTTTGCAGAGTTTAATTTTTATGTTAAACTATATTCTAAAGTCTAACTAATGAACCCTCTGGTTCTTCGGGCTTTGGTCATTATCAGGATACTCTTCAAACTGGCAGCAAATTATACATATTGTGATAAATAATGATCAATATGGAAAAAAAAATATATTGATATTGTTTTGCCATACCGTCCAGCCCTACAAGTAATCCAATACCCAGCACTACCTCTAGTCTCTAATTTTCGCATATAGCTGAACAAAACACTTTACAACAAGCCTTGTGATGGTAGAGTTCTTTGAAATACAAGACCTGGTGCAGGAGTGTATAATGCAATGCAATGATAATAACTGGTAGATGTTATGCTGTTGGATGATGACGCATCTCTAACTTACCAACATCAGTGGTGCCGAGATCTGTTGATGCAGATTTAAGTGTTTGTTTTTTCCCTCGTGCCCCATGTTTCATGACTCCTTGGCCCTGAACACATAACACAGATATTATGAGGCTTATTATTGCAATGCAGTTCCATATCAAGACACTGGATGGGGGTATAAGCCATCAGTGGGAGCCTTAATCTTTACGCTTTAGTAACTGGGACAGTTGCAACATACACCAAGTGAGCACAGGAGAGGTGGTGAGGCCTGCAGCACAGCCTGGAACTGATGATTGATTTAAAATCTATCGGACTTAGTTAACTCTTTGTTACACATACTGCAGAAAAAGATTTCAAACAAATTCCACTGAGACTTAAAGAAAAACCAAATCACAAAAATATTTTCATTCACGGGACCAAGATATTCTGTGACGACCAGTTGGACAGTAAAAAAACAAAACAACCTTTTCAACCCTTTAACAATACATGTCATCAAATGCTTGATTCAAAAATAAAGACCAGCCAATATCACAACATTAACATGTAGAAGGTCTGAGTGACGTTGGGTTTCAGACAGCACAAAGACCTGTACTGACCTGGTGGGAGCTGTAGGAGGACTGGCCATGCATGAGGGGAGGAGGACACAGGCTGTACTGGAGAGGTTGCCCCAACAGAGAGTAGCGTCCATCACCTAAACAACACAAATCATAAGCTCAAATCAAAATGAGCAATCCTACTTGCTCTCAGTAGAGACAAGGTGAACCGAATCTCCACATTTTTTTTAAATTTCAGCTAACCAGGTCACGGTTATATCTCATCGATTGACATACCAGTGTTATTACAAAACAGTGTTATTACAAGGAATACACTAATAAACAGCAATCAAAAATGAGATGGAGTATACATTTAATGAGGGTTTATGGGAAACGGCAAAGATTTCACCTTTAAGATTTTCCTTCAACACGAGTTACAACCTCAATTCCAAAAAAGTTGGGATGCTGTGAGAAATGTAAATAAAAACAGAACACAATCATTTGCAAATGAACTGGGTTTTTTTTACTAACAATGGTTTTACGAAGTGTTCCTGAGCCCATGTAGAAATATTCTTTGTACAGACATGTATTTCACAAAGTGGTGAACCTCACCCCGTCCTTGCTCGTGAACGACTGAGCCTTTTGAGGCGCTTTCACACCCAATCATGATGCCATCACCTGTTATCAATTATCCTGTTTACATGTGAAATGTTCCAAACAGGGTTTTTTTTGGAGCATTCCACAACATTCCCAGTTTTTAGTTGCCCCTGTCCCAACTTGTTTGAAACATGTTGCATCAAATAGAATGAGTCAATGAAATCAATTATGTTGATGAGGTAAAACATTAAATATATATTGCTTTGTACGGTGTCAGTTGAGCATGTCAAAAAAGGTTATTACAAATTATCACATTGTGCTTTTTATGTTTTACACAGCATCACAACTTTTTTTTTTTGAAAAACCTGCAAAGAATCCAAAGCCATTAGAAATGAGTCAAAGGGCCTGGTGTAGCTCACTATGACAGTATTCTTTCTTTTCACACAACAATCCAGCAATGACCAGCGTGATGGTGTTTACATCCTAAAGTGACATAAGACCCTATATTTTTTATTAGGTCTATTTGTCAGTGAACGTATTGTGGCTCTGTGTGTAAATATTGGTCAGAGGACAGGGATGAGGTAAAGCCATGTGTGGGTACAGGAGGTTTGACCGGGTGGCACAGTGGCAGTCGAGTGAACCTGCTGAGTTCAGGTGAAACAACGACCTATTGGCTCAGGGCCAAAAGCCATCTGACAAGGTTTCAATGGTTGCTGTGGAAATGGGTGCAAGAGCACAGCAGGGGTTCAAGCACACAGCTGTAACAGCATTTCATGTTTATTTGCCTGTGAACTAAAGGACGAATCCTTTTTTAACAACATTGTTCATTTGTTTGGTAATGAAAACATTTTTCATTAGTTAATTACTCAAATTTTGTGGCTAATTCAGGGATGATAGAAGAAACAACACAGATGTGTTTGTGTGGGTTACAAAGTTGTAATATCTGACCCCGTATGCACCACTGCCATAGTCACTGGTTACATTTAAGCATTTGAAGGCATTTTCCTCATTACTGCCCACAGGTGACTATCCGTAAATGTGTTTATTGCAGGGTTTTTTTGCTAAAGTACTGTTGTATCTCTGAAGATATGGTATAAACTGTATGCCCTAGTCATGTTGAAATCCACAGTTCAATGCCTAATGTCTTTTTTCAAGACTTCATTTTAAGTCCCTTTTACACAGCCCGTTCAAAGCGGGCCTGTTGCACCTCGCCGTTGGTATAAACATCACAGAGGCGTAATGGGGGGTCAAAGTTGTTCCACTTCTGAGACGGTAACAGAGGTAATAACAGCGCTGAATCGATGTTTGTGTAAACGGAGTGAGCCGGCGAGGTGGAATGACGAGACAGGGCTGTGACGTTTTGTCGACATGGTTTGTGTGTGACCCTCAACCGGGAGATTTAAAAGCAGCTAGCAGC
>JBBPCS010000359.1:8685520-8712119 GCA_037974645.1 Hollardia meadi
AAACACTCTTGCCTGATCAACAAGAGGTTACGGTTTTATTATGCTGACTATGAAATTATATCGCTGGACGAATAATTGAAGTGGTTATGTTAATAATTCTTATTAACGTCATATTTCCCTAATATTGAGCTAATCAAACCCTACAAGATATCTTAAATCGAAGTCTTAATATTTAATCAGCGCTCTTACCATCACAGTCCCCACCCACGGAGCGCAGAGGAGAGCGCTAGACTGTATGGAAACAAACTGATGAAATTTATCATCAGCCAGTGAGGAAATCCAAGATAACATCAGATAGAATTAATGAACAATGGAACAGAGTTAACACTGTGCACCAAGTATGATTTTAGTTTTCATATAGCCTTTGAGTGTAATGGCTGCAGTGAACAGGACAGGAGAGCACAGGAGACAGTGCAGTGGGTGCAACACACACTCAACTCACCCGACACAACTTCACTACCCAAACATAGAGACTGTGTAAAGTCTGGAAATAAAACCAGTGACAGCTCTCGCACAATCATTACACTTCATTGTCATTATGAGGCCTAATCACAATGCAGGACAAGTTCTACAGAACAAAACTAAATCATTTGTGTTCACTGATCAAACTTGCATAATTTTCCAAAGATATCCCAGGGTGGGGGACACCATGGATTGTCGTGATAATTTTGGCAAGGTGTGAAGCAGTAAGTCTGATCACTGTAAACATATAAATACTGCGGTGACACTGGTGCGTAATGCTGCATGTTGGATGCAGACTCGTATTAGCCTCGCACTGCTAGAGCACTAAGTTAATGGAAGAATTAACAGGTGCTTTCTAACCTCCACCTCACCCACAAATACAAAACACATTTTTTTCATCTTCCTCTCAGTCATTGACGTGATTCACCATTAAAAACCATTGATCAGCATGCTCATTTCTACGCATAAACAGTCATGAGGTGTTTTACATTGACCATTTACTGTATGGTTGAATGTGGGTGTGTTGAGGGCGGGATATGAGGCTGATACACGTGCGCACATTCCCAAGTTGATTTGAGATTTGTAAAAGGAAATTGCGCTCTGCGTGCGCAGGGTATATATTTGTGCACGCCATTTTCGGCTTTTGTGTGCACATGCACTTTTATTATGAATCCTAATTGTAAAAATGACACCCCAGGCAAATACTGCTAAGGAACTGCCATTTAAATGGCCAATAAAATTCACAACATCCTTTTATTGACATCCATCTTTGCCAATTCTTAGACCTCTTAACAATATCACAATGTTATTATGAATGCAGTCCATTTTGGCAGCCAAAACACAGATGTAAAGAGCTGCACTTAGCACACAGACACACCACACGTAAAACTCCACAGCATTATTATTGATAATGCATTAATCATTCACCTTCATGTTGATCAAGATTAATGATTAAAACCAATACATTTTTGGGGTCATTTACATTAAGACTCTTCAACATAAGACCTTGTTTGAAGTGTGCACCGATGGAGCTCTTTAACCTGGTACGATTATCCACATGTATATGGACACTCGTGGGGCTAAAATATTCAGCTTACCAGGCAAGACAGGTTTACTTAATAATAACAATAAAACAGTTATTTTTGCATCCTTATTAATTATGTCCTGTACAGCCGACTTAAAACTGTCCTCACCTGATATGATGGCATCTGTGGGTACTGAACCATTATGCTTTGCATTTGTCCTCCCATGCCTGCCCTCTGCGAATTGAGCAAACCAGGGTTTTGGGGCTGCTGCACACCCATCATGCTCTGGTAGCTCGGCTGCTGGCTGGGAATTATGGTCTGGAGACCTAACAGATAACAATTGGAGCAGAGAAATTAGAGTAAAGGAAGATAAAGGAATAGTACAGTACAAAAGAATAGAAAAGAGAGGAATAGGCCTCTACTATAAGCAAGAGTCCATTCAAATGATCAACAATGTCTATCAGAGAGGTGCTGTATAAACACAGTCATCCTTCACAGATCCCAAATGAAAGGAATTGAGGAGTAAAGCTGTCATGGTTTTCCAAGGAAAAAAGAGAAGAACTCTATTTTGGTCAGAGCATATTTGACTTGGCGTAACAATGCAGAGACAAGGCTTAATATAAACCTTTCACCTGGTAGATTTAAAACTATGATTCAGCAGTTAGAAGTTTTTTTTGCTGAGGGACAACAGCATAACACAGTTATATATTTAGATAGACTTTATCTGTGTATTGACTAGTTCTGGAGAAATTTTGGAGGGTGCTTCAAATAAGTGAAAAGGGTACAGCATAACAAAATGTACTTACCTGACTGCTGTGTGGGCTGAGGTATGGGTTGTGTGCGCTGGGCAGGATAAGACACCTGGTGAGACATGGGCTGGGGCACACGGTACTGCTGGCCTGAGCTGGGATACTGACCAGGAGGGTAGTATGACACCTGTATCTGAAGAGAAACAACAAAAAAACTATTTAAAGAATAATAAACACACAAAGATGAGAGAAAAATAACTTCTGATGAGTCACAGTGTGCTAGATTAGCCATCTTCAACCTTGTTCACATGTGGCACCAAGAGAATACTTGAGACCCCCTTCTACATTTTGCAGATTTGAATGACAATTATTAGTGGGGCCAACACTACCAGAGACCCCTTTCACATTCAAGTAGTCATGTGATCCATTTTTAATATAAAAAGAAGACCTCAATTCTGTTTTCCACCTGTCAAAATGTACAACAGTTACAGAGTTGCAAGTGTCGAACATTGAAGCTTTAACAACTTAGAGATTATACAACTGGGCTAAATGTATAAACACAACATTTCCAAACAGAGAGGAAGCTGAATGTTAGGAGGATCGATAGTTCTTGCCTCCACCTTCATCTGCATACATGACACTATTCAGCCCATCTAGAGGCTGCAGTGGTGTCAATATTTGCACTTCTGTTTCACCGTCGACCACCCACACACTGAACAACATAGTACATCTTCCTTTCCCAGCCAATGCCATTTATACAAGTATGGAGATCTAAGAATGAGGATAATATAAGATGCTGTGTAGGGTGATAAAAGGCATGAATAGAAACTGGCTACATAGCTCAGAGCTTGGAACTACAAAGTAAAGGCGCAGAAAATGAAAGTTATAGACAGAAAACCAAGACGTTACAGTGCAGTAACATGGCACAAAAAGAGTCTAAAACAAAGAACATGTGGGGGAAAAAAATGAAAAACTGCACGATTCCAGTAATCTCTCCATTCTCCAACACATCTACTGTGAACAAGTCACTCTGGCCCTGGGACGATGTACTTCATGAGTGTTTGTGTAATCTAATTGACAAGCTGCTTTAACGGGGCACTACTGACCCCAGATTCCCTTCATAAGATTAAAAGTATTACCAATTTTAAAACATATAGTCACTTCAGCTATTAAAAACTCAAATAAACTGACTACCTTCCTTTACAATGTAGCCCCAGAGCAGCATGACGGGGCTTAATGTCTTCCACAGGGTATTAATGGCCAGGTCAGTTTTGTTCCATCTCCATAACTGAATTATAATAACTACTATATGGGTTTAAGTAAAAGCCTGGGGGAGGGAAAGAATAGTGTGAGTGACAGAGAGTGAGAGAACTCATTATTGTCACCGCCTCTGCAATCAGAAGAATGTGACACGCTAGCTGACTGACTGTGACCGAGCTTGTGAAGGTGACGCACATTGCTCTGAGTGCAAGGACCAAACTCCCCAATGGGTGAATCCTGCTACTTCACTGGAATCATATCGCTGATATGTTACACCTAAGTTTACAAAGGAAAAAATCCTTTTGATTTGTGATATTTATAGCATTTATGCATCACTGGAAAGTAGGGTTGGGAACCGAAACTCGGTTCCAAATTAGAACTGAATCCCAAATGCCAGGTACCGGGTACCCGTAAAAAAAAGTTTAATTTTGATTTTGCTTATCGGTTCCTAAAAGAGATACAGATACAGTCTGCAAGGACGTGGCTACCTGCCAGGACCTTTTTATTCATCTGCCAGGACCTCTCTGTCTATGTCACACATCAGCGCCTGTGTTTTGATACGAGCTAGCGGTTAGCCTAACTTCATAGCAGCAGTGTGTGATGGACCGGAGTAAACGGTCAAAAGTGTGGCTGTATTTCGTCAAAGAAAGCGACGACAAGGCTAAGTGCAGTAAATGTGGGACGTTGATTAGCTGCAAGTCGGGTTGCACGGCATCAACTTGACAGAGTGTAGAGTATTTGATGTCTTCTTGCGAGTGTGTCAGCCTGCTCAGCCAGCGCCAGCACTTCGCAAACACCTCCAGTCATCCCTCCAGTAGAGCCAGGGACAGCGAGCCGTGAGACACCGTTCTCTTTAGCAATGAAGGGAAAGATGACAAAAGAAAAAACCACAGAACGGCAACCACATTTGTGGTGAAAGGGCTACACCCGTTCTCTGTTACTGCTTTCCACTGTGCTGTTGTCAGGTAGAATATATGAGAGATTAGATTGATTACTTTATGTGTTATTTGGTAAATTTAAAGACCAATATTTTCCAGACAAAAAGGTTTTGCCTCTACCTCAGGGACTACTAATTTATGCGGTTTAAGAGGATCCTCATTTATTATTTATTTAAGATTTTTTTTTATTAACATGGCTGTGGATCATGTTTTTATTGTATGTATTCATTGTGTTAATGTTCAGTTCATGCTTAAAAAAAATGTTATCTAAACATTTGACCCCTTTTTACCATATTAGAATCGAAACTCAGAATCGTTAGGAATCGGAATCGATAAGCAGAATTGGAATCGATATAAAACATAGTTATTTCCATTAAACAGGTTGTGATTACACATTTTCTTATAATTTAGTAGCAAGAGGTGAGTGGTGTTCCTGTGCCACAGCTGGAAACATATTTAATACAAACAGTATATTTACTGTGAGTAGAAGTAGCTTGAGCAAATTAAACTAGTTATTACTTCGTTGTACCGGGAAAACTATTCCTACTATTACTCAGGGTAACAATGTAATGTAAAATTGTACTTTACTTTTTAAATCAACACAGAACCAGGCCTGTGTAGTTTTTTTTTACTTAACAGTAACAAGACTGTCATATCACTCACTGTTACATAAAAAAATGCAATCAAGTTTCGTCTTTGCACCTGCATGTTGATGAGGTGCAATGATGACAGTGTGTACCCTTCTCTTTCGTGAACAAATCTTTACATTCACGCTCATTAATATGAGGTGTAAGGAACTTGATCTTCCACAGAGGCAAAAATCTGAGGGAAGCAGTCTGATATGAAAGGAGAGTCAGTTCAGTGTGTTTGAAAGGAATTAAAATTTAAAAGGAGAAATGAACTCTTAAACATCTTTCACACATCCATAACAGGGATGGAATTAACCAATTGGATTCTTCTCCTACACATAGTGCTTCCCCCCTAAAATCACTCAAGTCATCTGACAGAAATTAGTCATAATGTCAACAGTTGTTCCTGAATCTGAAAAAAATCCAGAAATGTGTTACAGTAAATGGTAAATGGCTACATTTATATACAGTAGCACTTTTCATGGTTTTTGCTGCTCATTCATACATTCACGCACACACTCCCACGCCACGCTGGCCTGACAATCAGGAGGAATTTGGGGTTCAGTGTCTTGTGCGAGGACACTTGTGGACATAGGAGAAGGTGGGGATCGAACCGTCAACTCAATGCCAACGGGATAACTGGACCTCATGTAAAGTGAAAAACACCAGTTGACTGAACAAGATGTGGATTAGTTTCATTTACACATTAATCGTAAAATTTAACATGTGATTTTGAATACTTTAGCTAAAATCCATAACGTAATAAAAGGAGATAATACTGTGACTGTCACTGCAATGTCCATATGGTGTACCGCTACACCCCTAATACACTATAAAACCGATAAATACACCACCAGACTACGGAGCAGCTTTTTTCCTCAGGCAATTATTTTTCAACAATTATTTTTTGTATTGTGATTATTTATTCATTAACGTTTTAAATTTTTGTATGTAGCTTTAGCTTAGGGAACTACAAGCCATGTTTCATTATATAATCCTGTGTTGTATAATGACCATTACACTTCTTGAATGAACATTTCCAATGTTTTATGTACTGACAACAACAGCCTAGAGTGGCATAAGTTCCTGCAATGAATGCTCAAATGTGCTCTCTTGAGAACACTTCCAAATGTCAGGACTGCTCTTCAAACTGGCTCTGAACAAGTTTGAGAAGGTCTACAACCATCAACACTGATAATATTTAAAATGGATGATTCTCATCCAAATTTCCCTTGACACAAATTTGGTTTTGAAAAGACATTTTTTAAAAAGCACGGCATTTATTATCAGTAAATCAGACTTCCACCAATAATTTAACTGCTAACATTTTAACTGGTGGAAGTGAAAATAGATCTAACATTTGTTATGTCTTGAAAAACAACCCCCTGTACATGTGGAATATTAAATTACCACTTCCAAATCAATTTCAATTGTCCAGTATGGTGGCCCTGGAACAATGAGACATCACAGTCAAATTTGGTTTTCTGTGTTGTCTCTCAATTTTATTTCTCCCTGGTCATGGACTCACTGTGAATTCAGCAAGCCTGACTCGCAATACAAAAGCGTACTGTGCTACAGCAATTCTGCTGACCTGGGCACAATTGGTATTAAAGTAATAACACAAAAATACATTTATCATATGTTAATGTCAATAAAGTATCAATTGGGGGGTGATCACCACACAAGAGAATACCATATATTCTCTTGTTGTCTTTTGTATATTCTCTACCTGGCATAGTACCTTCACTTTCTGAGAGATACTCGTTCAATCTGCTACTCTAGGGACATTTAAACAAAACCTAAAAACATTAAAGAACTGGATTTTAACCTATGTCTGATGCCGTTATCTCACAACCTGTGCAGAATGGCATACCTGTTGAGGTGGAGGAGGCTGCATGTAGCCTTGTGGGGGGGGTGGGGCCTGCATGACGGGCTGGGATGGAGGAGGTGGTGGAGGTGGAGGATGGGGGTGACCAGTAGCAGGCTGGTAGCCAGATGGAGGCGGCATAGGCTGACCCGTGGTAGCCATGATGTAGCTAGTCTGAGGAGGGGGGTGCTGGGACAACACCGTTGGAGGAGCCTGATACATGGGGGGAGGCTCAGGGTTCTCGCTGGAGCCCTGCCGACTCAGTGTCATTTGGCTGAATTGGGGTGCGAGCTCTTCTCCCTGGGAAGAATGGGAATGATTTCATTGGTGGGTTAGAGCCACGACAAACAACGAAGTACAAAGTTAGTAATGAATCTAGACAACACTGTATTGAATACAAGATGTGCAAATAAGGCTCAAAGACAGTCCTCGGAATTGGGAGTTGCTAGCCATAAATACTAACCATAAACTAGCACGCACTCTGACTTAAAGAGCAAACCCCCCCCCCCCCCCCAACCACTTTTTTCGGCTGAATACTAATGTAAAGGGGTATTTAGTAGTGTTGGTGATGGATTCAGGTCCAAATCTTGACATTTTAGTGCAAAGTATTTAAATTATATTTATTGTGTTATAAATATGCATAGCGACTGCCTTCTATTGTAATTGAATTTTCCTATTGGTTGCCATGGAGGCAGGTGGATTTATCTGAACACATTAGTTCAACTGTTGTACATAAAGTCAAGTAGAATCACACAAAAACCTCCTATTCTCCAAAATTCTATTGAAAACCTTTCACCATTTACATTATTTCATTCCTTTTTTAGGTTATAGGTCAAATATAGAGTTTTGCTCTATTCTAACACAAACTTGTGTATATTCAAAGAACGTAAACAGTATAAGCAGCAACTACAATCTGCTTCCTAAAACAGGTACTTTAATATAAAGTGCTTGGCAGACCAAAAATATTTATACTGTACCCTTATAATTACAGAAAAATAAAGTACCAGAAACCACAACAGTCACTTTTTTTAGTCATAGCAAATCATATGTGTAAGTACACAAAGACACTCACATGGAATAACAAACAGATTATCGTGCCCCAAGTTGTGTCTCTCAGCAGGGGCAGATTTGTTTTTTTACAAACTGAAGAGAAAGTGCTACCTAAATGGCTCAGAATGGCACGATTGTGGTCAAATAATATGAATGAGAGGAGGGTATAAGATGTATAAGACTCAAGAGCTTCTTGCAGAATACACCAAAAGCTAAATGTGATGTGTGAGGGCGTCAGTAATGCAGACTTAATAAAAAAAATGAATATAAAGAGATGAAGCTACAAGAGGTGTCAGTACCATTGTGTACTGCTGGGGAGGAGAAACTGGTAGGAGAACCTGGGGGCAGGAAGGACTGGAGTAGGAGACAGGCTGAGAGGGCTGCAGAGACGCCACCGGCTATAAACACCACCAGAAAAGGGGGAGGAAATAAAGAGGAAGAACAGAGAGAGAGAGAGAGAGAGAGAGAGAGAGAGAGAGAGAGAGAGAGCACGTCAGTGACAGGGAGGGTGTCAGAAGCAGACGGGTAAGAAGGGAATACAAAGAAATTAAGAATAGAAAAGATGTGGGTTAGAACATAGAGGAAAAATTGTTAATGAACAGAAGGATAGAAATGGAAATTATATTTAGTTTCTAAATATTATACAAAAGCATTAAAACCGGACAAAATGAAGTGTAATCACCATTACTCAGAATGAAACGAGAGGAAATGGCTGTCATTACATGTCGTCATTGACTGTTAATAACTTTTCTATTGTTTCTTACAGTACCTTCTCCTTACATGTGATCAGACATAGCCTCAGGCACCTTTATTTGATCACCTACCCATTCCAAGTTGGAAGGTAGACACAGGATAGATGTTCTAATGACCACCAGAATCAATTACATTCTCTCTAGCTCGAAAGGATGTCATTAATTTTTTACTGATATGTCTGGCATAAATGCTGATACTGGAGGCACATACCTGAGCAATCATGTGGTTGCCCATGGGGTGTTGCTGTGGGGTGGGCAGCAGGGCAGCCTGAGGTGGAGCCTGGGGCTGTGGCTGTTGTGATGGGCAGGGAAGTAGGCTACGGCTAGACTGGGAGGCTGCAGGTGGGGGACACACATCAGGACTGACTAGGGGCAGGCCTATTGATGCACAAGAAGATATGATATACTCCAAGTTAACATCCCAGCAATAGGTGACGTCTCTGTCTAGATTAAATGTTTTAAGTTTCCCAACTTTCCCAACAGGACTAATCTCAAAGTTTTTTGTATCTTCATGAAATTCCTTTTACAAAAACAAGTGGGTGGGGTATGGTCTTATAATCAGTGTTGTCTTATGTTTAGGCAATATGGTAATATACTTTATTTATTAAACAATGACCATAAGTCATTTTAACTACATTATGACATTACATACCTTACATTATGCTGTGCTTGCTTCACTTAAGTAGCAATATTTACAATGAATAGCAAAAGCTAGTGTTATGAGTTTGCTAATGTTAGCCTTAATGACATACACTAGAAAGACCTAGATGTCTCTCCTTTTGTCCACAGTCCTTACCAGAGCGAGAGCCCTTGCAGCTTCCCTGTGAGCCTTTGTTGCTTCCAAGGCTATCCCCTCTGGTAAGGATGGAGATGCCAGAGAAACTGCTAGCCTTAGTGACGGGCGGCCGGAGGGTGCGGTTGGAGCTGTCTGAGTCTGTGCTGCTCCAGGGCCGCGGCTCCAGGCACTTCATGTCACTGTCTGTGCTGCTTTGACGACTGCTAGATGCCCGACTGGAGCTCTCGCGGTTCCCTCTGACAAAAGACAGAACAGGGAGGGAGAGAGACATAAATGGTGATAGGCACAGAAAAGAATAGGTGACATGAGAGGTAAAGTGATGAGAGTTAGAAAGCAGCAAGTAAGAGATGTGTAGAGAGAGCAGAGTTGAAGATTGAAGAAGTCAGAGGAGGAGATAGATATGTATAGGGTGAGGAATATATAGAAAAGGGATGATGTGCACATATGAGAATTTGAAGCAGAGAAGAATGTAGGTGTAAAGGGGGGAGCAGAAGCAGAAGAGCACAGTAAGGTCATCAACAGGTAGAGAGGACACACACTGTGACAGGCTTTAGGTTGGGGCATTCACCACAGATGCATATTTGGCTGGTTTAATGAAACCACAATACAAAAGTCAGGCAACAGACCACCAAACAACCAAAAATATTATTTCAAAATTTAAATATGCGACCACACTCATTCACCACACATACACGCACACACACACACACAAACACATATCCAAACATCCACATAAGAAAACATACATGCAGGGAAAAAAGATGCTCCACACAATCAACACTGGGTTGTAAGAGGGTATTACACCTGATGAGACAAACTTCCATGAATTCAACACACAAACCATCTAAGACAGGAGACAACATACACATAAAGGACTTTAGAGAATGAATACTTGCATACATACAGTACGTGTTAAACATTTGAACACAGATAAAAAAGGTAACACATGCTCTTAAAATACATTGTTTTAAAGACAAGAAATGACATGGAAACAAAATACTCACACACGCGTAAATTAATACCAGATGTACATCAACACTCAAACAGTAAGAGCAGATGTACATCAACACTCGGACTCACACACACTTATCTACAAAATAACCACTTGCTACCACTGGTTCACCACTATGGTTCTTTAAATTGTATTGCTGAATACACACTCATTGTGTTGTTGTGATGCTGTCACCCTGGATAAGGGTAGCTGCCGAGAAAACCAATGATCACACTGTAAGCGAAACCACCACTCTGGGGAAACCCCTCCATTCAATGGTTGGGTCTACCATTGACATGTTAGCATTAAGAATGTTATTGTTCCATTTGAACACATCTTACTATGATTGAAAATAAATTTGATAAAAAATGAAAAGCAAAAAAGCCAAACGTTCTAAATATACATTGCTGTAGCATTAACTTGAATGTAGATAGAAAGTGTTGCAGTTGAAGAGAGACATACAACCCTGCATTAAAGACAGCAGAGTAAAGAACAAACAAACAAACAAAAAAAACAGCCAAGTCAGCTGTAAATACTTGCTTTGATCAGCCTCTTAGATCGGGAAAAGGGATATGAACTGAGTATGTCCATGTAGAGAGAACAAGAGTAAAATAAATTCAAAACATGGTTTTGGGAATCTCCATGACGGGAACAAGAATGTGGTATGGGTTGTAAAACACTAGTGATAGTGAGCAGTGTTTGAAGGTAGCTTGGGCTGATAAATATTTCAGAGGGACTGTAATTAATGGAGGATCTATTTTGAGTCTTCTCTCTGCACAGCCTATTTTGAGGAAGGCTGGGTGCTGTGCCATTCTCTGTAAAGGGAGGCGCACACTTGTTCACTTGGCTCTGCAGACAAAGATAAAAGCAGTATGAGCGAGAGGAGGAATTGTATGAGGGATTCTGCTGTTGATCACATGATCATGTTCATCTCCAGTCTCTCCTCACTTCAGCATTCCCCATCACATGCACAGAACAGCAGAAGCAGGGAAGCTGTTGTTGTTATGTGCTTTTATCGCTCTCAGTCTTTAATAGACGCCTAAATTAACCCATGTCTCACAAAAGAGCTTATTGTTTTGCTTCATTTGAGTGAGGCCTGTGGTTTTATGGAATTCTTAGTTTAATAGCATGTATTCTGTAAAGGTTTCATACGAATGCTGGGATACAAAGCTAATTTTTAGGTAAAATGTAAAAAGGGCCTAATATGATACTAAATTTTAAATATAAATTATAAAGCCTCTAATGAAATTTCGGTAAGCAGAACAAATAAAAGAGATGAGAAAGGAATGAACGAATATTCAACAAGTAATTGGATGGTTCAAAGGTTGACGATGAAAAGTTTTATTCTTACAACTAAACAAGATAACTGAAAAGAAAAAAGGGACAAAGGGCCTCTAAATAACATGGTGCACACAACACAAGGATAACAAACAGCAGAATTACATATATTACTACTTTTTCATAATGAAAAGGAAGAAATTTATATATTGTTGAATTATAAAACAATTAATCAATCAATGGATTTTGGCAATCATTTATTACTATTATTTGCCTTGAATTGTATGCCTTTATTAGTTTACCAATAGTAAGGAGATCACAGTAAGGAAGAAAGAGACACAAAGTCCCTGATCAGATTCTAAGTTGGGACGTTGCAGTTCATAATTGGTGTCTAAAAAACACTTTTGAAAATCAATTATTTAAGTCATATTTTTAAAGAAAAAATGCCAAACATCCACTAGTTGGAGCTTCTAAAATATAAATATTTGCAAGGTTTCTTCATCTTTGACAAAAAAACAATATAAATATTTCAACTTGGGCTCTGGGACATTGTGATGAATATTTTTCACTAATATTTTAGACACCCAAAGTTTAAATTGAGAAAATCACCTTAACAAGGAAAATAATTATTAGCTGCAGTCTTTGATGATAAAACTGTCTTTTCTTTACAGTCTCATGTTTATTTTTGTCACCTCAACAGCACTAATACATGTATGTACTCCTTACATTTTTGTATGTGCTCCTATGCAACAGGTGACTTGCTAACAAAAACTAAAAGACTAAGTCAACCACAAAAATGTAAGAAACAAAAAACGTTGTTGAAGTTGAATGGGTGAAAGGGTAAGTAGGTCAATCAGTCCCCAGTGAAACCACAAAGCAGCCATGCATGGGCCATGGGAAGCCCCACAGTGCAGTGCTGGAATAGCCATCAATCAGCCGACTATGTCAAGCAAAGATATCAAGAAATCACAACAAGTCACCACTATCATCAACAAACCACTTTCAAAAAATGGGCATGGCAACACACAAGTCAAATTCAGCAGCACCCCAATACCTAAAGATCTGCCTCCTCTTTTGAGAGCTAGAGCAGTAGCCCTCAGTGGAAAGTCTGTTGGGGTTAACATTAGGAGAAAATGCTGGGGTTACAGGACTGGATTGGAGACAGAAGGGGGTTCAAGGGAGGGTGAGGATAAGGAGGGATGGGCGACAAAGTGTAGGCACAGTGTAGAAATTTTACCCCTAAGAAAATAAAGGGAAAAAAATACACTAATAAACTAATACAAAATACATTGTCTCTTATTCTCAGAGACAGTGGATCCCTCACAATCTAACATTAAACAATACCTGGAAATATAGCATAAGAGAGAAACACCAGCAAATGCATATTAATTATTTGCCTATAAAGAATAAAACAAGTGGGAAATAAAGATATGTAGATTCTATTTAACAATTATGAGTAGCTGTAAGTCAACTCTGTCAGACTTTTGTTGTGGATAAATTATTATAAGTGGTCAGATTTGTACAGAGAATAAATATATTATCTGTATAATGTATTATGTTTACGGGTCTAAAGCCCCCTACTTCTCAAACCTGAAACTTAGCAGGCTTGTAGCTTTAGGTGTTAAAAGTAATAAGGTATAAGGTGGCAAGCAATCCTATAAATTACACACACAAGAGTCTTCAGTAGGATGCATTATCTTACCTGTTGTCGTTGATGTATCCATTTTGAGAAGACTGCAAAAAAAAGGACACCTGTACATTATGAAATGCTTCATTCATTCAGGAACACTTCAAGGAGCAATTTGTAAAATATGGCAAGAATTTGAAGGCACCTCCAAAAATATAGGTAGTAACTGCCAACTGCTGTCACTATACTGTCTGCTGTAAGTTAGTTATCTTGGACTGTGCAATTATCTTTGGGTGTAGCTTTAGCGACTGTTAGCTCATTTAGCAGTGGAGTTAGTGAGCATACTGCTCACTAGCTGAAAACCAAACTGGGAACAGACACAGCCTCTGAGATTGGTGAAGGCCAGTTTGGCGACAGGGGATAAAGTAGGAAGGTGATTTACAGCGGTTCTGGCGAGAAGGAAGTTACCGTTATGACTCCAGGGACATAAGGACACAGCAGACGGGAACCAGAGAGAAGAGAAACGGCAGAACAGCGAGATAGAGTCTGGCCTTTTGCAGCAACAGAAAACAGCATGTAGAGATGGAAATTTTTCACATCTTATTTTGTGAATTGAGTATTTATTTCGGCAAACCAGAGGTGATTGTGGAAAGACAAACCAGGACAGTTTCAGTTTTTAAAAAAATTTGGTTTCCATCTTGTATGAATGAAGTGTGTTTTACAATGAGTTAAAGAAATTAAGCTTGTCTTATTTGGTAAAAGAGAGAAACTTGAATAAAGAAGGTTCACTGTTTTTCTCTTTAGTAAGTAAAATAGGTGTAAAATATTTCATTTCTTGACATTTTGTGAGCTTGTTTTGTTTACTTATTAGACTAAACACAAAGTGAGCTTGTGAAACTTAGCAAATTCACCGCTTGTATACATCTCCCAGCTGAAGCTACAAAAGTACGGAGGCTATCGGACTGTCGTCTCTAGAGGTACAAAGTGGTATTATGGAGCTAGCTGGTTAGCATGCTAACGCTGCAACACAATACATAAACAAACACTGCTGTTTCTTCCCATTCTGTTGATAATGTTAGTTCATTTTTTGAACGTTTTAAACTAAAATGGCCATTTCTTAGAAATTGCACCTTTAAGACTAGGATAACATTTTAAGCTTATAAACCTTTGAGAAGTTTTCAAGTTTCACATCATCTGTGTTCAGGTCACTTAAAGCAAAGATTCCCAATCTGGGGGTCAGGATCCCCTCACGGGATCACAGGATGCATGTATGGCCACATGATGATTAAAAAATGTATTTCACAGAACTGTTTTGTATATTTACTTTTCTGACAAAGACAGAAAAGTCAAAGGAGCTGGAGGTAGCAGCTAATGATTGATAAATTAATTTTGATTTAATGTTGATCTGTCCTTCCCAGTGTTTGTTACCCTGTCCAGGTTCGATACTTACTTCCCGGGCAAAGATCCGGTCTCGTACCCGCTGATACTCTTCCTCTCGCTCTTCAATGGACTTGCTACGTCGCCCGTCCTGCAGTGGCACTCGGATCTAAGATTTGGGAAAACAATCACAATGGGAAAAATAGTTACCATCTAATATTTTACAAATATATGCGGAAATGTCATGTACAGTAAATACATGTTTAGCCACATTTAGAGTGACCTGCTATAAAGGTAAGTAGCACCAAGTCATGCACAGGGAAAGCAGCTGCTTTTTGTCAAAACTAAACAGTGTTTTGAGGGGTGGAGGCGTAGGAAGGTTTAACAGTAAAAACGTGACAGAACACTTGCAGAATCATCATACAAAGTAATATGACAAATATGTACAAGCATTAGGTGCCAAAGAAATGTATCAATGCTTAAAACAAACATTGTTGGAAGGAAGGAAAAAGTGTGAGAAATTTGCTTCAAACAGCAACAAAGCCAGCAAAGTTGATAAAAACAAAGTTTATCATTCTTTATTATAATAAACTGGGGTTGAAAACTGGGGTTTTCGATGCTTCACTGAAAACCTCAGAAACTACTATTACACATCTGTAGAAGCAAGGTTTAAAAATATCTTAAACAAAATGTTCTATTTTGTGTAATAACAAAAGATACACTATCTACTTTGCTATCTACTGACAGCACAGCAGACAAAAACCACGACTCTAGGCTTAATACATTTGTGGCTCACACCCACAGAAATCAGCAGCAAAGGAGGATATGTTAAATGCATTTCAAATTTAAAACTTTGTATGTAAACTGTGTCTTTTTTCTTCCCACTATTATTACCACCCAGATTGGTAAATCTCCTTTCTGTCAGAATGAACTATTTCACACCCACCTGCCACCTGTACTATAATCACTCTTCATTTCTTCACAGTCTGGGGGCTCACCACTGGAAATCTTTGAGCATTTGATTAACAGCTTATTTGCTTGCCAAAAAAGACCGTGCCTCCTTTCATCTGGTACCTCTTCTAGAAAATGCTGTCTTATCAGGTCATTATGAAAAACTGCATTAGACAAGCCTACAGGAAAGTTTTTTGTTACTCAATGACTAACACAACTGATAGTATTAACTACAAAAACATGCCAGTGTAGAGAAGCAAAGTCCCTCTCTCTCTCTGCTGGATGTTTGTCAATCTAAAAGATAAATTTGCAACTCAAAAAGTCGCAGTTTGTCACAAAACCGTTGTGTGTGTGAAAGTGAAAGTGAAAATACGTAATTAGAGAGACAACACACCCAACAGTTGCAATGACATCGTTTAACACTCACCAAAACCCATGAACAAAAGCTTGGAGAGGCAGTCTGCATGCTGGCAGGTAATGGAACAAACCAACTCTTCTTTCAAATAGCTGCAGCTATCAACATGGCCAGACTTGTAGCAATTTTCACCTCTTTTAATACTTTTTCTGTGCCAACCGAACTGATATGTTGGTGATGTGATGTCATGTGTGAGACAAGAGATGTAGTTCACCGAGTGGTTTCACACAGAACTATGTGGGTCTTTGCTATCTTTATGACAAACTGAGGGTTTCTTGACTTGCAAAGTTATCTTTTAAATTGATCACTTGATATCGGAAGGGGCAGGACTTCGCCTTTCTATAGGGGGGGAGAAGTGGCACAAATTCGGACCATTACACATACAAGTTTCAAACACCAGAACCGATACTTCGGTACCAAGTCGGTACCAACATTCTAGAAACGCGACGGTACTTGTTTTTCTGCAGTAACGTAAGTACCATAGGTACCGAGGCTGCAATTCTTCTGGAACTGATGGGGGCAGCATATAGGCCTATAAGTGTTCTAGTCTATCCTCAAATGGTAAAGAAGAAGATCGCCTACAAGCACACGGAAAAACTACATGTGGAAGATGGCGACGAGTTCAGCTCCACCCTGACTCGCTGACAAGAAAGGTGGTAAGAGTCAGATATGGAAGTACTTTGCGTTCGAGGCGGATGACCATGGCGTTATAATTGATTTATTTGATATATTTGCTAACGACGCTAACGCAATGTAACGTTATAGGCTACTTCGTACTGGGCTACCATCGCTATTCAGCCTGTGTCCCGTCAACAAAGTGAAGTGTGTGTGTGTGCACATGCGCGCGCCTTAGCACCTGTAGCCTCTACTGTTTTATTAGTCATTGTCAGACAGTATGTTTGATAACTGAAATCTCTCTTTTTTTTCTTTTTTTTTTTAACACTGTGGTATTGACTTTGGTATCGAGTATCGTGTTCTTTTGGTGGTATCGGTACCGACTACTAGATTTTTGGTATCATGACATCCCTAGTAACAATACAAAAATGGTGAATATGACAAAGGTCAAATGTCATTCAATGCAGCCTACCTGGTTATCATCCTTGTCCATGCTGGCATCATCTCTCTTAAGGATGAATTTCTTCTGGAAGTCCATATTACGTTCATCCTTGATGTGTTCAGAGAACCGTTGTTCTGGGCTGTAAAAAAAAAAAGTAAAGGACAAAAGGCATGCTTTATAACATACTAAACATAACATTTGACTGCATTACAGAGAAATTTAAGCAAGTTAAAAAAAATGACAGCTGAACCATTTAACTGGTTCTACAGTGAATGTGACTTAGGGTTAGGGTTGCTTCTAAATCTGAATATCAAATCCTCAAATAGAAAGAAAAGGTGAGGCCTTCCCCATGTACTGTACATAATTTTAGATTTAAAAGATGTACAAGTTATAAACAAAAGCATAGAGACCAGTGGTATAAAATTGTTTTGAATATTTTTAATGTTTTTTACGGATTTGGCAAAACTGTTTTTACTGGTTGGTTTGTATGTCACAGTTGCTATGGGAAATTTGAAATCATGAATTTTTAACTGAACAGCTGCTATTTAGGAAGCAGTCCCTAGATCATTAATGACCGTTTACCATTTTCATGAACCATTTTTAATTAAAAGTTAATATTTTTATTTCCTGGCTCAAACCTTGGCAGTTTCAAATCCATTTTGCAGCAGACATTAAATTTCCCCAATATGAACACTTTATAGAATCATTTGGGCATTTTTTATAGGTATATTTTCCAAAATAACTGAATCTAAATTAAATGCTAAATTAACAGGTTTCTCTCTCTCTGTCTGCTTTAAGACTGCTGCAGAAGCCTGGACAGAAGTCAGGAACTACACTCACATGCGTGTGTTGCCCGTCTTGTTGATGATGACCGCCTTGCCTGTCTGATCCACATTATGGTCCATGCCAAAGTAGGCTGCCACACGGTGCAGCAGCATACGATGATAAGAGGTCATCTGAGGAAACTTCTTATACTGGTTACTGCAGGGGACACAGAATACAAAGTTGTAAGTTTCATATCTTATTTCAATACCGCACTGATAATTTTTGTTGTGAATTGGCACAATATAAATAAAATTTGACTTGATGCTGCAATCAATTGCTAATTGCTAAATTACTGAGCTTCTTTCTTTCTGTTGAATGCTATAATGTCTATTCTCATAGTGTATACACTTTTGATAGCATTTAAAATAATTTGAAACATAACCATCTTATGTTTGTTCTATGGGAAATGACAACTGGATCTGCATTCTGAGGGAAAGCAAAACATGTCAATAGATATTTTACCAGACTGTCTGAAACCCTTTTCACAAAAAACTGTATTCTTGATATTTTCTAAAGAACAATTATGTAATTTTTCTAATTTCTTTTGTCTTGTTTCTCACAAGAATTATCCACTTCAAAAGTTTAAAGCATTTGCATTTTTTTAAGTGTTTCAAGCATTTGCTTTTTTTAGGTGTTTGACAAGTAGGATGTCCCATTTTGGGGATATGGAGGACCGAAACTGACAAAATCATAAATAAATAAATGTAGGCATTAATTTATAAAATGTGATAAAAAATTAGTATTTCTGTTTTAATCAGCCCCCTCATTTGCATAAGGAAGCAGAAATACATTAAGAAATGGAAAAAGAAAAACAGAAATAAGTATGGGGTAATGAAAAGGGGAAATAATGTAAAGGGAAAATAATACGGAAATAAAAACATAAATAAATAAGTACATTTAAAAATGAATGAATTAATAAAAAATTGTAAATTACATGAAAATAAATAAATAGGGGAATTAATACAAAGGTAAATAAATACACAAACAAATATCAATTTATGTCACATTTTAAAAATTAATTAATGCCTATATTTTTTAAATATTATATTTGGTGCATTTAATGGCAGTTTAATTTATTTATTGTTTCATTCATTTATTTCTTAATTTAATTATGATTTGGGCAGTTTTGGTACTCCATAATGTCCCATGTTGGGAACACTTCATTTGACTCTATTTTGTGCAAGATGATTTACTGCTTTGAGGCAGATTTTATATTTTAAGTCTTAAGTATAATGACATTATTCTTGTTACAGGGGAACACAGAGTCCTAGCCAAAAATACTGTCAGCCTAAACTTGCCCCATAATATCAACTACAACTTGCCATATTAGTCCCATTCCCTCACAAGTCCATAAATACAAAGGAATGGATGTAGAAGGGCTAAATTTAAATACAAGAGGGTAGTTATGAAGAATGTGGCTTACTTGTCATCATTAATGAACTCCAGGATATCTTGTTCTAGTTTGAGCAGCATCATTCGATCCCTGCTAGGCCAGGGGGGTTGGCGAGAGAGAGGGAGAGAGATCAGAGCAGGTCAGTGCCTAGAGTGTAGTTAGCATACCAACCACAGATCAAAGGCATGATTCAATAAATACTTCCAATATGTTTATCACTTCCATTACAATGGTGACTCTTCTAAAATGCCTTTCTTTTTCAAACAGTGTCTTTTATCAGTCTTTCTTTAATAAAACTGGAGGCAATCATGTTGCCCTTTTTTGGAAATATAGGAAATGTTACATCAACAATTAACTACAAACTCCTGCAGAGGATGGTAGACTTGGACTTCCATTTGACAAACAATATTATTTGCAGTAAATGCAGGGACCCTCCTGCTGATGGAATATTACCCATAAAAACTTAATTGTTGCCTTGTAACACGCACTTCAAGAATTACAAGGTATTTTAGTCATCAATGTTTGTTGTAATTCATACTGTAAATTGCCATCAATGTAACTGCCAGACTATTTAGCTTTATGAAACCTGAGAGATGAAGGTGCAATGCTTTTTGTGCTTGCTTGTCTTTAACAATCTGTTGAAAATATTTACCCAATAGGCTACTTAATACAAGAACAGATGTAAGATACTGGATAAAATATTAGCAGAAAATGACCATTTAAATAACGCACTTTGACATCTCAGTGGTCAGTTGGACCAAATTTAATTTTTCAAAGAAAATAAATGACCAGCTCTATCCCATCATTTTCATGTTTTTGTTTATTTTCTGTTGTGCTCCCGTTGTTACAGCTGCGGATATCAGGCAACCTTTGGGACAATCTCATACCTGGGATTGTTTTTCAGTGTGTTGACCAGAAACTCATGAACATCGATGCCCGTGGAGTCAGTGTATTCCTGACTAGAGTCTAACAGAGAGAAGAAAAAAGTTAATAGAGATAGAAAAGGTTTTGAAAGCTGGTGGGAAAAGACATCGACACTTCAAGGGAGATAGAGAAAGTTAAGTTAGAATGCTGCGAGGCATATATCCCAAAATGGCACCCCAACTAAGCAGCAAAGACATTCCAACTTGTTCAGTAAGGATAAACATAAGAAGCAGATCGCATGAGACACCAGCTCCCTGTTCTTCTATGCTTTCATACATGCACACACAAACACACACCACAGGGGACCATTTTCCACAATTTTCCACTACAATAGACAGTTGGGCTAGCTGTTTCATCTCTCCTGCTCTCAGAGTGTAATGACGCCTGAGAGAGGGAGTGAGGTAGGTAATTAAAAAAAGAAGAGGGAGGGATCCCATTGTCTTCTGGAGAAATTAGCTTGACATCATATCAGTTTGGGTATTAATAACACGATAGACATATTTTAGTCTTGTCTTATGCAAGGAATAGAAATTGCACCAAAGTGTTGATAACATACTGTAGGTTTGATTGTGACTAAAACAACAGGTTGCAAAATGCTTTTAAGCTCCAAAGTTGCATCTTACCACGTGACAGCATCTTTCGTGGAGTCTTGTCCTTCTTCTCCTTCTCTTCATTTTCATACTCGTCCTTTGAGGACTTCTCCTCTTCCTTGTCTGATGGACAGCTGATGTGAAGCTGAATGATATCCTGGAAAAGATATTTCAGTTATGAGAAAATATGGTAACAATTTTAATTAAAATTTTGTTCAGTCTGTTAAGCACTGTTAATCCTAAACAAACTGTAGTTGCATACAAAAAATTGCAGGCTAGGCTAACTGCAGGGTATGGCTGAAGGTTAGGGTGAAGTGTTAGGGGTTAGAAACAGGAACAGTACCGATTCTGGAGGTCCATCATTGGAGAACGGACCAGAGGACTCCTCACACACTGCCAGACCCCGTACCAGCTTCAGTTTGGCATTAGACTGAAACAGAATCACACATTACCCGCAAGTCTAACTGTGTTTGCTTTTAGGGATTTTTTCATTAAAAGGGGATGTTTTAAATGTAGTATTTAAGATTAAACTGTTCCTCATCTCAATTTTATGAATCATGTGCACCCAAAATTCATGCTTTATGATAGCATTGATCATTGAAGTCCATAGTAAACAAGGTCCTCTTGCAACAAGCACAGCTCAAAAACAACTGCTAGTAATATGAAGTTAAGACTGAAACAAACAATGGGGAGAAAATGTAAATGAGCTGCTTATAAAGTACCAGAGTACCTTGAATAAAAAATGTATTTTATTTTTATTAAATGGTAAACCAAACTGAACTACAGAGTGCTGGCATCGCAAGGAGGGTTATTACAAGCGGTTGTTTTCGACACTTTTTCTCTATCATTGATTTTTTTAAATTTTATTTTCCTAAATTTTCCAAAAATTCAAGATCTCATCGTTTTCAGATGTTTTGTAGGATTTAATAGGAAGAGAAATTCAAGCTGTTTTTGGTACGACTGCAAACAGGGATCCCTGAGGAATGGAGAGGGAGCTGAAGTGAAACACGGAGAACACAGAGACAGTTAAAGAATATAGCTGATTACAATGCTGTCCCTTTGCAGATTATGCAATAACCCAAGAGGGAAATGAAACAAGGATGATTCAACTGTGATAACTATAATCACTTTTACAGGAGCCATTATGATCAGGTTAGGCATTGGATGTCACATGACAAAGCACTTAAATGCAAATCTTTGAGTTATGAACAAAGCAAGTTTAGTTTAAGAGATCACTATATTAATGTAGTAATAGTGTTTGCGTCATTTAAGGTGAAATGACAATAACTTTAGGTCAATAAGCTGATGCTAATGATGTAATAATAATTGGTTTATAGTTTAGTTAGAAAAATATGCATAATATGAAAGGCCTTCATTATTTATTCCTGTAAAGTTATATTTAGAGGTGGTATGAATACATACAATGTGCATATCAAATTATGTATATCAAAACTATGTGGCACAAACAGTGGTGATGTGTTCTATTACTGTTAAGGTGCAGAGAGTAAGTAAATAAGTAAGACAAATGGTGTTTATAGTATTTTTGTCACACCCAATGTCCACACAGTCAGTCGGGGAGTTCTATTGGCAGTTTGTGGTGGAAAGACAGACAGCAACACTAGTCAAGAGGAGGAGACAAGCTATCTTCAGATGCATTACTTATTTATTTATTTATCCATTTATTTAGTAATCAAATTTCATTTAAATTTTAACTGGTTATAATATTTATTAATTATCTCCTCTTTCATAGTCTTACTGAGGTCACTCAAATCTCATTAGAGGGTTGAAAGTAGGTGGGTTAAAGATTTTAGGCCAAGTAAGTAAGGTACTTAAGGTAAGTAGAAGGTGGTCCAATGTACTTGAGAGGATTAGAACATTATTATTGAAAGGTCACATACACAACCAACAGGGGGTTATTTCAGGGAGCAGAGTTGTGAAGTTATTCAGGTGACTTTTAGAAAGATAAGATGATCTCTTTTTCCAGCTGAAGAACAAAATATTAAAATCAATGACCATAAACCACTTACCTTGGCCCGTTTCCTGCCATGGCTGTGATTAGGAGCCCGTTTCTGCAAGACAAATGTGTTATTTTACTTGTCTTAATAAGGTGCACAATGAAGGGTAGATACAAATAAACACGTGGAAAAAGACTGCTACCAGCAGACATTGCAGTTCATTTACAGAATTTTGAGTTTTCCAAGCTCAAATTGTACAACTTAATATTAAAACATTTTATACGTCAAGTGACTTTGTAACAGTCACATGCATTTACAAAATCTCATGTTGGTTGCAAAATAAGTTTATTTGAGAAACCTGTCAAAAGATCTGCATACACCCAGTCTGCTCAGATCACAGACCAGGTCTATAGAATAGGAATGGAAATGTTTATACATTTTAAATGCCTTTTTCTGCTGGACAAACCTGATTTCTTGACCGTGCATTTGTCAAATGGGTTTGTAACAGGGTCTTTTAAAAGAGATTATACACCTTTAACAGATTTCACTGAACATATCTAAAGTATCACTGTGATGGCAGTTCAGTGAGCTGACAGGTATTCCTGTCCATCTATTCAAAACCAACAATTAAGTCAGTTTGTGTATAAAAAAAATAGGTGTGCAATTATTAGTGTAGAGCCTGTCCTCTCTATAACACACTTGGTCGTTTTAACTAAAAAAATATGGCATAGAGAAAGAGGGACACATTATTACAGACCGTCTGCATACAAATGCAGGTTTTGCTGTAGCCAGGTTATTTCAATGTTTCATGTCAATGCGCTCTCGTGTCATCAACAAAATAATATACAACGATGTACAATCATCGTTGTAAATCATGTATGTACAATATTCTGGTGAAAAAACCCTACTTGCACTTTTATATTGCCACTTTTTCCAACCTGTGCATCCTGTGGGGAGCTATCCTCAGGCTCCAGGCCCTCTCCTGTCCCTTCCTTGGTGCTCTGTGGTTGAGGGGAGATCTTGCCTCGACTGCAGGGCTCGATGAGTGGCCCACTCTCTCCCTCCAGTTGGATGTCTGTTGTCAGGCTCACTGACATCTTCTTAAGGGAGGGGGAGAGGGTGGGAGTTGGGGAGGGGGTTGGGTGGAGAACCCAGGAGTGGCTGAGAGAAAAGAGGTAAGAGAAAAGAGAGGGCAATCCTGGGGTCTGACAGTTTTATATAAAAAATGCTGTAAAATTCTTGACAGTGAATGACCAAAGGGAAAGCACAGAGAAAGAGACAGAGGGTGTACTCCTGTATCTACCTGTAGCTGGTACTAGATGTGATGGACTCTGTACAGTGGGGTCTGGATGGGAACCACACACAGGAAGATGAGGGGAACCCACTAAGGTAGTGTACTGGGCTGGGCTACAGCAGGGGGCGAAGCGCAGTCCATAGCAAGCCTTAGCCTTTGGGGTGGGGACTGTGAGGAAAACAACACACAGATGAAAAAAAATGCCTGATTTTCTCGACTGGTTTGGCCTCATTTCAGGTGAAAAAAAACCTATCCAGGTAAACAGGTTAATCTAAAGAAATGCAGTTACTACATCTTAACATCAATTAAGATTTTCATTTTAATTTGTGACTAGTAATTATCCAGTTTAAAACATTAACAGCAGGTTTGTGCCAGTAACTGAATAAGAACCTGAAAAAGGGCAAACCCAACTAGAAGGGCTCTCACAGAGAGCATACCTCCGCCAAAGCCACTTTTCTATGGTATGCAAACCTGCAAACGCAACCAATATATGTCAGGACATATTTCCAAAAATATTAGAATTATGTTAAAATATGGTTGTGCTTAGCTGAAGCGTCACCTCTCAATAATTATTTATGACCCACTGTGTGCCCATATCTGCAGAGAACCTGCGTGTGCCTGTATTTTCTTCTTCTTGTTACCATCAATCTGCTGTGCTGGGGACATTGCTAGGGTCAGCCTTTCCGTAGTGGCCTTGTAGCCTACAGCCAATAACAGTGCAGGGTGTGAGGCTAAAAACATAGTGATCAGGTTACATCGCTGTTTCCATCTCTCTCCTCTGCTCCATCTGTAACATTGATGTATAAAGGGCTGCAGGTGTCTGGCGTGTACTTCCTCTGAATTCACTAAAAATCCAGCAATGTGGCACCTTCCTGCAGGGATGTGCACATGTTTAGTTGTGCTTTAGAAAATAGCCACCATGAAATTTTTATTTTAATTCTCTAATTCGCTGCTTTGTTGCTGCTAACCCCACTCCCTTTTTTCATTCACTGTCTAGCTCACTCGACCACTGCTGATCTCGGAATCAGGGGATGGGAATCTTACTCATTCTGCAAAAGTGAAAAATAATTGGTTCGGCCCCAAGATTCAGATCCACCTCAAAATTTAATGGGTCCATTTCTTAGCCCATGTTACACCCTTCTACCAAGTTTTATGAAAATTATGCTATAATTCTGCCGACAAAAAAATGGCCACGGCTATGAGAGGCTGGGAGGCATAGTAAACCCAAAGGTTTAATTTTCCAAGGTTACAAATTTACTCCAAAAGACATACCTTTAGTAGAAAAATATAAGAATATCAACATGCACAACAAAAAATGTTGCAATATTTAGAGGTATAATATTTAGAGATTTAGATTAATCAGGTGAACTAAAGAGGGAGCAGCAAGCCAGCCAGATAAGGGGGAGGGGCACACTACCTCAGCGGTCACTGAGGCCTCTCTTTTCTCTCCCTCCGGCTCAGTGCAGCAGCATGGTCTATCCTCCAGTCAGGAGCCCTGAACAACAAGAGCAGAAGAGGAAGACACGGGTGACGTCATATGTTTCACACAGGGTGACTCATCGCTGCTGCCGCTTATTGTAGCAGGGAGGGGGGAGCAGCACACTGCCACATAGGACTTATAAAAGAGAACCTTGAGTCCAGTTTAATCTTCCATTATATATGAATGGAAAACATGTTTTCCTGGGAAGTTAAAAATGTGTTGTTTTTTTCCCTTCAAAAATCAAACTAGCTTCATCTTGTCATCATAAGGTATCTTAACTTAATCAGGGACAATGCACAATAAACCTTATATAAAACATGTCATGTACCTGACTTTAGCAAATGCTTTTTTCACCTGTAGTCCCTGGGCAGAAAGATAGAATAACTAGAGAAGTAGCAGCAATATGTTCATTTTAGGTTCATTTAGCAAAGCTGTAGACCAAGTGCAGTGAAATTTATTGCCATTTCAGCTGGAGGTACGGTACCATGCCAACTAAAGTTGCATTTCTCTACTCAAGTACAACTAGTAGATAGTCTTCAGATTTTGAGCATTTGCCAGCTTTTATCTGCTTGCACAAAGAATAACAGAAATAAACTAATTAAGAGTAACTGTCAAGCTGGAAGTTCACCATCAGATTAAGAATGTAATGAAGGACTTCCATTTTAAACCCTCTAGGCATCTTCCAGCTGCAAGCTCATCTTTTTTAAACTTCTACCAATCACAAAATACATTTAACTAGAATTACCGCGATGCGGTTGTATGCCTCCGCCAACCCGTTCAGTGTCAGTCAACATAAAATGTGTTCCAGACACATAGGCTATAATACATGTATTAATTACTTTAAGGAATGTAGCTATAAAGCAAGGAATCTGTGTGTGTTAGTATGTTACTATGTGTTTGCCTCGCATATGTCG
>JBBPCS010000359.1:8717336-8727961 GCA_037974645.1 Hollardia meadi
CTCCGCTGGACTTTGAGGGTTAGTAGTGAGGCTTCTGAGATTACATGTAGGCCTCTCTATTGTTCTAACATGTGGTTAAGGTCCCAACACATTTTAAGATGTGCTACTTTGTGCTGTCTGTAATCATCACCGTAGATGTATTCTAAGTATTATAATGTAATTTATTTCTTATTCTGATTAGTTATTTTATTAAATAAGTATTGTAATATAACTTCTTTTGATATATCTAAGGTCACCACTTTGTAGTCTCACTCAATATCCCATCCACAGCTCTGATTGGCTACACGTTGCTGATCAAGACTGAAGGCCACTGTGCTTGACAGGCAAAGAGAACCTGGAGCTGGTCTGGAGAGAGCGGAGCTGTGAGTCAAAGGGAAAGCAGCAGATAATTCCAAAGTTTCAATGAATATCACAATCTCATGATCTACTTCTTTGATGACAAGTATGCCCAGTTTCTCAGTTACACCACTGAAAATGCCCAAAGTCAGAAACAGCCCACAGGATTTCACTCAACAGATGCAAAAGCAAGGGCTTTTAAATAAGTCGCTCATTGCGCTTCAGAGTAAAGCACAGCACATGACTGTCTTCTCAATCTTTTCACTGCAGCTCTGCATCAAGATTTAGGAAATTATTACTTTAAAGTACCAGCAGCCGTCAAACTGTATCTCACACTACGATGGTTAAATTTTGCAATTAATCAGCAGAGCACATGCGTTCCGAGCCGTGTGTGTAACAGCTCACTAAAGAGTCACTGCGGGCAGCGGGGCTCAGCAGCCTGAACATGGCTGGAAACCAAACTGGTAATGGACATGGCCGCTGAAACCAATGGAAGCCAGTTTGACGACAGGGAAACAGTACAGAGGTGATTTACAGCCGCTACAACAAGGAGTTTGACTTTGGGGATGACAGAACAAAGCAGGCTGGGACAGAAGAGAGGACAAGAAGCAGAACAGCGAGACAGAATCAGCCATCTTACTCTGTGAATTGAGCATTTACTTTGACCATACTAGAAGTGGTCGTGGAAAGAGAAACCAAGACAGTTTTGGTGAATTTTATTTAGTTTATGTCTTTGAATTAAGTGTGTGTTTTACGATGGTTTAACAAGGCAAGTAAGCTCCTCTCGGTAAAGAGAGAAACTTGCATTCAGAAGGTGTATGGTTGTATTTTTCTGTTTAGTAAGTAAAATAGGTGTAAGAATATTTCTATCTTGACATTTTATGAGTTTGTTTTGTTTACTTATTAGACTAAATGCTAAGAGAGCTTGTGAAACTTAGCAAACTTGCTGCTGGTATACATCTCCAAGCTAAAACTACAGGAGGCCATTCGACTATTACCCCTAGAGGTACAAAGTGGTATTACGAGACAGATAGCTGAGCACATCAATCTTCCAATTTGTATTTTCAAAGGCTACACTACACTGCCCTAAAGTACTAGAATTTGTGGCAGAACATAGGCTTACATATTTGCAAAAGCACCAAGGTTGCTGTGAGTTTGTCCACCATGTTAGTCTGCCACTGGAGCAAATTTTAGATTTGACTCTTAAGCAAGGCAATATTCTCCTTCACCTTGGGGATAGAGTTGTTCGTGTTTACATATCTGCCAAGGCTCATGTCAATGGTCTACATGTATTCTGTTTTTGAATACACAAGTGACCTTCTATCCTTACTTAGCCAAGTTAAGACAAGAAACCAACCAATGACTCTGCAATTCTTGCATGGCCCTGGAAAAAAACTGTGTCTCAGGTTGAACACATGACTGGGATAAAGGCGATGGCATGCACTAATGCCACCTAATGCCACAAACTAAGTCCAACAGCTTCATCTGCATTTGGACAGCCAGGTAGCTTCTTCACAGGACAGTAAGAGAGGACAGCAAAGGACTTTGAGAGCAGGAAGGAGAGAGGGGAGGAGCTGAGCAAGGATCAGTAGCCAAAGATACCACAGATAAACTGTTCGTGAACACAATGACGTAACACTGTGCTGCAGACCTTTCATGCAGCATATAACTAAGGTAATACATTTAAGAAACACTAGGAACTAAATAGTTATTATTTACTGTGCAAACGTACAAACAGGCCAAACAGGACTTTACTAAATATAACTGTGCTTGGACACAACCAGTTCCTTATTGACTTACGTGGAGTTGAAAGAGGTCTATTTTGGCCTGAATCTTTGACTAAATAAAAGGTACACTTGCATTAAGTCCATAGTTACTCATTCTAAATGTGTTAGTAAATGTTCATGAACAGAGCGGGCATTTTCTCTTACCCAGACGTACAGCCATGCAACCAGTCACCTCCCTTCTGCTCTGATCAATAATTTACACCAAAGCAAGCAATGAAGGAAAAATATAAAAACAGAGGATTGAGAAAAACAAAGAAAGACATTAAGAGAAAGGAAGCTTAGAAAACAGAGACAACTGAGGAAATAAAAGAGGGAACACATAAAGATGTAGACAGAAACAGAAGCAGGAGTGGTTAAGAGAAGAGAGAGATCGGAGCAGCAGCAACAGCACCACGCTCGGTGTTCTGGCAGAGATCTATAAATAGCTCTTCAAATCTCTCTAGAAAAAGCCACTCTCCTGCTTATGCTGCTGCAAACAGAGATTCAGAGACAGAAGAAGATATGGATATCGGGCTGACAAATAAAAACTGATCATGACTTATTGGATAATAGCTGCCTATATCAATTACCTCAGCCGATTAAACAGTATTAAAACCACTTTTACATGTACCATCTTGGCTTGTATGTGTATGGTGTATGAATTAGGAATTATTTTTTATACTCACACATAAACAAATGAATAGGCACAAATCTAATCATCAACTCTTATACTTACACAACAAAATGACAGTCTGTAAATGTAATAATTTGGTCCAAAACTTTGACGCTTCAAAATTTAATAAGAAATGCAACATAAAGATTTGCAAGTTGCAGGGTATAAAAGGGGAAACACATTGACAGGGAGGCAGGATATTCCATCTTTTTCAATGCTGACCCTAGCAACAGCAGACTGTTGATTCAATGACTCACTTCCATCAGATCGTACTATGGATGTCTTTTCTCAATTATACTGTCCTTACACCAGCAATTGGACTCAACAGCATCTAGGAAATTTATGTGTGCAATGTACAAATGCAGGGAAACGAGCTGTAATGGGGTAACATCTAGGGATGTCAGAAAATATTGATACACTTGATACTGTATCAATTCTCCAAAACAAAGTATTGATTTTTAATTAATAGTTTACATGCAAAGATTTGTGGCAGTGGTTCATTTGGTGTTGTGTTTAAATCACTGATGGCTAGATAGCAGTTTTGTAATCTATCTTCAGCCATTTGACTCTTGCATTCCAACGTAACGTAAAATGAGACAGGATGAAGGAAGCACATATTGCTAGTGTAAAAACAAATAACACAGGCCTGTGAAACAATATATCGCCTTGCTTACAGTATTGCAATATATCGCAATATACTGAATCGTAACCCTGTATCAGATGTCGTATGGCTAGATTCTTGCCAATACACAGCCCTAGTCACATCAAAAGAATCAGAGAGTATACTAATGCTTTAAAACAAAAATACTGAAATTGCTCAGGAGGGGTACCTGCTTAACCTTTCCATAAGCAGACTCAGAAGAGTCCAGACAAATCCCAACATCAAATGTGACAATATTGGTAACCCTTGCCTGCCACTTTCCAATTATCTGCATCACATGACTGGCTAATGCCAATTGATATGAATATTTATGTTTTCAGACACACATGCTGATTTCCCAGCGCAGATGTTTGAATCACAGCTCCGACAGTCTGTGCTGTGATCCCACCTAGTTTGACACAACAGTCTTGGTATCTATTTTCAACTCAAGTGTCAAAATGTAGAGCTTAAGCCAAGACACAGAGACCACTTGTAAAGACCACTTGACAAATCCCCTTTCTTATTTGAATTCTCATCAACTGTGTTTTACAAACTATGGATTAGAAGACAAATGAGTGACAGGCTAGTTAAAGTTTCATCTCAATAAATTTAAGAATTATACCTCACTGAGCAAAGACCTAGGACAAGAGATATATACCTTAGATGGAAGGTGGCAAAGAAAGCGCAATTACAATACAAACTTAAATTCCACAGTGAAATCAACACAGCACAGCAGTGTAGAGTAATTACATTTAGGGTGATGTCTAAATAAGTTCAATCCAATTCAGTCTTTGTAAACCACTAACATTCAATAATTTCTACAAACTATGTGTGTGGCTGAGTAAGTAAGTGACTGAGTAAGTCAGTGAGTAAGTGATGAAGGAGTGGCTACGTCATCAGGGGGCGCAGCACCGATGCCCTCATGTATATGAAATTAAAATGAAATAGTTTAAATTTTATTGTAAATGTATTTTGTACACTCTGTGGGTCTCATGCCAGACTGTATGTCAGGGGTTATTCTGATCTGTTAGGTATCGAGTATCGAACTAGTATCATTTCAGTCTCAAGTATCGTTTTGGTATCGAGTGTCATGATACTAAACTGGGTATTGGTTTCAAAGTCAAAATTTTGGTGTCCTGACAACATTACTGTTAAGTATAATGGCGGTCCAGCCATATACTAGGTTTCACCTAGTCTTGTTTTTGCTGTCGTTTCAGACCAGATCAGTGGACTCACCTATCCACGCTACAGGGTACACTTTGTTGTCACCAGCTTAGGTGGGCTATAAGTATGATTGCAATGAACGGCTACAAACACATTTCCAATCACTCCTTTCAAATTCAAACCACGTTTAACACTTCAATCCCGTTCACTTCAGTCACGCTTTAATTCAACGAGTTTCAGTAACGTCTCTCAACTAAGATTTGAAGGATGAAATGTTAACATGACCATCTCGTGTCGGGGCATGGAGAACGTGGACTTTAAAGATGGTGTTTAACGTTGCGTTAACATTACATATCCGACTAAAGATCATTGGTAATCGATTACAAATTATCTCAAGTCATCTTAAAGGTTCAGCTCACCGTTATGCTGGCCGTATGTCGCAGGTTCGTGTGGAGAATCCTTCAATTTGTGTCTGTAGAGAGCAGATTGCAGTATGGTCAGAGCTGTTGCTGAGCAGTTGACTGAAAATATTAGCTTGCCCACACGCTAACAATAGCTAGCTCACGGCATTAGCTTGCTTCCTCTGGCGAGTATAATTAGCCACCTACAGCACCTAGCTAATGTTAGCCCGCTAGCTAGCCTTTTCTTTTCAGTGTACGTTCGCTACCCAACGCTAACAAAACCTAGCGTTTATATTTCAACTGGTTATCCAACAAAATACCTTATGTTTACAGTACGGCGAACTTTGTTATAAACCTGTAACAGCACTGTCAGGTCTCAAACTAGTAGGCGCTAACTGGTACTGTTAGCTAGCTTTCCGAATGACTTACCAGTGCTAAGATAATATGGTGCTGCTAGCTTGAGGTGGTTCACTGCGACCCCGACTGTCAAAATAGCGCCGCGTGAGGGGAGAGCGGCATGGACGTTAACGATAGATAACAAGCGCTGAGGAGCAAGCTGGTCGAATCCGTTACAGGAATACAGCTAAATAACAACAAAACGCCAAAGAATAAAATGACACAAATTAAAGAAAAAAGAAACAAAACGCTATTCCCCCTTCACTGCTCCGGCTTGGCTGTGTGTGTCAGCGTCACTTTTTTCCCCCTCATCGACAGTTTACGTCAGCAGCGTATTCACAGTCGCAGGGAGACAGATGTTCAGGGTACACTAAACTTGGTTATGATTCATCAAATGTTACAGCACAAAATGTAGAAACTGCATACGTGTTGTTGTTTTTTCATGAACATATGTCATTGACGTTCGACCTCTTTGTCGCCAAGCTTTGATAATAGCTGGAAAACTGTGAAGACTTACTAGACTAAGACTAACTAACTTAAACCACTGCTCAATTTAATGAAAGCGCATTATTCCTACAGAAAATCTCCCACATGGTCTACTAATCTATCTAACATCATACAGAATATCAAAATATACATACAAATTAACATTATCAGTCTAACATCGAATGATTGAGATTTAATCTTCCTTGGGCTTTATTAAATCATGCGTGTTTATGATTAGGTTGTTGAACGAAATAAGTTTTTTTCTTTACTTTTTATTTGTACACCTGTATTTATTTACACGTTATTCAAAGGCACCAAATACTTTAGTAAAGTTTGTTGGAGTTCCTTAATTTCACCACACGTCGGCGGGCAAGTACTTCTATGCCACTTCATGAACAGTGCAGGACAAGTTCTGCGAGAACTTGATACTCAATACAAATTGTCTTATATGTGTCCATGAGGCAGGCTACACACTTTACAAAATCTTTTATTGTAGGACAGAAGATATTGTCATTAAGGGCACTTCTCTATTATTGCATATTATGGGTAGGTTTGTGAAAGTTTGTGAAATGGATATAATTTAATAGCAACATGTTATGCATTCAACACATTAACAACAGTGTCCACGGTACAAAAGTGATTAGAGTGGCTTTCTTGACAGACTAACTTCAGAACATTTGACATAATGTATATTATGTTAACGTTGTATTTCAGCATTTGTGCTGCATGTCTCATATATCTATGGCAACCATGCAATTTCAGCAGATTTACAGTGCAAAAGGGGTTACATTAAAGACAGTCAAAAGGTGTGCAATATTGATGAACTGGGCGTAAGAACCCAGACAGACAAGTCTTGTCAAGTCAAGTCACTTTTATAGAGCCAGTTCACAACAAAAGTTATTTCATCGCACATGAAATGTAGAGCAGGTCATGAAAGTCTCTCTCTCTGTCTGTCTGTCTGTCATGAAAGTCTCTCTCTCTCTGTCTCTCTCTGTCTCTCTCTGTCTCTCTCTGTCTCTCTCTCTCTCTCTCTCTCTGTCTCTCTCTCTCTCTCTCTCTCTCTCTCTCTCTCTCTCTGTAGTATGATTTTATGCCACCATGCAGGGGACGTGACGGAACGTGTTTCCAATAGGCCTCCCACAGTCCCCGCCTCATAGCCTCGAGCACTCTTGCACATTTTCAACTTCCAATTCAATTTTTAGGTGGCTATGAGCCCCGCGTAGGCTACTCCGTAAGCAGGTTAAATGGCGCTGAATGATTTCATTTTACTTTTCATTTTAATAGGCAAGAGTGACGGCAGGTTGCGTATCCTGCTCGGTTGCCCCGTAGAGGAAAGCGAGGCACGGAAACTACCTGCCGTGATAAACGTATCAGACGTGCAGTGATAAACGGCCGGTGACGGCCTCATTATATCTACTTTACCCTAAAACGAGACCAAACCAATCACTCTGATGCTTGTTTCACGTGTTCGGTAATGCAAAGCAGCGAGTGAGGTCCTGGGGCAGTGCGTCATTGACATAAGTTTTATTGATTTAGCGTGTGCCACTAGTCGTCCCTTCTCTGTGTGTGTCAGTCGGTGGCGCGGGTTTTGTGTGTACGTGTGTCGTGTGACAGAGCAGGACAGACAGACAGATGCTTTGCCAGTAATTTCCTCGATGCCCCGATGCGCTCATTGGTGCGTCCCTCCAACGTGTCACCAGTTTTGTTGGATTACCCCAGATATATTTACCATCGGGAGGTGAAACACCAGTAAATTCTCTCAACTCCTCTCTTGTCCAGCTGCGAACAAGGGCGTCTGAAAACATTAGGGAAACTTGTGACCTCCAAAGAACAACTCGAGAAAAAGGATTTGGCGATTTCATTTTGTTCTTTTACGCACGGCGAGGGCAACAATGCATGTATTTACTTCAGAGTCGAGAATGTCTTTTTCATTCCCAGCGTTTCTGTTTTTGGCACCCTTGTTCATCAAGGGTCTCTGTGTCAGTGGCTCCCCGGGCTGCGCGTCCTGTGGCTTGCCGGCGATGGCGAAAGACTCAGAGGAAAGGCTGATGATAGAGATCGCCAAGCAGCAACTTTTGGACAAGCTGCACCTGAAAGAGAGACCAAACATCACTCAGACGGTGCCCCGTGTGGCGCTCCTCACTGCGCTGCGCAAACTGCACTCGGGGCGCGTAAGACAGGATGGAACTCTTGAACTAGAAAACAATTTACTAACAAAAGATCAAGGCTATGAAATAGTGAGCTTTGCAGAAAGAAGTAAGTTTGGTATTCACCTTTTACCCTGTAAAGCTGTTTTATCCCTGTATGGCACACGAGCGCATTTTACTCACAACGCAAAAAATGGGTCACTGTTACCATTTGCCTTGTTGACTACTTAAAGTTGTTTTGCTGTTCCGTAAAATTTTGTAAAAGTTACAGTATCTGTCATCAAGTTTTAGATGTAATGTAAATATTCAGGGCTTATTGTGAGCTTATATTAATGGCCAACCTTAAGTTAAAATGCTTCAAATAGGTGACATTGGTTGACTTATCCTTTATTTATTTTATTTTTTTTACATGAATCTGTAGCTTTACTTTACAAGCATGGTTTAAAAAGCCCCCCCCCCCCCTTGGTTTGGTAAAAATCTGTAACATTTCCAAAAATATTAACAATCCGTTTTGTTCTTAATTTATCATTTATCCATAGATGAGGCAGACAGTGAGGATAAGGCCAGCCTCAGTCTTACCTTCCAGTTTCTGCAGGAACGTGGCCAAAGTATCCAGGTCCTGCAGTCATCTCTGTGGATCTATGCCCGCTCCTCTGAGAACCCTCACAGAGACTCCCGCCTCTCTGCCCAGGTCTTCCTCTCTGCAAGTGACAGGGATTCAGACTCTAACCGCACCCTGGTGATAGAAAAGAGGCTGGAGGTCCACGAGAGTAACTGGCACACCTTCCCCATCACCCGCACCCTGCAGGCCTTTCTCGATGGCAGCCAACGCCAGCTGCGGCTGGAGGTCAGTTGTGATGAGGATGGAAAGAACCTTTGCTCCCTGGATGGCTCTGCTGACACCCCCTACCAGCCCTTCATGGTGGCCCAGGTGCGTCTCCGTGAGAACCACTCCAAACACTTACTCAGGAAGCGCTCGTTGCGTTGTGGTGATGATGTTACCGTGTGCTGCAAGAGAGACTTCTACATCAAGTTCAAGGATATCCAGTGGCACGACTGGATCATTGCACCTGAAGGTTACCATATGAACTATTGCATGGGCCAGTGCCCCCAACATCTGTCTGGCTCCCCAGGCATAGCATCCTCATTCCATGCCACTGTCTTCAGCCAGCTGAAAGTCAATGGCATCAACACGGCTGTATCTTCATGTTGTGTTCCCACTGAGCGTCGGCCACTCTCCATGGTGTACTTCAACTCTCAGCACAGCATTGTCAAAACAGACGTCCCTGATATGATAGTGGAGTCCTGTGGATGTACATAAAGGACAGAATGTGGTATAGTTAATGTAGATTTGTTTTAACACAGGAAACTGAAAAGAATTATGTGTGTATTGTTGACAGACAGATACAAACACAGATTACATTAGAGAAAGGCACAAAGAAAAAGAATATTATAGGATAAGCTATTACCACAGCTCTCACAAATATTCTGGCAAGAATTTATACAAATGTCATGATTTAAATCACTGGATTTTTTTGTGTTACATATGAAGAAATCATACGTTTTGTTATTCATCATAATTTTGTCAGAGTCTGGTAAGAAGCAGTGTGTAAAGAGCTAGCTGGAGAGAAAATGTTGAGTGCCAAGAACCAGCTGAGTCTAAACCAGATTATACACTGAGTCTGAATGCAGACTTTTTTTTATCCATATGCCAGAGGCATTTTTTTTATTAATATGTCAGAGGCATAATTTAAAGAGTTTATAAACTAAGCAACCATAACTTATGTCAGACTCAACACAGAGAAGAAAAGGTGTGATAAAAAAATGTTTATAGTGGTGACAAGCAGATCGGGCCATGGAGGTCACATCAAACACAAAGAGATTAAGTTGAAGCCTTCACTGTAGTGTACATTCTTTTAATACTACTTCACAGAGCTATGCTTTTCTTTGGCCTAATCAAATGCTGCCATTTTAAAGCAAGTCTTTCAAAACAATTAACAAGATCCTTGATTTAAAGTGTGCCTTCTTCATTAACAACAAAGTGCAACTTGGACATTTGACTGAAGACTAAACTTGGTCTAAATACCAAAGAGAACCAGTTTAGTATACTGTACATCACTGACTAATGGAGTCTTTTTATGTGTACCTGCCACACAATGTTAATATGGGCAATTATTTGTATTATGATAATATGACTTCCTTTCCGTATGCAACAAGCATTTTAATTTTATTGTGAAGTTGTGGTTTTTATTCCAGTGAACAGTTTGAATGAGTACAAGCTGCTCTGAGTTCTGTCTGAGTGCAGCCGATGCTGCATGCAGGTTGAAATGTGTTTAATCAGCATCTCCACTGTATCATTGACACAAGTCGGTTCATCAGTTGGGCAACTATGGCTCTGACAGTGTATGAACCCAAGGCCATTTCTCAGCAGCATGAGCAAACATTTAGCTATTGCTTCACTGTCAGGTAATGTGAAGGTCTGTGAGGGAGGTGGGTCAATGAGCATGTGCTGTTACACGCTGACATTTATCTCCCAAAGTCTAAAGTTTTCTCAGGGTGGTGTAAAATCAGAAGCTTTCCAGCTCAGGAAATGTGGTAATAATTTTTTTTTGGGGG
>JBBPCS010000359.1:8728061-8760351 GCA_037974645.1 Hollardia meadi
ATATACTCTCTCTCTCTCTCTCTCTCTCTCTCTCTCTCTCTCTCTCTCTCTCTCTCTCTCTCTCTCCCTCTGTTTAGCCACAGCAAAAGCACACTGAGCCTTGGAACAGAAAGAATAATAATCATTATAAACATTGAACTGATCACAACAGAGTATCACAAGTATCTCCAAGCACAAAAAGTTCTTACTCTCCTTATTCAGTTGTAGCTGTTAGATATATTGGCTTGCACTGTGTTTCAGTCTAACAGTGAGAATATGTTTTTATTTAGAGAATGTTAGAATTTTTTTTTCACAAGTAGCAGAAATATACATTTTAGTTCATAAAGGATAAAACGTCAGTAATAGTCAGAGTTGAAGAACAAGAGTTGATGGCACAGATTCAAATACATCATTATAAGTTGACAGAATTCTTAACATGTGAAAACACATACCATGTCATCAAATTCCCAATTTTAACCAGCATGAGAAACAAATATGTAATCACACCGGTACTCTCTGTAAGTCAAAGAGCGTGTTTGCTCATACAAATAGTGGAAGTGGCTTTATGGACTGTCTGTGTTTGGTTTGTAAACATCTGTCACATTCCCTTGGCATGATGTCATTCTCACATCATGCATTTGCAGCTGGGATTGATCACAATGTAAAGCTGAGACAATAGTATAGATAATCAACTTTACAAAGAGGCAATAAGGTGCCTATTTTAGGTTTTGTTTGGCAAGCGTATGAACTGTAAAAACTATAAAAATAGAATGTATGTCTTGCTGTTTTTCTGTTATGTCAACAGTAGCACACAACCACACATCATTATATGGTGAGCCATGATTGGGTAAGATATGACAGCAAATGTGTATACAAACTCAAGCATACACATTTACATAAACCACTGGTCCATGTTTTAAAACCATCTCACAGCAAATGTTCTAAAAATCATTTACCAAAATCTCTGACTGCCCAAATCAACCAACTACTCATGTTACACCATACAAAATGGACTATAATCAGTGTCTGAGGGTAGCCTGGCACTAAACTTTTTTTTTTTTTTTTTAATGTACAAGTTGTTTAAACATATTCCCGTCCAAGTTACTGCTGATCTAATAAGTCAAGGTCGTCAGCGATAACTCAGCAGTTACATACTAAAATATTTGTTATTGTGATTATTCCTCTACACCGATCAGCCACAACATTAAAACCACTGACAGTTGAAATAAATAACATTGACCATCTCGATACAGTGGGAAACCCTGGGTCCTGGCATTCATGTGGATGCCACTTGACACAAACCATCTGCCCAAACACCCTTGTAGATCAAGCACACCCCCCATGGCACCGGCACACCCCGATGACATTGGTCCCCCAGCAGGACAATGCGTGCTGCCACACCACAAAAACTGCTTAAGAACAGCCCTAGGAACTTGACAAAGAGCTTAAGGCGTCCACCTGGCCTCAAAATGCCCCAGATCCAAATCTGATTGAGCTACATGGGACGTGCCTAAAAAATTATGGGTCAAAGAACATCAACATGAATACCAGGACCCAGGGTTTTCGTCATCGATGTCATCGATAGCAATACAAGAAGAAAGCCACATAGACTTAAAAAGTTCTATTGTTGTGAATCATATGGCGCAAAGTGCTGCGACTGGTACGTGGACTGAGTCATGACATCCCAATCACACATTTCCTCATTTAACTTTAACTCTTAGCCCTCCTCACCCACTGTCATGATCTGGTTTTTGAAGAGAGCAGTCCCAAGCATCTACTATGGGAGGCTGCTTGTGTTTTATCACAACATATGCATATGTCGCAACATATAAAATCAGCAGATTACATTAAATAGCATTAATCAGTCAGGAGAGTGATAATCCAAGTGGAGCAATACCTCAACATTTTACATCTGACAGATGTAGGCCCATATGCAGACATCTAAAATGTCGTTGTTAGGCTTATCGTGTTGACTTCACATGTTTAGTTTGATATCAGGCTGGAAAGACATTTCTGTAAAGTGAAAGGGAAAAATGTGAAGGGGGATACCTCTACTTCTCCCATTACAGCTGTAGTCAATCTATATTGGACCTGTTAATCTCTCTGGACAAAATCTCTGTTCTAAATCAAAATTTCAACAAGTTCAACAAGCAAGCATGAAATAGTTGCATGCTGTGATATTATGGCTGAAACCTAAGCAACACACATCAGAATATATATCTTGCAGACTCACTGCAAAATATTTAGCAATACATTTCATCTCTTCCGAAGTACGAGGAAACTTCACCTTTTTAAAATCTAAGATAAAGAGATAATTAGCTTGCGGGTCTTCTCTGCGCTTTATTTTGAATAGCGTTTTATTGGGAATTGCTTCTGTATATGTCAGACATTGCTTTCATCCATTCATCCCTTTTTTGTCAGAAAACTCACTTTATTGAGGCCTCCAGGTTTGACATGGTTCAGGTATCCAGCACCCCCTTCTGGAGGGACGGTGACCTGTCATAAAATGAATTGGTATCAATACATCTTTGCTTTTCTAGTGTGAAATGAAATCAGTGCCGAACAAAATCATGGTAATACTTGACTACATGCTGCATAAAATCCCAAGTAGTTACCAAAGTAAGGAACTAATCGGAGCTAACTGTTAATTAATGAGTAGCGTATCTGGCTTCTTTTTTTTAAAATTACTTCATGTTTACCAACTAGTCGCTAACTTTGGCCGTTTTACTGCAATTCCTAAATAACCCTAAAAGAATTGTATAATAGATAATAAGTAACCAGAGACTGCTCGATGCTACGCATATTAACTGTGTCCCAATTCAGGGGCCATGTCCTTTAAAATGCACAGCTTAAACAGGAATGGTGGTTGGTGAACTGAAGTTCATGAAGAATTTTCACCCTAAAATGTGTCTGTAAATATCACCACCGCATCATCACAAGTTCCTGCTCCTATAGCCTCACATAAACTGATGAAGTGTGAGAGCAGCCATCTTTAAAAATGGCCGAAATGGCCAACAAAGTCGTACACGTTCACTTTCTATGATAGCTGCTTTTATAGTGTGAGTTGTAAGATTTTGCTTCTGTGGCGATGAGCAAACAATGCACCAGGTTATTATGGAGGAGCACTAATAAATAAAGTCACCAGGTCCAGCATACAGTAGATTAGGGGATAATGAGGGCTACAAAGGACACATTAGTCGAGCAAATGAACGACATATTTCTTAGCTGCAGGTTTAGAGAGCCTTTGGAATGGAACAACCTGTTGTGATGTATTTAGATAGGAAATGTAGACCTTCAAGGAGGCAGCCCTTGAACTGGCACAGAACAAACCTAATGAAAAGTCAGTTCCCCCAAATCACAAAACATATTTTCCCACTAACACCTGGTAGTCTCTAATCATACAGATAATTTAATTTGCCTAGTTTTTGAGATATCATTCCTGGGCTTTTGTCACCACTCTAATACAATGGAAGTGTAGCGAAAATATATTTACATATTTATGTATTTACCTACTTACCCTAAAAGGTAAGTGGGTAAATTTTTTTTTTTTTAAGATGTGGATAAAGTGATCCTTTGACCAACCTCTGCTCACTGGTTCCTGCTGATACAATCTGTGCCTCCATGTTAATTGCAGTTTGCTATGTCTATACGCAGCAACTGGTTACAGGATAACAAATGAAGAAAAACGTCTGCAGGTTTGGCAAATCCAAAGACTGACTGAGCACATGAAGTAAACAATGGAGTGGCAATGAAAATGCACTTTGCCAGCTGAGAGCCCACCAAGGCCCGCGAACAAAAGAGGCCTTTTGTTTATGTTAGTAGGAGAACATGGGTAAAGGCTGGGTGTTTTCCTGCACGTGTAAATAGTACATGAACACAGTACAGCGTTAACATCAGGCGAGTACTCTTTGACACCAGGAAGCCATGGAAAGCAAATAGTTGACCTACTGTGGGGAAAAATAAAAGCCTACTGACTCACTGATATACTGACACACTGACCCGTAGAGCCACTGTTTACTGTGTGCTACTAAAACCCTAATCCTTCACTCCAATCACAATCCCACAAATCCCCTAGGAAGGTTTAAGGTGTCAGACTCGTCCCCCGCTGTGTCATGACAGGACGACCGAACAAACTGCTCTCACACTCTCTCCTTCCCCCCACCAGTCCGAGGGTAAACTGTAAACTACTGTGTTATGTCGGGTGTTTAAATGAGTTCACAAACATGCAGTAATGATTATTTGCCATATATATAGCCTTGCTATGACATATGTTCTTGGATTTGTGTTTTTAGTTTGCACAGTAAGTAGGAAGAAGGCTTGAAAGTGAGCCTGGTTTTGCAAGAGTCCCATCAGACTCACTGTTGACTCGGTCAAATCAAATCCCTAAGCAGTGGACAGATCAATTATTCAATTAGCAATCTAAGATGTAGGCTGGCCAACTAAGTGAACTGGTACAATGCCCTGTAATACCCAAATAAAGGTGTACGATAAAGGTGTAAAGTACAGCTGATTGCTGAGATATTTCCACCAAGATATCTCTCTATATGGCAGTCTCACAAATGAGAAGGTCAGTGCTGTTATTTAGTTGGAATGAGCATACTTCATGGATTTTTATCAATATTTATCTACAGGGCAATGTTAAAGTTACACATCCTATAGTTAGGGGTCCTGTACTGTATGCTTCTAACCTGCAAAAAGGTAGAATTGATAGAAACCATGCTGTGATAGAGAATACATTATTAACTTGTTCGAATTAAAGCAAGCCCACATTTGATTGCATTGTATTTGTTTGATCTCACTTATAAATTAGGGGTCACAGTATGCCATTTGTTTGGAAATTCACCTATTTTCATGTCTAAAGAACCATTTAAAAAGCCTGGACTTAATGTAATGTTGTCTGCAATCTTGCTCCTACGCTGCACTTAAGATAACGTTTAAATCCAAAGGATGATCCCATTACAACAGACCTAGTTACCTGTTATATCTCTGTTACATCAGAAGTGCCTTGTTACAGAACAACATCCGATGTCCATAATGTGACCTCGGGCAGAGCTTTTCACTTGACTTAGTGTCCACTGTTAAAGAGGCCATTTGATTTCAATAGTCTTCATTGGATAAATCAAGTTGGAAAAAGAAGAAAATTCAACATGGTATATAATATAATTTTTTTTTTAAATGTCACATATGTATATCACATTGTCAAATAATGATTGTAGCAACTACTAGAAAGCCTGTCACATTATATCACTGAGCATAGTTTACACTCGGCATGGTGAATCCCATAATGCTGACTGCCTGTCAAAGAGAGGAGAGTTTCACATAAATCTTCAAAATATACAAAATGTTTTGAAGAAATATATGTTTTAATACATTGTAGAAATAACACATTCACGATTTCACCTGTTGCAATATCTTAAAATCTCATTTGTCCCCTACTTTGACAACAGAAAAACTACACATAATTATTAAATTAGTAGTTGATGTGATATCTATTAAATATGAAATATAACTTATTGCCAGAAATAATAATATTGATATTTTACTTACTACTTATTTTTATAAAATGTATTAGGCATCCTGTCTGCAGTACATTACACTGCCATTGTTTACTTAACTCGTTCTGACTTGAACTTCTCAGATTTTACCACTTGGTGGCGTGGTTTCAGTAATAATCTTGAGGACCACTTATTCACATTTACTACAGGGAGAAATCCAATTAAATCAACTCCTGCTTTACTGTGATCGTGCCATCTCCTCCGTCGGGTTTACCTCCATGAATTTCAAAATCCAAGACTGTCCACTGCTTGAGACCAGCACAACAAATATTTGAGATGAATGGTTAAAGGACTCCACAGTAAATGTCATTTCATAATAACCCGTATGTACTTTGTAAAGAATTACATGTAGAGGACAGAAAACTTGTAGTCAAAACAAATCATATCCAGACAAACATTTGTCTGACTCAGACAAATGTTTGTCTGGATATGATTTGATATGGATGTGATGAGTGATTTGTCATTCATGACACCTCAGACAGTCTGAGGTGTCATGAATGACAAATCACCCTCTTTGCTTATTACTGTTCTAAGACGGTCAACAAAGAGAGGGGTGTAAATTACGAATAGTTACTGTGGTTATGGTTATTTACAGTTTGGTCAACAGAGGGCATTAGACTTGTCGTTTGAATATACATATCAGCGTAAACTGCAGCCGATAAAGCTGAAGATGACTAATAGTTGTGGACATGGAGTTCCACATGTTATCAAACCTCTCTCACATACTGTGTGTTAGTAATGTGAGGACTGAACTCTTTACTGGTGCCACTGACAATTTACATGAAGTACATGAGTACATGAAACAGTATGTCAAATAAAGCTCTGAAAGTTCAGAAAGGAAGACTATTCTTTTGCATGCTTAGGCCTGAAGTTAATCCCTCATACCATCCTGTCATTCACTCCTCACACATGCCCCATTAGCAAAATCCTGCTGTCATTGTCTCGGGCCTCTTATCTATCCAATAGCACAGCGACACACCTTCACCGTTAGCCTACCATCTTACTGCTGCCCTTTTTTAAATATGCCCGTCTGTCTCGGCCTTTAGTTTGTTTATGCTGCTGTTATGCAGGCCCCGCCATCAGCCGCCACCACCACCAGTGTCTGGACTCCATGGGGCGATCTATCTTGCTGCTCCTGCCACTCAGAGCAGACGCGAACTACAGTCTATGCAGTAGTAAAAGTATTCTTGGATAAACAACAGACCGACTTCAATCTCTGTTCTTTATATGTTCGTGTTGATAGCTTTTTGTTGGTTGTACTGTAAAACCGTACTGTCTGAGCATGCCAAACTCAAACATTTGATTGTTTTGCTCATAGTTAGGCAGCATCTGACTTCCAAGCCTCTGCTTGTTGCTAAAAAAACGTAATTGGACTTTTGGTATGTTGTCATTAAGAAGTGAGAGAGAAGGTTGCTACATCAACAGAGAAAAAATCAAGAGTTTCTGACAGTGCTGACGCACGGTTGCCCTGCAGCCTTGCAAATATCTGTACTCTGACGATCACAGAAACCTGCAGAAATAGGCATAGTTGACCAGTTAAACTGAGGAATTTTAAAATGTTTGAAGGATGTTAGGTGTCAAAGATGTTATCGTGTTGAAGGACTGAAGGTTGTGAGACTGAAAACCTAGGCTTAATGCTAAAGGTTCAGTAGCTCACTAAAACACCACTTTTCCATTGTAAAAAGGTCCCAACCATCCAGCATGCAATTTGAGCAATTTGACTGAACAGTTGGATTTCTGCAAGTGAGCAGATTTTGGAATACTTGCCTACGCTCAAAAAAATGAAAACCCCAACTTATCTCCAGCCTGAAAAAAATGCATGAAACTAAGAATCCTTAGTAATCCCTAACCCTAAGGCAAGTCAGAGTGTCTTGTTTAAACATATCAAAATATGCACATTTTACATGCCTGAGAGCACTATCAAAATGCAATATGTTGCACGTACCATCCAGAGACAGATTTATGCTAGTTTGAGCTAGCAGTACTTACAGAAACTGGTAGCTTAGCCTTGAGTTCAAAAGTACACCCAGTTTCAAGAGGCAGTCCCACACTGTAGTTGTCTCTGCCTGATGTCTGATGAATATGACATGAGAACAGATACATTGCTCATAACAAGCTCCACAAAAGTTAAATAAAAAGCAAAAGATTTACAGCTCAATTCCCCAAGCAACACATACAGTAGCTGCCACTTGAGACACAATAAGAAGAGGATACCACATAAATAAGGTTTTCAAAGAATAGGGTGTGCCTGATGATTTAACTGCTGCACCAATGGGAAAAATGTTGTGCTATGATCTTACTAGGTCTTAACAAGATGTCTTAAGTGTAAATGTGGCTCCTAAACAAAGCTAAAACAGGTTCAATTGACAGATGTCAATAGTCCTTGCTTGTTTTGTTCTTTTGTCTTGATTTAGTTGAGAAGCAGTTATGACTCTTGCACATGTTCACCAAGGAATTGTCTTGTTTGCTCACCAGAAGTGTGGCTTTGTGACATGATGACCACCTGTGTCAATTTGTTGGGCGCACAGACTTGTCTTGTCAATGGACAAAAAGGAGTGATGGTACGGTACCAGTTGATGAAACTTTGGGTAAGTGCTCCAGGAACACCAGGATTTTCCTGATTACATTTAGGGCACTGCAACAGTCAAAAACAAGGAGAACATAAACCGGCATTTTCAAAACACCAGATGTATGCTAAAACCCTGATAGCTTACATGGCTTGGCTGAAGAATGACATGCCTGAATTGTCCAAATTGTCCAATGCACTGGTCTGCAACACTGGCCCAAACCTAGTCCTAGTGCTGCTGAGGAGAGTTCATTCACAGTCCAAATTGGCCCAAGCTTGTATCTAGTTGGCTGGGTTGAGTTTGGGCACTGCAGAACTCAGTCAAATACCACCAATCAGCCCAACTCAACTAGCTCCTTGGTAAGAGTTAGTAAAAAAAAAAAAAAAAATCATATTGAAGTGGTACATCGCAGGTCAACAAACATGATCTGTACCTCCCATATGGGGAGGATGTCAAGCTGACCTGTTGCCTATCAAAGTTGCCTGCCATTCAACTACACAGACACCCTTACCAAACAATTGGACTCAGCGATGGACACAATTCCTTGCTAGCTTCCTACCCAATTGTGTTCGGTCAAGCTAGAGGCACCGTTAACCAGGAGTAAAGTTCTACATTGGCAGGAAAAGGTCACCTGGGCACCATGCTATACCCTGATCAATTCTTACCAAATGCTGTCAACAGAATCACTATAGAGCTGCATATGTTTTTGTGGGATGTGTAGTTCTCTCATACAATTCTAGGAAGCCGGTAAAAATTTGTAAATAAAAAGGCTCCAAAATTATACATTAGTCCTACACTCTTGATGTACGATGACGATCATGCCAAATCGTGTAACAGACCTGTCGGTCTGCCATGCCAGAGTCACATTTTGCCTCACTAGGTGTGAAAAATACATCTTCTCATTCCGCTGTTCGCAATAATAATTATGCAACATCGGTTAATATGAATATAACATAAATATGACATCATATATGTTAGGTAAGTTATCTTACCTAAATCAAAATAAGTCAACGTTGACTTTTGGTTTCACATGGGACACACACCCTGGTCTCCGAGGAGAATGTCCTGTGTCTGACCCATCCCTCCACCCCAACCACTTGCTCTTTATATTATGTTCGGTACTGCACCTACATGTATGCGTGCACTTTCACATCTAGGCAAGGCAAAATCTGACACCTTCCTTGAGTGGATCAGCAAGTCTATTCTACGCTTTGCTTGACACTGGACTGGTTGATGCCACTGTACAGATACTTCAACCTGTAATAACAGATTTTTATTTATTTTTTTTGGCCACTTGGGGGCAGCAGAAACAAGCAGTGAATACATCAACATATCATTACATATTCCTCAATGAAGTTGATATGGTAAAATTATTGGCACACAGTTGCTTATTTACAAATCCAGCAATTGCGAAGCAACATTATGATTGGTTTGGAGTTGTGTTTTTGCCGTCTGGGGAATGTGAGTCCAATATTCACTCTCCATTTGCTTGGCTTTTTTGGACTCAAATCCGCCGGGAAATATCTGACTCTTTCCCTGGTAAATGCTCCACTATGTTCACCAACTAGTTGTTAAACGTGCTGCAATTTGATGCTGAGCAGGTAGTGTATACTGGGTTTTTAGAGTTGTTTTCCCCCGCAGGAAACAGCTGCCTGCTGTTGCCGACATCAGCGGTGATGAGACAGTCAAGTTGCAGACCAGTAGCAACTGCAACTGGAGGTTTGTCAGTAAGAATAACTCCCTAATCTGTTTATTTAAATAATATTGGTTATTGTGACATTAAGCACGTCAGTGCTATACTCTGTGTTCTGGAACCACTGTACCCAGTGACTCAATAAAAACTGTCAGTAGTCAGGACAGAGTAACTTACATATATCTGTGTCACTGCATACTGATTAATTTGTTGGAAATCACATGCTTCAGTTGCTTTTTGGACAATTTGACAATTGAGGCAATTTACCAAATTACCACACTGAAAGAATACTAAAGTAAAACAAAAAAAACATTCCCTTAAAGTCAATTGGATTATTAGAAAGTCCTAGCAAAAAAAATGGTGCAAACTTCAACTAATTTATCACAATGATTGGATCTGTGGGTGGGAGGGGGATGTGGGAAAGGTCTGCCCCAATGTAATGTTTTGTACTGCCATTGGAGGGAGTCAAAGTCACTTTTTTTTTCCACATCTACACACAGTGGATTTAAAAAGTCTATAAAACTAATTAAAACAACTAAAAAGTAATAATAAAATAAAATAAATAAATAGAAAATTAAACTCTTCAAATAGTCCCTGACATTGAGGATTTGTGGACCCTTTGTTGTTTTTGTTTGTTTGTTTGTTTTTGTTTTGTTTTTTTGAGCCCAGTATCTTTAACTACAGGTGGGTGGATGTGTTCATGATGCAACAGGAGCTTGCATCAGCACAGCTCAGGGAATTAATGCCACAGTCCTTGCTGTTCCACCTTAACCCTCGCTCAGGTCTTACCACACACAGTTTCCTGTTGGGACCTAATTCTTTCAACAATCCATCCAATCAGGTTATTGTATGCCAGCCTCTAATGTGACTCTAATGCACCAACAATGACCTGCTGCAGAGTTCTTAAATAACAATGAGTAAATGACAGTTTTTATTTTATTTATTTATAATCTAGTGACGGATCACTATATGGATTATCACTATCAATTATCATGATAAATACATTTTTACAGTAATTTCTTAAGATAATGTAAAATCAACAATTAGGTGTACAAGTTATCTTTAGCATCTAATTAGACATACTTTTGTATTAAAATATTGTTTAAACTAGATAAAAGTTTTAATTTTCAACTGCAATAAGGGAGATACAACAATTATATAGGATAAAGGGTTCATCTCATTCATTTTCATTTATGAATTTAAATAAAGTATGATGTAGCCACTCATATTCTGGATTCTGATCATAGCTGGTGCACATATGAATTTTTTTTAAAAAGTACTTTACTTCAACATTTTGACCAAGTGGAAGAAAAATACACTATAAATATAAGTTTGCTACAAATTTGACATTTTATTGCATACATACCCCACGACATAAGGAGTAATTAAATATGCCTCCCCTGTCAAATAAAACAGTATTTGCTGATGATGTGGAATCTTTTCAACTGGTGGAAATGGCAGGTTCTGCAAATGAAACATGATAATGTACATGTCTGTACACAAAAGTATATGTATGAACAAATGAGTCAACAAAACATCTTGGCATTTGACATACAGTACATAACAACATGAATTCTGCACAAAAGCACTTACATTAGTGTTTCTGTTTGTCGCCAAACTTCATCAAACTGTCGGGAGGAAAAAATGAATAAACAAAACCATGAGTTGAATGCTTCAGTGTGCCATATGAGATACAGTATATCCATAAAAGCATATACTATGTTTCTATACAAAAGGTTTAAATATTAAGAATATATAGAGGATGTGTACACACTGAATATGTTATGTTAATATCATCCTCTGTATGTACATACCTGTCTAATGGTGAATAGTGTATGTAGGACTGTATTGTTTTCATGGTGTTTTGATTTGCCGTGTTCTCAGGCTTGTACTATGCTGCCCTCTGGTGACGGTGACTCCAATAAAAAGACATACATTTCCTCCTTTTTAAATTACATGTATAAAGAAGCAAATGTTCTCCACAGAATGTTAAGGCATATTTAGGCATGCAAAATATCTGCAATTACATCTGCATGCATTCTGGTAATATTGACAAAATGCAGTTTAAATTAACAAATAGTTTACATAGTTTTATACAGAAGATATAGCAGGGAACAGGGAAGCTTTTACATATTCATATTATGATACAATATAAATATATGATATGTTCTGTTTATTTCACCAATAGTCAACTGTTTATTTTGGGCAACATTTCACAAAATTGCAATGAAAATGATCAATTAAAAACATAAAGTGATTGAACTTTGCCATTTTACACTTTTTTCAATACACTATAGCTTTCTGTCTAAAACGGATTTTTTTGTCTTTTATTCATCATTAAAAAAAGTAAAAGAAAAAAATACAAATGGTAAATGTCCTTAATCAGCCTCTTGTTTAAATTGTCTTACAGTAAAGTGGACATAATCCGTTGAAAACAGTACTGTGGATTACTCTCAGATAATGCTGGAAAACATTTAAGACCCGTTCCATTTAAAACCTGCACTTGACAGTGTTATTAATGCCTTTTTATTTGACTATTTTTTAGTAATAAATATTCCACCATTACTATTAAATCACACTGCAGAAGTTTAATAAAATAAAGATACATTAAATTAGAGTAAAGGCAATGGTGTATTTTCCAAACTCATTACAACATCTAAACATATTCATCTTAATAGTGATCATCTTTGTTGTCCATTTTCAATTTGATCTAGGTTATTTCCAGTATAATAGAAAGTCACAAACATTACACAGTTCTCTTATATTGACAGTTTTTTCCTCCAGTTTTAAATGCTGGAACATGGCATGAGATTGAATCAAAAAGTTTAAATATAGGATGTAAATATGTTTGTCTATCATGGTTGAAGTAAGTCCTTTTTGGATAACTTTGGTGCAATAATGTCAGAATTCAACTGAGGAAATGTATGATACAAAAGCTATAAAACTGAATGTGGTGGCATACTGAAGTTACCCCGTACAACCCTATAAAGGAAATGCATCGACGTTGCACTCGCTGCATAGTGCATTAGATTACTTAATAAAACTCCAATGAGACCTATTAACTCTTACCTGTCCACCCTGCAGTGACTGAAGGTTTACAGCATTCATGCAGACTTCCACTTGTATTGTATCCCCTGCAGTCTCTCCTCTCCAGTTTCCTCTTTTCAGTGTGCAAGGTCTGAGGTGAAACCTAGTGCAGGCAGAGAGCACCCTTATATGTAGTACCTGCAGCCCTGTCAGCCCGGGACCCTGGACCAATGGGAAGAAAACGTGTGCACAAGGACCATCTGCAACGGAAAAACAAATCCTGTAAAAGATTTTGTGGATTTTGCTTCACAGGGGAATGGTGTCCAGCTGCCCTGAGTCTTAGTGACAGATGCTTTCTCTCCTGCTTACTCGGCTAACGTGCACATTCATCTGTATCCTCCAGTGGCCTTAGATAATCTGAACCTGGATACTCATTTTACATGGATATTCTGGCAAGACAATTATGGGGAATATCTCAGCTTGTCATATCAATGTATATATTGTAACTTGCAGCGGATTAAGTAAAAGTATATTTCAGAAGTGCAAGCAATCCCCAATTCCACCTAATGGCTTCTACTGATCAAAAGACAGTGAAAGGTTTTGTGAAAACACGCCAGGTTTCAGGAATACAAGTGATAAGCAAGTAAAGCAAGACCTCATGTGCAGCCCTGAACTGAATGTCATGGGCCAAAATCTTTTGCTCTGAATAACCTACAACATTACTTAACTTGCTCTAATCCGTCTTGTGTTGTAAGCCCTCTACGAGCTTTGGAGGTAGACATCTGGAACTTTTATTTCTGTGCCATTCATCTTTCCCCTTCAAGCTTCAATGAGACATGCATTTGGTCTTTTTCCTCATTAAAGCAAAGCGGAGAAAACACAGAGATAACATTCGTGGGTGACTTGTGCTATTTTTGTTTCCGCGTTAGATTGCATTTTGTAACATTCTTCTTCAGTACATTTGGCAACAGTGATCAATATTTCTTAACAATAGATCAACTTATTGAAAGGAGTGACTTGATTTCAATTCTCAGCTCTACAGAGAGTTTTAGTCTAACGTGGATCAATGTTTTTGTTTTCCGGCTTTACACCAAACCCTGTGACGTATATTGCCGCTGCAAATGTTTCAATCATACTTGATCAGAGATATTCTAATAGGTAAAACACGGTGCCCAGTATTATAGCGTCACTTATTTGGGTTGACCAGATAATGACAAATGTGAGGCTCAGCACACGACCTGGCGCACAGTTTCACTGTAACCTTGTTTGCAGCTGCAGCAGGGAACTGATTTTAGCAACAACAACAAAAAAAGATCCTATAAACTGACTGTCTACATCACATGTCTGGCATCAAACAACAGACAAAGTCATCAGCTAGATGGTGAACATAATGGCACAACTAACAGGTCAGATATTTACTTCAGGAGTTGGTGGAGGCCATAAAAGAGCTCAAACAAGAGTGAATATTGGACTTAAATTAGTCAGTCAGACAGAAACATGACTTAACATGAATGTTAGTAATGTTGCCCCTTGGCTGCTGGATGTGGAGACAATTGTAAATACAACAGCAGCTAAGTTAATGATACTATATGTCAAATTTGTGTATTCAGCTTGTTGTGATTTTACTTGAAAATACTCTGCGGGTTAGTTTTCATTTAGTGTGAAAATTTAAGATTTGCATTTAAAGAATTCAACAGAGATTACACAGAGGTCATGAGTAATCAAGGTAACTATTGTGTAAAAGGATCATTTAAATGAATGTCTGGACATACATGAAAGTCTTACGTGATCCAATAAGAATAAGGCTCTCTGGATTTGCTGCCTTACCTTTAATCCCTTCTCATTGATAATCTCACGTGAACCTGGTGTTGGATTCTCTCTGCTGTCAGATGAAGCATATGGCTCCAGCATCTGTGGGCTCGTTTACATCCAAGATTTCTCTGCTTGGCTGCTACAGCAGCAGCTATATTGGGACTAAAGCCCACGACTTTCATTGACAAAATCTGATTTAACCATTGGCCGTATGTTCTCAATGGACTCCCGCTTTAGTTCAGGTCACCAACTGTTCAGACATTGACTCAGCTTTCATTGTTGCTTTCAAGTAAAACTGCTTCATGCCTGTAGATTTGTTAGAACGCTATCAGTAACAAAATCAAAAATTTTAGGGCTCAAGCCCCGAATGTTTTCGCAAAAGCCCTGAATCTTTCTCCTTTTTTTTAGGTTTTTAGAATAACTTCAACTTCCAAGTGAAGAAAATAAATTATTTTTCTTAAATTGGCTGTTTTCTACTGTTTATTTCAAGTCGTATTAGATTTAAATTCACTGTGATGTGGCAGAGAAAATATTCTCTTTAAAGAGCTGTGTTTTAATTTCTTATCTGCAGATCTTTATAAATTGTAATTTTATACCTCTTCGCAGAAATGATGTTGCATTGCACTGCAAACCACTGAGTAGTTTTCTAGAGTTTTTTCTCGTGGTTTTAATGCAGTTTAATGTGATGGACGGCACTGCACGATAAAATTAGCTCTGGTAATAAGGACTAAATTGATCTCCTATATTCTTTTTGAATCACTGTTGGATAAGGTTTGGGCTACTTTGGGGCTGTTTGCAACATCTTGCTCCGTCCCTGGTCTACCATGTGGTCCATGTTAGTATAGATGGGAAAAAAATGTGCCAAGATTTTGAGATATTAATCTGTACTTGATAAAAGTACCTATAGGAACAATGGTGTCTGGCTCATGCCATCATGTCAGAGCTTCAGCAAACAGATTTAACTACCAAGAACCATGAAGGGAAACAATTTGAGAAAACAAATAGCCAAGCTATTATTGAGACCCATTGTTAACAGGACACTGCTTTGTTATTTGTTTTTAATGACTTCAGTGAGAACAGACCAATAAAAACATTTAATTAATATATCACTATGAGCAGGGAAAGCAGCAGTACAACTGTTTGTAAAAGGGAAACACTTAGAAAGACAAAAACTAAACCTTTTAAATACAATAGATATTTGTCCGTGTGGGACAAATTTCTATGTACAAGTATTAGCAGGGAAATTCTACATGGCCATATGCAGGAATACCAGGACAGACTGCAAGCATGGTCTGATTCACCTGTTAGAACATGATGCTGGACCCTTAAGTGACCCACCACCTGCCACCCTCATTTGAAAAACTCAACAGCAATGTCTCTTTCCTTGAATGACCCGGCTACTCAAGATAATCCGCAGACATTGTTGTGAGCGGTTTCATGTTGGAACTGTTTTCTTTCTACCGAACTGTATCACCACCATTGACATAAATAAAGTTGGACGATGTGTCTCCACTTCCTCCCACTGTACAAAAATGAAGCCAAAATATCGTGGATACAAAAGTGCCCTCTTGTGCTCCGGATGTCATTTTGAGCCAGAGTCTGCACAGTAATGTCCAGGCGGTGGAGCCGCGGTATCGAGTTCCCGCCCAGACACCCGCCTGCCCAATTGCGAGCAAGGCTCAGCTGTCAATCATGACGTTTCACCCCATTTTTATAGCATCAAATAACTAATTAAAAACAAATTGATCAGAAAAATGAACACTTGAACATTCACCAGGGTGATAAGATCTACCATCTTTGAGAAAAATGTATTTGAGGTGCACATTGAGTTTTTAGTTTGGCCCATGTCCTACCTGATATCATTGAGGGGGAGGGGTTTATGACCTATACTGCAGTCAACCACCAGGGGGCGATCAAGATGCTTTGGCATCACTTTTGGGGAGCTCTCATGGCGTCCATCTTTATATACAGTCAATGATAAACATTAATGGTGTAGCGTTAGCTAGCTCAGTTAGCTTTGTCAGCTAGCCTCTCATCCATGGGTAGATGCACGCTTCCCTCTGCACAGTCATACATTAAGAAAAATAGTTCCTACGTGAAACTGCTCACAACAAGGTCTGTGGGTTATCTTGAGAGTAAATGGGTCATGATTTCTGGAAAATGAAATTGCTGTTGAGGTTTTCAAATGTACTTTTTGGTGCTGTGAGCACCATAAGTGAAGCGCCATCTAGTTCCATTATACTCCAGAAAGGGCCTACATCTCTTCAGCTGGTATCTCCAAAACTCACACCAAAATAATCTAAATGGATACATAGCGCAACAGCTAAGAGGAAAAATATGTATTTTTGATTTTGGGGTGAACTGTCCCTTTACAGAATATGCACCTTACTGAATGAGAACACTGGGAACTTTGTTAGAACTTGACTTTTGACATTACAGAACATTAGGACCCCAGGGTTTTAGCCCACAGTCTCCTTGAATCCAAGGCTAACAGACATCTTTTCAAGAACTGACTAACTATGGAACCACCATTGTACCTTGTTGTTAAATGTGTTTCTGTATTCCCCCAAGCATGTTGTTTGTTCACACATATTGCTTGAATGTATGCTCTCTATCTGAAACAGAAATCCTGGTCCTGAGCTGCAGGCTGAACTCCAGTCCAGGTTTTGTGGTGGACTTTTAGTGGCGAGGCGCAGCAATCTGCAGCATCCCCACACGTAGCCAGCCACACACGCTGTCCGAGAGGCTGCTATGAAGTTACACCATTAAAGTAAACAAAAACATTTATAGCTAGATTATCCCAATTACTAGATAGGAACGCACTTTATATAGACTCAGCCATGCCCATAGATGTATTTCATAAACATGTACATGTTGTAATGACTTTTTATAACTGAACTGCAAATGTATTTGAATTTACGTACACAGGAAAGAGGCAAGAAATTGACTATATATTTATATATATAATGTCAATTTGAGCGGATAACGTGTGGTGCATGTTAAGTTTGAGGGCAAAACTGAAGCAGCATGGTCCTTTTTTTTAAGAAAAACAAAAAGTGAACTTCCTGTTTCGGGGTGGTCCACAGACTGGAGAAAGGGAGGGAGGAGGGAGGAAGAGAAGGGGGTGCGCATTCCCACATTGGCTGTGCAACCAACTCCAGAGCGCTTTGCGGGACTCCATAGCCGAACATGGGGTTCAGTTTTGTCACCGTTTGCATAAAGTGACTCTTGAGGAAATAAAAAAAATCTATTGGAAACGGGATAAAGTGTCGGTTTCTGTGTTCTGAGTCCAGTCATCTCCATCCGAGTGCGTCTGTTGGTGAGAAAGAGAGGGGAGGCTTTACTGGAAACTCAGACTTCCACAGTCCTTGGACACTCTGAGCTCTTTCGGGGACTCTGGGAATCAAGTCAGAAAGTTTCATGCTGAATATTCCTGCATTGACCTGAGGTGAGTAGTGCTGATGATTCATGCTCCCGTTTGAAACCACAGGCACCGTATGAGTTACTTTCGTACTTTCTGAGGTGGGGGGTGGGGTGGGGGGGGCATGCAATTGTGTTATTGGTGATGTTTAGCCTGTAGCGAGTCTTCTCGTGGATCCCTTCAGGTAGATAGTGCGTAACTCTTACGCATTGCCTTAAATTAATAAGGCTGCTTTTCCTGTACACTCGCATAATATTTAGACAAAAAGGTCGCCGGTATTTGTGGATTCATTCACTTGGCGCCTCCTCAGCGCTTGTCCTATCTTTTCTGTCCATTTGTGGAGATGTGAAAAATGCGCCAGCACGCACTAAAGTTTGTCAGAGTTTGGACACAAGAAGATTTAAGTGTTCCTTCCTTTGAACGCCAATCTCTCTCGTGGAAGCGCTTCTTTTCGGGGTCTGACTACAAACACAGCTTAAAATCATCTGGCACAGCCGAGGACCTCTCGAAAACAGCTGTTTCTTGTAACCTAAAATACTTGAGATGCCAATATCTTTTCCAAATGTGAGTTTCTGTCAGGACACCCACAAAACAGCATCATCACTGAGCGCTGCGTGAGGCTCCAGGAGGCAGAAAGCTCCATGTAAAATGACCATGCTGAGGCTTCAGTAACTCGTTTATTAACATGTGCTGGCTGAATATTTTTGGTTTTTTTGGACTGAAAAAAAAACATGCATTGCATAATCTATCTCTAATCTGTGATCAATTATTGCATCTAATCTAGTTATCCCTGTAAGAGGTGACTGTAGCTGTTAATGTGGGAAGATTAGGCTGCTGGTCTTCATGTAGTGGCCCTGGACTGAAGAGCGTCAACAGTGGACTCAATGGAACAGCCAAACACTTATTTATTCCAAAGTGACAGTGAGAAGTGCTCAGCACACAAACTCACAACCTCCCTAAACAGTATTTGCAAAGACACACTCGCATACACACAGAGTGTATTTCTAAGGGTAAAACACGAGAGGAAAAGACAGTGATTTATTGTCAATATATTTAAGTGAAATCATGGATTTTCTACCAACTAGTTGTTGGAATTGATGGACAAGAGGCCAAAAAGTATGGTCAGAGAGGTTAAGTTGTGTGAAAACCGTTGAAATTGTGATAACGTGTAAATTGAAGTGTGAGAAAACAAGTGTGCAAGCACCTCAAGCATTTTGTGTCATTGCAGGAAAACTAAATATACAATCAAGGAAACGTTCCAATGGCTTCAGCTTTTTGAACGTAACCCATTACAGAGAAACACTCGGACCCTTCTCAAAGTTGAGACGCAGGGGTGGTGGGGGCGTTTCGAGGGAGGAAAGTGCACTTGTCCTTTGGCCACGTGTGAAAAGCTCTACAGGGGAGCTTCCTCACCCTCCCTGGTCTTTATCAAGTGTGTTAAGGCCAAAAGGCTCCTTAATGGGAATGCTCTTAAACAAATAGACCATACAGGAAGCAACTGTCCTGCTGCCCAGTCACAGGAGAGGACTGATTGGAGTTATCCCAACCATATCAGAGGGGTGATAAGTCCCTATCAGGCTGAATACAGTTGAATTTAGCAGAATGAACTCCTCCCATTAGGCCAGTATAAACAAAGGTAGGTGGAGGGTTTTGAGGTGGATTGTATGTGAAACCGGTGCTCCTTACGTACTCTCGAAGCAGAGGCAATTTGAGCGATGACAGTTGTTCGTCAAGAGACGTGTTGGAGCAAAATCTGGAATATGAAATATCTCAACATCGACTGCCTTGTAGCTCTGTGTCGCATTAATGATGTGGACAGCATTTAATTTCTGTGCTGGCACTAATGGCCGCCACCCAGAGGCAGGCAGCAACAAGTGGTGTGTTTTTGTCCGGATTCCATTTTGGTCCGCTCAGCAAGAAACATGTGTCACGTGACGCCTGCAACCCCCTTCCCAATCCTCCTCCTCCCCAAACACCCTCCTCCCACCTTCCAGTGAGAGGGAGGTGAGGGGGGGGGGGGGGGGGGGGGGGGGGGGGGGGGAGAAAGACCACCCTCACTGGGATCACAGCCCCTCAATCAGGCCCTTTCACACCCTGTGAACCTGAAACAATCAGGGTTTAATAGCAGCTGTCTGTCTGTGCCGGCCCTGGCTAATAGCTGGTAGGCTCACAGTGCTGAGGCCAATCGGCTTCGGCCACGATAGAGGAGAACAGAGTAGACAGGCCTGGAGATGCTCCAGAGGACACATCAGCAAAGACACACACAAACACTCCTTTTATCTCTTTATCCCCTGCTACTCTCTTCTTTCCTCATCTTCTGGTTTTCCTGCCATACTCACGAAGAGACGGTCCGCTCCCTCAGATCGCTGGTGTCAGGGTCTGGTATTTGAATTTATTTTGGTTCATCTGATTGAGTTTGTGTTGTTTACAAACTATTGGGGGGCTTTATTCACGTTGCGTGTCGTCATTCGCGGACATTGCTTATTAGCTCATTGTAGTGAATGGATTTTGGCCACTGTTGTTGTTTTAACTGTCATCAATGAGCCAAGCTTTATCGCAACAGAGCCATCTGAATATCACAACGGCAGGCCACAATCATCATCTATGCCAGTAATCTGTATTCACTGAAAATATTTGCATAAGATCAGATTGCACTAGTGTGCTTTAGTGTTTCCTTTGGATAATCCCTCTTCCTGATAATTGAACACATCAAATGATGCTGAAATGAGAATGAATGACACCAGGGGGCAAAGGCATTAGACCCTTTAAAAAAGCTTGAATTGCATTAACCAAAGGGCACAGACAATAGAAAGGGAAAATGCTGCAGTCATGGGAAATATTCTGAAAATCATTGTTCATGGTCACTTGGAGCCTTCCCACCCATTAGACAGCATGTCAGACAAATTGCAGCAGTGGAGATTAAAAGAAATTACCTGCCGAGACAATCGGTTCAAAAGCAATAGAAAAATGAGGTCAGCTGTATTAGATGTAATCATGTCACTGGATGGATGACAAGAAATTTGGAATGACAACAATCAGAACATTCCATAAAAGAACACTATTGCAGAAGAGAACACCGATATTAGATGATTCTGCAAAAAGGATAATTTTCAGTGACAACTTCAGTAGTGTGAAGGTTAACAAAAGGTTGTGGTTATGGCAAATCAACTGTGGTTACCGTGTGGTTAGGGTTAGGCAACCAAGACATTGGTAAAGGTTTGGAAACCCTGATAGTCTGTGTCAGCACACAAACTCATGGTGGGAATCATCCACCACCCCGACCTCATCTCTCCCAAGAAATTACGTTAATACGCTGACAATTTACAACAGCAAATACATTTTTATAGTAACATAATTCTCGTCAGTTTACATTTAATATCAACATAATTATCAAACCTTAGAATGTGTTTACTATCTGGAAATCGTTCACTGACAATAATTACGTTTGTTTTGCCTGTAGACAATATACAGTACACTCTTGTAATACAATATCCACAACTAAACCAAACAACAGGAGGTTAAGAACACGGAAAGATTGTGGTCTTGGTTTAATACAGAAGAAGTGACTCGAAGCATGAGATGTCATGTTTAGCCGAAACCACCGCCTTTCCCTGGTTGCTGCTGTTACAAGCCCATTTTACACAGAGATTGCGCAATATAACTGCAACAAAGACCCTTCTCTACGCTGCCTTTGGGCCTTTTATTTAACAGTGAACAAAACAACGGTGGAATAACGCCGCCCCACTGTGTGATTTTATATAGCAAGCTGGCACAATCAGAAAAGGCCTGACGTGTAAGACAACAGCATTGGCATCTAGTATGAAGTTTTACACGCATGACGAGCAGCGCTTTCTAAACAATGGAATAACATGGCAATAATAATAATTATTTACCGTCCCTGTTGGAGGGTAAGGAGGTCCAGGATCTTGCATTGTCTGCCCAATTTTTAGTTTTGAGTTAGCTGCTAACTGTTGCTAGCTGTTTTGACCTCCCAGTTGAGGGCATACAATCTAAAATCAGTCTTTAAATTTGAGATAGTAAATATCAGAAGTTTATAGACTTAGGCTAGGAAAACATAGTTAAGCTAGCTTTCATCTCCTGCAGGCATTGTGGATGCAGCACACGTTAGCCAAGTTTAGCAGTGTGACTTTGTAAAGTTTTGACCATTTCATTTTGGGGTTTTTTTTAGGCTCTCTTGCATGACATACGCTTTAGTGATGATTGGATATTCAAACGCTTAAAAATGAATATGAATTTCAACTGAATTATGCAATGAAATATTATTTTTCCGCACTTGGAGAAATTCCGGTGTGCTCCAGCAGCTCGACAACTCGTAGCGTGATAAAAACACAACAACACTCACCAGCAACATTCAGTGTTTTAAAGGGTGGTCCTGGTCCCTAGTGTGGGAACACCCCAATTTAGCCATCAGCTCACTGCTCTAATGCCTAAATACTACGTATGAAAGGCCAAGTCACATGTGGAGCAGCAAGCAGCTTTAAGAATGATGTTGATCGTATTTTAAATCAAATTCAGTGTTTTTGTATTCGCCTGCGCCTGAGGGATTATGTGTAAGTGTGTAATACAGATTTAAACATGTGGCTGACAGTAAAAGGCGGAGTCTATCCCTTCCCCATCGTCCCTCTTCCTTCTTTGAACGATGGTGGCGGTTCTTGATACATTCGTGTGTGTGTGTGCATGTGTGTAAGAGCAGTTAGGCATGCTGACTGCTAAGTCAGCCTCATGTGGTTGATATTAGAAATCAAACTAGAGCTAATAGGATCCAGGTGAGATTGTGAATCGCTCTCACATGCACAAACAACCCACACCAGTGCGTACGTATTTCCCACTGTTACATTAGCTTAGTTTGTAACAATGGGCTTGTGTTTGTGTTTTCTTTGAGAGATGGTGGTCGGCTGTGGATGACAAAGTCGAAACATTAGCAGCGTTTGCTCAGGAGTCAGAAAAAAATCTGGATCTTGTGACTTTTCACGATGAGATTCAGTTGTTTGATCAGGTTGTTGAAGGGGATTCGACCCGCTGCAGGTTGAAACTGGGTGCAAGATGAATTTGTTGCTTACAGGTGTGTATTGCAGAGTATTTTGTAGCTGCATTTGCAAGTTTCTTTAGCTGTGTGTGTTTGAATGTGTGTGTTCTCAGCCCCTGATGACTCATGGCGCGCTGTCCTGCCGGCAGGAAGAAAGCGAGGAGGAGGCAGTGTTTGTTATTTCACCAGGTTGCTATAGCCACGGTGCATTCGGGTGCTGCCATCATCAGTGTAATTACAACGCAGCCTCTGACGACAGTCACCCTCCTCTCTGACATCCCCAATAAGAGAAAAACTGGCCTGTGCTTCCCTTATACTGCCAGGTAGCTCGGGAGGGTCACCCTGAGAGGCTTGTTGTGATTTGATGAGTCTTTGAAGTAATTTGAGGAAAACACAAAAGGACTTTTTCATTCTTTCCTCTCCTACAATCTCTCATTTCAAATTTAAGTACAGAGGGTAGATCACTCCTCCATAACAGTTTGCATGTAAGTCACTAAATTTCGAGTGCTGTTTTATGTGATGGGCCATTTTATTTTACTGCTGGTATAATTATTTCCGACTTCCACGAAGCAAGAGAGACAGTGGGGGAGAGAGAGTGTGAGTTGAGAAAAAGTGCAGAGGCGCATCCATGTTGCGTGTGTTTATGATGAGCCTTGTGGACAACAACGCTGTTATCTGAGATGAGATAACATCCCAAGATCCTTGGCAACTCGCAGTTCAACATTCCACTCTCTGCTTAATGTATACAGCAAGTCTATAGATATTCATCTATAGAGGAACTGACATTTATGACTAATCATGCGGCGGTTTCACCTTTAGGCATTATATATGCACAAAGATTAGATGTCGCTGCACATGAGGGTTGATAGCTGCTTGATATTTTGTTCAGTTATCTGACGCAGCACCACTGAGTGCTTCTCAGGGCTGGGTAGCATATAATTTTCTTTTTTCCGGTGCTGATAAAAGCAAAGCATTACTTTTTCAATAACCTAGTTTCAGACTATCATTTAGCACAATTTGTATAACAATAACTATACTGCTCATTCCATATGTGTTTGTGATGTTTGATTTAATTCTTTCAGAAGAATCGAGACATATCTGGACAAAGAAATAAGTAAAGAAGACTTCAGAATTCAGTTCCAGCTTTTGATTTTCAATACTCAGTGATAAGGACACATCTCGGTCAATGCTCATAAAGTACTGAGTGTTAATTCCCAGCTTTAGTCAAAACACACAACACTGGCTAAAGATCTTACGAAGGAAAACTGGACCAATCCTCAGATCTCCAAAATAAAAAGTACAAGAGAGCATATTCTCAGCCGTAGAGACTTTCTATAAATACGTGTTTAAAGCTGTTTAGATCTTGAAAAGTGGATAAATGCAGTTTAAGTGCATTTACCTACTTTTATATATTTATATGGAAAAACATCTCCATGTGTTCCAGGTTTATAGAGTGACCAAAACTAAATGTTAAACAATGGAGGAACCCAACCACATTGGCATTGTTGCTAAAAATTGCATGTTTATGAGAAAGGACTAGTGTGGTCGTCCTTCTAAAACCACAGAAGAGATGAAGATTCTTTCTCATTCTATGTTTTCTTCTCTTTTTATTACTTCCCTCCCGACTGTTTCCCTCCTCTCCCGACGTCTTTTTGAACGTTCCCGTTGTTTCTCCTCTTCCTCTGCGGCTCAGCCACTGGCGTCTTTGTCTATTCCTGTTTCCCTGCTCTGTAAGTAAGTGACAGTGGTGAGAAGCTACAGTGGCTTGCTGTTGCCATGCTAACCAGATCAGATGCCATAACAGGAAGTGGGTCCACATGCGTGGACGTAGCACAGTGACACACGCACATGACTTATTACCACTGCAAGCCAAATGGAGGCCGAGCCGTCACCGATACACTGACATGAATCTGCTGTGGGTCAAAGGTAACGGCACCCTCTGTCAACCAGCGTCATATTCACTCCAGCAGATCTGACACCATCCAGTCTGCAGGGCATTTTCATCAGTCTCCAGGCTCCATGGGGGAAATCACAGACTCTCAGTGATGATTCTGAGAAAAATCTGCACCTACTGTACGTTTTAATTTAACATGTTTTAATTGAAGCATTCACAACCAAATCAAACTGATTTGGGCTGAAGAGCTATACAGCACATGATTAACAGAAGCGATGTGATGTGCTTGTTTTGTGAAAGCCTAAACTGAAGTCAACTGACTGGATGTTTTCTTCTGTAGCATCAAGTGTTCATTTCGAGTTATGTTCCCTGTGCTCTGGTGCAATAAATGGAAACGAGCAGTCTGCTTTGTGTTGAAGCTATTACTGAGAAAATAATGCCCCTCAGGAAGCTACAAACTCTTGAAAGGCGTGTGTTTTGTGAGATGTAATTAAGTTTGTTTTAACAAATCTTTAGCGTTGTCTCCTTTAGAGTAGAGAGGAAGACAAAGAATCTCTTCTGAGGATCGCACAGAAAAATACAGTTCCTGTGCATTTGCTGCATTTTTGCAAACTGAATTAAGCCTCAAGAAAAATAATGTTATTGGCACGGGCTGAGAAAGAGCTTTCCATTTTCATTAACAGTGGAATTTGTTGGAAAGGAAAGAAGGGCAGAAGAGAGTTAAGGGTGAACGAGAGGAACATTTCATGAGTGAGTGTGGAGGAGTGAGAGAGAGAGAGAGAGAGAGAGACATGCAGATTGTTTTAAATCCGCAGCGAGTCAGGCTCTCAAATTTATGCCCATGGGCTGCTTCTTGGGTGGGCTGCAGGGAGGAGTTGCAGCAAGGGAAAGTTGCCGACTCCAGACTGCTCGCCTTGCTCTGGAGCTTGGCTTTTCCTGCTGGAACACATTTACAACTCAACCGTCCTGACTGGCTGACTGACGCTTGTTGATCAACGCAGTTTGCAATGTTTTCGACTGTATATCTCATTTTAATTATGCCCTTCTTTTTTTTCTTTTTTTTTAAAAGTCTGTATCTTTGTTGCTGGAGGCTACAACATAGCTGTTGTGAGCACACAGACGTTTTCATGGGCAATCTCTGTTCTTTTTCGAAAGTGACAAATAATTTCATGTTTGAAGGAATTCCAGGTCTTAAACTGATTTCCTCCAAGGAGCAGTTTTTACTTGAGAAACGACAGAGACAGTTCAGATCTGATAAGGCATGATATGGCTCCTCTGTATTTCATGCCAGCAGTGACTGTTTGTTTTGCCCACATCTAGCCTTCGAAAAGATTCCCTGATGCTCAGGAGGAAGTAGAGTAGCTCACTCAACAACCAGCTATCAGACAGCGGTTTTCACAGGCTGCTCATAGTGCTGTCAGCTCCACATTACATACAACAAAAAGTCAAATGTGGGAAAGAATCCTTCAGTAAACATTCAAGGATTTACAATTAAACAGATTCTTTCATGTCGAAGCTCTCTGACTTCATGAAGCGCCCTCGAACAATATGCACCGGTTGGAGTTCTTCCTCGCGTTTTGTCGCACTTAAACACTGAAAAGCCTGTTCGGTGCTGAGTTTCTCTAAACTTTGAGAACAGGGAGGTTTTCTCTGCCTCGGCACTGAATGCACACAGCGAATGGGTGACATCAGCAGCATGTAAATCAGCTCACCGAAGAGCCATAATCTAAACTTCAAATTTAGAGGCCGGCTGGTTGGTTGGTTCACCACGATAATGTGCTCACACACACACACACACACACACACACACACACACACACTACAACAATACGAGGCCAAAAGGAAGTAAACAAGTGGTCGCTGTCGTATGAACAGGACTCGTTAATCTTCAGATTTTAATTTTTGTAAAAGGCTTTAATCACAAAATTGTCTATCTTTAAAAAAAACACACTTTACCCTTGAAGTTGAAACACAAGAAGTTTTGAAGAGAACAGTCGCATGTGGGTGTATTCTTCCCTGGAGTCTCGGTTCATTCCAGCCTGTGTGTCTGGCTGCTTTGTGAGCTAATTCGCTCTGAAGGTATTATGGTTATTGGGAGGCTTGTAAACCATTAAGTCTTTATTTACAAGAGAAAGAAAAGAGGGTCTGGATAACTGCGCGGGGGCGAGCTGGGTCTTGGTACGGGCGCTGACCCCACTGTAAGTGATCAGAACAACTGGATTTCTCAACCGGCTGGCCTTGCGGGACATCTGGTCCTATTTGCAGCCAACTGCAGACCACTCCTCAATCACATAATTGTGCCCATTAATTACATGAGGAGGGCCGTCATTTCCTGGTTGCCAATAGCCAACAAAAAAAAGTGAGCCAGTAAAGAAAGACTCAGAGACACACATGATTATAGTGTGTGGTGAAACATGAAACATGGCCTCCCATGTTTCAGACCAGCCCAAGGTTAAAAAAAACAACACATAGTATATTATATATTATCAGCATTATGCAGAGATGAGTGTCTGTGATCATCCTAAACATATGTAAAACTTCATTCTATATGTTAGAGTCAAGTTTCAGCGGCAACTAGAGGAGTTAAGTGACGTGGCAACACAGCTGTGAGCTAAACACTGTTCTCCATGTTAAAGTCTTGAGACAGTTTGTTGTTTCTTCAGCATCGGTAGCCACTGTTTGTGGCCACACACAAAGCTCCCTGCAGGTCATTTCTCCCGGAAGAGACCTGGGGAAAATGGCTCACCTACATGTTGTGACTGGATGGATGCAGGTGTGATGGCTGTGGTGGGTTTCACACCAGAGAGACGGTGCTACTGGGGAGAGCTTCTGTGTGAGGGGAATATATGATTGGAGAGAATGTAAGGGACTGATTTACAAACGACCCATGAGGCCATCTTCATGGATCGGGCACTTTTTCATTCAATTTTTACGTTTGCAGAATTCAGCTCTTAAAGGTGAGGTTCACATTTTTTCAAGTGTATCGTAAAGCAATGCAGAGATCCTTTCCTTAAGCTGTTTTAACCTACTGTATGTAATGGGGGTCAATATTCTAAGGCTGCAACTAATTTTTTTTTTTCTATTAATCAATTAATCATTACAAAATGATAGACAATAGTGAAAATGTCTGTTATAAGTTATTTTTTGCGACCAACAGTCCCAAACACAAAGATATTCAGTTCACTATCTTATATCACAAAGAAAAGCATTAAATCCTCCCGTTTTGAGAATCATGAAACATCCAAATGTTTGGCTATTTTTTTTATTGCTGGTTCTAATTTTCTGTCAATCAGCTATTTGAATAATCGACTCATCGCCGCAGCTTTAACCTGTTCTTTGAGTGGAAGGTGCAAGATGGCGCGCGTGAGGATGCAAAAGCGGCCTCAGTTCTGCGGTTCCCATGCCGTGAACTGACCTGCTGCTGCACTCAGCATGAACCAAATGTTGGAATGACAATGCGGCTGTCGCAGCTGTTGTTTTTTCAGGTCCAGAGCTGTTGTCCTCCTCCTCCTCCTCCTGCTCCTCCTGTACTTCTTTCTCCTGATGCTCCTCTTGTTGTCACCACTGTCTTTATGGCAGAGGGGGATCACAGGAGCTCCCACAGCAATGCACCTGCTCGCAGCAGTTTGAGGGGGACAGATACTGTCTTTCTGTGAGTGTCAGAGAGAGAGACAGAGAGAGGGCAGGGCGCAGTGAAAGGAAGAGGCTGTGAGAGTGAGTTTCTTGGTCTTTGGATGGCAGGGATGATGGAGGTACCATGCTGGGCATTTATGCCGAGGCTTATGGGACCAGACTCAGCTGAATACACAGTGGGTCAACAGGGATCCACGCTCACTTTTCTTTTCACACAGAGTGCAGCGCTGTGTGCTCGTACTGTGATAGACTGGCGACCTGCGCAGCGTGGATCCCTGCCTTTAGAAAAACAAAGAATGTATGAATGAATGAAAAATGCTGCCAAAATCGCTTTATATCATGTTTTCTACATCAAACAAACTTGGACATTATACTTTTATATTATGTTATCTAAAACACCCATTAGAAAGTTTACCAAGTTTCCGAAGTTGTCAAATTGACATGGTAGTTCAGAATTACTTTAGAGGAGTGGTCCTCAACCTATGATAAATCTAAGGGGACGTGAGATGATTGAAGGGCTACACACTTCTGCATGAATTTCTTTCTTTTTTTTAAAAAAGCAACAGCTGTGGCCGGAGGCACTGTGGTTGTCCGTCTGTCCCGTTCTTGTGAACGCGATATTTCAGGAACTCTTTTCTTCAAATTTCTTCAAATTTCACAACATTCACTTGGACTCAGATGAATTGGTCAAAGGTCACTGTGACCATACAAAAAAAACTCATGAATTTGTACGGTAATTATGACATTTTACTGTGTATCCTAAAGTTCAACTTCACTGTTAAATCATCAGTCATCATCAATGTTCTGCAAAAAAAACATCATTTAAAACCACAACTCAGGAACAGAAGGAGAGATTGTGACCATATTTCACATTTGGTCGGATACTGAATTGGTGACGCTAACCTTTGGTGCCTTCTTCTTCTTCCAGAATCAGCGTTATTGGTCAAGAAAAAAGACTCTTTTTTTCCTCTCAATGAACTTACACACTAATAGACGTATAAAAAATACACTTAAGGAAGAGGCATACAACCGCATGGAGGTACTTCTAGCATGACTTTTCCTTATCTTTGTTTTTTTGTTTACTGCTTTTTTACAAGGTGACAAAAGCCAAGAATTTTGTAAACCACTGCTTTAGTGTTGAAGTATGTTTTTTTTGTCCCTTTTAACCAGTCTCCTGGCAGTTTTATCATGATGGCCTTTGTTGAAGTAAGGAAACATAATAATTACTGTGTAACTGGATGTGCAGAACACAGTTACACACTTTAATAATCAATCAGGACACTTGAATGTTATGTATGTGAAGTTGGTGACGTGTTGTTCTGTCGGGTCAGCTTAAAAAAAAAACATATTCACAATATGCCAAATGTCCTACAAAATGTGACGATGTTCTTTACAACATATGCAGTAATTTTTGGTTCAGTTTTTTTTTTTCTTAGCTTACATTATTTTGGTTAAGGTTTGGAAAGGCTGTCGTTAATGTGGAAGGTGTACACAAGTAGTTTAACTGAGTTTATGTTCCATGCAGCATTTTGTGTATTATAAGAAACTTTATCACTGTACAGTGTCGCTTCAGTTTCTCCGAATGTGATGACTCCGCAGCAGGTTGTGACTTTGTTGGACCTTCCCGACTGCTGATTGTTTCCCCAGCAGTGAAATCCCCCCTTGTCCATCATTCTGTTCCCGTTATTTCTATTTAGGACGGGACAGGCAGTTGTTCTGCTTCAGCACATTTATTGGCCCTTATTAGCTAGCACCTGTAGTCCATGAAAAGCCCTGGTTTGCTGACCCGACAGATACATACTGTCTTTAGCCCCTTTTACACAGCCTGTTCATTGTGGGCCTGTTGCGCCTCTGTTGCGCCTTGCTGGTCTGTACGGAGGCGTAATGGGGGGGTCAAAGTTGTTCCACATCTGAGACGGCAACGGAGGAAGTAACAGAGCCAAATCGAACTCTGTATAAACGGAGTGAGCCTGTGAGGCGGAACGACGAGACAGGGCTGTGACGTTTTACCAACATGGTTTGTGTATGACCCTCAACCGGGAGATTTAAAAGCAGCTAGCAGCAGTTAGCAGCTAACTCAAAGAAGAAGAACAACAACCGAAAATGTCAGACAACGCGAGGTTCGGGAGCTACTTACCCTCCGAGCAGATGACGAGATAATCCGCCACATAACGGGACGGTAAATGATTGTTATTGTCAGTGTTATTCCATTGTTTACAAAGCACTGCTTGTTCCGCATGTAAAACGTCATGCTAGACTCTGACGCTGCTGTGTGCCGGCTTGCTATCTAAAATCACACCGTGGAGCGGCGTTATGATGCTGTTGCTTTGTCCACTGTAAATAAACAAAGGCGTTGTAGAGGAGGGTCTTCGTGTGTTCGTCATCTCTGTGTCAAAATGGCTTTTGATTTATCAGTGAGCTGAGAGGAACTCTTCATTTGGGATATCACCGGTAATTTATTGTGCTGCAGAGAGCAATCGCTGGATGTTCAAAGTTTCAAACACTGAAACCCACAGGACCCGATTCAAAGGGGTTATTTATCGAATCTTGTCTTCCTGCGCAGCTGTGGAGCAGAAATGTGGTGAGCACTTGTGCGTGTCAATGTGTCTGTATGAATGTTAAGTGCCTTGTGCATGTGCTTGGGCGTGCAGTGGGCGAAGGGTCCCAGATGTGGATGTTGTGCAAGTAGGCAAGTTGTTAGCTGAGCTTTTGGGTTCAAGCCTGTGTCCAGTGCTGCAATTGGATTTAGTACAAATGTTGAACTACTTTGCATAAAGAACACTGTTTGAAGAAATTCACTTAGTTTGCATAATTATGTACAAAAATTAAAGCATCATTCAAGCAACCTACTGATGCTTCCTGAGCAGCTGTCACTGTGGCCACAATTGATGCAGTTTAACAGAAGCACAAGCAGAGAAGAGTCAGAGAACTGAATCAGCGGCCGTCCAGTGATCGGAAGGTCGGTGGTTCTCTACACGTCGAAGTGTCCTTGAGCAAGATACTGAACCCCGAGTTGCTCCTGATGCTGTGTCATCGGTGTGTGAGTACATGTTACTGCATGGTTACCGCTTCTGATGAGCAAGGTAGTGCAAGGTAGTCACTCCCACCAGTGTATGAATGGGTTTGTGAATGGGTGAATGCTGACTGGTAGTAAAGCGCTTTGAGTAGTCAAGCTAACTAGAGTAGCGCTATATAAATGCAGGCCATTTATTTAAAAGAATTAAACTAATGAAGTACAGTGTGTTAGTGAGTGGGGGTATTTTTGTTAGTTTTAATTGGACAGGGGCAGCCTAGCCACAGTCTTTATGCTAAGCTAGGTTAGCATACCAGTGGTCGTAGCTTCATATTTGCAGTACATACGTGAGCACATTATCAATCTTTTCGTCTCACTTAAAAAAAACTCACTTTTTTCCTTAAAGAATGGTTTTTAGATTAACTTTTTTGTGCATCTTTTGCTTGCATTCATCGTTTACGTAAATTAAAGTAACTTTAAATATCACTAAAATCAATAGATAACCAGAAATTAACTGATTAGTGAGTGATCAGATCCCTTCACGTGTAGTTCCAGTTGTTTGTTGAGTGGCGTGTGGCGGGGGGGGGGGGGGGGGGGGGGGGGGGGGGGGGGGGGGGGGGGGGGGGGGGGGGGGGGGGGGGGGGGGGGG
>JBBPCS010000359.1:8760451-8772964 GCA_037974645.1 Hollardia meadi
CCCCTTTCCTCCCTCGTCTTGTGTGTCCCAGCTCACACTCCAGCTTCCTGTGGGATAGACCCGAGCCTCGGGGCAGGGGGATGTCTGTTACCAACCAGCCAGCTCTGTCACACATGCTCCAGCATGTCAGAATGAGTTTGTGTGAGGGTGATTGGGTATCAGAGTGAGTGTATGCATGTACCTATACAGTATGTCTGCGTGCGTCCTTGTGCAAGTGTGTGTGTTTAGATCTGAGATCAGAGATATGGATGTTTTCTGTCTGTGGGTTGAGGTGACTGTCTAGGACATGATGAAAAATTCAATAATTAGGAGTTCACTGCAGTCCAGGTTCATCTCAGGTTGCGTAAACACAACTTTGTGAGTTTTATCTCAGGGACAGCTGCTGTAGATCTCCTCCAGAGCCTCTGTAAAACATTTATTGTCTCTTGTTACAATGGAAAATAAATAGTATGTATACATGATACTTGCACACAATCACCAGTGCTGTTCATTACTGTAAGACTGTTGTTTTTCCCTGAAATGAACACAGGAAAAGTTTGTGTGCACTCACAAAAATCTGCTCTCATATGGCAACAGCTCATAGATTTGAGATTATTGCAGTCAGACAAATTTAGCACAAGTTCGCACTAGCTTGCCAGATTTAATTTAGATTTAATTAGAAGAAATTTAGCCTGAGAAAATGTGGATTCTATGTGCTTGATGCCCAGCTCAAACTTTGCAATCTGAACATCGTAATAATCCATAGGGCTGCAACTAGCAATTTTAATTTATGAACGATTAATCTGCCATATTTTCATTTTCCATTTCCATTAACCGATTAATCATTTGAACTATAAAATGTTAGACAATAGTGAAAGATATCCTTTACAATTTCCAATTTGATGTTCAAAACCCCAAAATGACTGCTTCTATCACACAAGACAAAGAAAAACAGCACATTTCAGGTGCTGAACCGTGATCCGTAGTTTTGCTTTCAAAATGAGAAATCATCAAGTATCAAAATAGTCAATAAGGCAGCAAAATAAACAAATAATCGTAAAATCACAAACATTTTAAAACAGGTTAAAAAACAACATATAAAAACAAGAACTGAAACAAGAATCAAAACTAAAATATAAAAATAAAATCAGGAAAGGCTCTCCGGTAAAAGTATGATTAAAGAAGGGATTTAAAAGAGATCACTGACTCAGCTGATCCGATCTCGATCTCCTAATATTTGTTTTTTATCCTTTTAAGAAATGATACATTTCACTAGCAGCCAATAACATAGTGTTCTACTCAAAAACAAGTCGCCACATCAACAATTGTCCTCGAAAAATTTTTATGCACTCATTCACAGTCAGGACTTTAGCATGTGGTTCAACATCATGCCTGATCACTGACAGGCAGCATGTTAGGAGACAGTCTGCGGTGTACAAACATCAACTGGATTTGTGTGTTTAAGCAAAGCTGTGTGTCTTTAAGTTGAACCTTTTACACACACACACACACACACACACACACACACACACACACACACACACGGTGGCTTTCTTTACCTCAGTGCTGCTGGTTGGCCATCAGAGCAGACTGGCGGTGTGTCTGAGGTGTGTGGCTTACCACCTTGTCATAGCCTGCAGGGCTCTTGCTGTCTTGTCACCTGTGCACACAGACACACACACACACAGAATAAGGGAAACCCCACCATCAACCTGACCATGCATAAATACAGGTACGCAGGTGCAGTAAAAGTGATGGCTCATTCAAACATGGCTTTCTCTTTCTTATGGGTTTACTCCTACAAATATTTGCTACTGCTCAATTTTGTCCAACAGTGCGCAAACCTGGAATGACAAGACGTTATAATTTTAATGGGTTTTTGTTTTGTTTGTTTTTTTGGTCAGGAAAAATCCTTTAATAGACGTGGCTTTAGGTTCATTCTCAGTGATTTGTAGCATATGAGATGGATTTTATTTTCTTTGTCAAAAGAGATGTTAAGTAAGAGAAACTTTTTTTTATCACAGTACTACTCTTAATCATTTATGTGCTGTTGCAGCCTTTGCATTAATGTGATGGCATTTAATTCAGACTTGTGCCGTTTCTTACGGAAATGTCCGACACTGTTGTTGTGACTCTGGCTCTTTATTCAGGCATGAGCATGCCCGCCCACAGAAATGGCTGGGCCCCTGAAAAGGGTAAATAGTCCCTCCCTATGAACTCCCCCAATCTCTCTCTCCTACATAAACATAAGCAGAACACTCACCCACAATACCGTCTTCTCACAGGTGGTGGACGCTCCTTGGCTAATAACGTTACCCCCTGGCTATCGTTCGCCTAATCAGTCAATTTGTCAGATTTTTGGCTGGCCCACCCTGGAGCACTTTTGATGTGCTTGTGATGTGTCACTGCAGGGATATGATTGGTGAAAAAATATGGTGTTTTATGAGATATGTAAGAGTCATAAATACCTGCAATAAGAACGCATACATTCACACGCTCACCTCTCCTAATACAACCTTAGTCAAGTGGATCAGATAATTGACTGGTCCTCCTCTCCTCTCCTCTCCTCTCCTCGCCTCTCCTCGCCTCTCCTCTCTCCTCTCCTCTCGGTAAACACGCTGAAGAGCAAACGTTTTTTAACTTGGAGTGTTAGCGCCAGAGCTCTTCTGCTAACTGACCCGGGGCTCTGAAGAGCTACACATAACAGGCGCCCACATTGGCTTTTGTGTGCAGGAGGGTCTTTACATAACCCACGTAACCAAGCATATTGTCTAGCAACCAGCCAGCGACTGAAGAGCCTTGTAAATGGTGGAGGGGTCTGCTTGAGTGGAGGCCAGTAGCCGGGTTGAGAGGCTAGGGGAGCTAAGCTAGGCCATGACTAAAGGCTAGTTTGTTAGCTTGATAATGCCCCGAGGCTACTGATGCAATGAGCCCCCTCAGCAGCAAAGGGGCTCATAAAAAGAAATCTCTTGTTGACGTATTAGTTTTAGTATTAATTTGGAAAAAAAAAAGATTTAAAGGTACATTTTTCCTGCTTGCACACAAATATCCTTAAAAAGTTCATCTCCTATTTTTCACAAAAAGTCACATTTCTTCTAATGTAAATCATTTCTTAAGCTACCTAACGGCCCTCAATATGCTGCCTACCCCTTTACTCCACAAAGCCCGGCCTTCTTCACCCTGTTCCCAGTGTTTGGGTCTGAGCCAGAATTCCCCTGGAACTGCCAGGATGTTGAGGTATATTTTTCCTCCCCACTCCCAGCGATGAGTTTTTTCAAGATGTTTTCTTTTGGCAGAAGAGAAATGTTTGCACGTCTCTCTCATTGCACCTCCCAGATCACACCCAAAAGACTTTATAATGTCTGGAGGCAGTTTCAAATATTTTTGGAAAGGCAGGGCAGAAATCAACTAAATTATCGTGATTATTATGACAGAGTATTAACATATTGTTACATGTTTGAAGAGGTAGGCCTCTGAGTGTCTACCGAAGCAAAGTGTCATATTTTTTGTGAAATGGTTATCATAATTCTGCAGATTATTTCCCATAATCCAAGTGTGAATGTCAAAAAACATGATTGAAGAAACACCGATTATCCTGAAGCAGTTGTAAGAGTTTTTTGAGTGGCACAACAACAGGCTCTCACTGGTGATTCTGACGCCGCGGCTCATTATCAGATCCGCACTTCACCTTAGATCAGATGATGATGACCCATTTATCACCGACACTTGATGCCCCTGTCATTCCTAACAGCTCCCTGCCAGGACAGAGGAAGCTTTTACTGCTGTTCCTGAGATGTTGCTATTGTTTTCCAATACACAAAGACAAGGTGTCCTGATGACCCCTGATGGCCCCTGCGTGAGTCCCCCAGACGGCCCACAGTTGCACCACTGAGGATTTTCTCGCTATTGTCACCCCGGCTGCAATCACGGGGTACGGTCAGAGTAGGGAGGCGGGGGGGAGGTGGATGAGGCTTGTATGGGTGCTTTGAAAAGATGTGTGAAATAGGAGTATGGGTATTAAGGGTCTTGGCTCAGTCGGGGGTCTATTGTGCTGGAGGCTGAGCCCCCTACTGGCATCCATGATCTCTTCCATTGACACAGAAGCTCTGCTCCACTCCCTGTGTGTTTTTTTTGTCAACCCCTTTCTCACTACGCCATCTCCCTCTCTTGCTTTCTCTCACTCCCTTGCCCCCAGTGTCTGTTCGCCTCCCTCCTTCAGCTCCCTCTTCGCTCTGAGAATCCGGACAGTCCTCCCGCTCTCCTGTTGGAGTTTACTGGATTCATACTAATAGCTGTGAATGACGACAGGTCACGTTAGCTGTGTTTCACATTGTTGTGAACTGATACTGTATGTGTGTAATTTAGAAGCCCCATAAGACATATGGCCAAAAGTATGTTACTTACTCAGGACTGTATTTAGTGTATTAAAAATACTGAAATGAAATTTTCCCAGCAGAATCCCACCCATCACCAACCAAACTCTGTACAAAACATCTGAGTATCACCCTACATTATGATCTAAATGTGGTCTCAAAGCCCTCTACCATCTCTACATGTATTGTAATTCAGGTGGAGAAAGTTACTGTAAATCCCCTTTATTCCAATTTTTTTGTCTTATTTGTATTATTTATCCAAGAAAATATCACGATTAGTCTTAAACTACTTCAGCATTCAGAATAAGTATGCAATCATAAAATAGTAACTCCTCCTTGTGTCATTAAACCCCCCAAATTCCCAGAAATAAGATGGAGGAATGGACCTCCTTAGTCCCAGTTTACGGAAATCTAAATGCTACTCTATTTTTTGTTTCCACATCAAAATTCACAAAACCATAAAGAAATGGTTTTCCGAATTTATAAATTCTGAACTCAATCTTATCCAGCACCTTTGGGATGAAATGGAAAGCCAACTGTGAACCTTTATCACATGACATCAGTGGCCAACCTCCGTAATGATTTTGTGGCTGTGCAAGAGCAAATATCCTGCAGCCAGGATACGAAATCTTGGAGAAAGCCTTCGCAGAAGAGTGGAAGCTGTTATAGCAGCATATTAATGCCCATGTTACACTATTTGATATGCAAGCTTTCAAATAAGCATGTGTATATAATACCTTTATAGCCATTTGCATTGATGTAATGTATATTCTCCTCTTTCTAACTCATCTTTGTTCCCTGTCCACCCACAGTGTGCTCTGGTTGGTTCGGACGAAGGTTGTGAGTGTGTTTCGGACAGATTGTGAATGTGTGTGTACATACACCTATTTGCACAGCGTTATCCAGCTTGTGTGAGGCCAACGGGAGTCGAGCGATTGTCAATAGTTGAAGTCAATAAAAACCCGTCATTGACAAAGAGAGAACAAACAGCTGCGGTTTGTTCAGGATTTCCTAACAAACACCCCACAAGGAGGGCCACGGATGGTGGAGAGAGAAAGAGACATTGAGAGAGGGAGAGAGAGACAGGCGTTCAGGACTCGACTCGTCCTGTGTAACAGTAGATGAAATAGTGACGTCTTACTCATCATGCTATGCTCCAGAGAAGGATTATTACAGTGATTGGATGCTGATCCAAACCTGCACATGAAAACGCAAACATACAGTGATTAAAAGAAAAAGAACAGAAAAGGAAAATCCTCACTTAGCATCATAAAGGACCCCAAGATGTTAAAGGACCGACAGAAAGCATTTTCCAACACTTTTGATCACAGTCCTGATTCTGGTCTCTCTTGAAAAGGAACCAAACCTGCAAAACATGGTAAAAATGTTCATGCTTTCTACTCTGTTAAAAAATAAGGAAAAACTCAATAAATAAAATATATTAAAAATATGGTAAAACAAAAAATAATCTAAAAATTATTATTTTATTTTTTTAACCATTTTTTCCTTTATGTATTGCAGTTACAAAATAAGTCACCATTATAGCCGTGGTAATGGGATCTAAAAAACAAAAAGATTTATATCAGTACTGAGGCTTTGCACTTTCTAATTATGCATACTGTAGTAGTTTGTCGAGGTTGAGTGAGGCTGCAGCTGGATGGCATCCTAAATGTAGAGTAACATTCACTCTCTAAACCCTCACTCGAGCTGCTGTGTGTTGAGAGGTTAAACCAAAACAAATCTCGAAACCCAAAATTTCATCAGTTCAAACTAAATCAAAATATAAATATCCACATGAAAAACCCAAATAGAACAAATACAAATTGATGTCATAATGGTGCAATGTGTAAGATATTGAGTCTCATTCCCAGGTCGTCAAATACTGACCGGCCCGACCTCCATTCATTTCATTAAAGCTCTCACCTCACTTCACAAACAAGACCTGACTTTTGTCCCTCAAATCTACAGCTGCCACAGAAAGTGCCTCAAAATTCATCAAATCCATCCACATCTGCAAATATACTGCACATAGTCATAGTGTCACATCACATCACCACAAGGAGCCACAGTTTACAGTGTTTTTAGGTCAATGAACTTGTTGCATAAGTTACTGCACTTGTGCTGACATCACCATCAGGAATCCAGAAGTTGTCTTGCCTTGTAAATGTCCAGTCAGACATGGGACAAATGTGCAGGCTGACCGCCTGTGGCCTGTGGAGAGAAAATGAAGGACTGTGGGACGTTGTAAAGAAAATCTGTCGCAGTTTGGGTTTTCAGGAAGCCTTGTTGGCTGTGGTGGCCTGCAGCTTTTGGGGCTTTTCTTTTATTACTTCCTGTACTTTCTTTTACTTACTTATTTCAGTGGATATTACACGTGCTCCTCTTGCAACAACATGCTTTTACTCGCACTTTTTAAAGTTGTGTTAAATCCACTCTGTCAAACTATTCTTGTTTAGGGCACCGGCTAATGGGGAGATGTGTGAAAAGTGAATGACGACAGTGTCCCTGGCTCGCACTGTCCCTCGGGATAAGCCACCACAATAGGAGCACTGCACTAGAGCCCTTATGCAAACAAAGTGTTCTTGAATGAAGGAGGCATTTAAAAATGATCCCTCTCCACAAACAGAATGCAACCCTCCTCTCTCTGTCCTGCTGTCATCCCCCCTCTTCCTTCTCCTCTTCCTCCTCACCCTCCTCCCTAAACTCCCTCTTTTTTCTTTTTTTTTTTAGCATTCTCGCCTCCCTCTCTGCCTCCGTCCCCATGCCTGTTAAAGACATTTGGCCTGTGCTAAACCTGGAATGACAAAAACTCTCTTCCTCTCGTCATCAAAGGGCACGATATCTGTGCCCTTGTTTTCTCAGAGTTTCTGAGGGGCTGATCAGTGGATGAGTGGTAAGGAGAGAAGGTGCTGCAGTGCTGAATATAAGTTGGAAACAGGGAATGAGTGGCTCCGATTTGGGAAAAGAGAGGGGGGGGGGGGAGTGAGGGGGCACTGAGATCTGAGGTGGAGAGTGGAGTGATTAAAATTCATCCCACGGTGCAAACAAAAGGAGGAATGAAACAGAGGGAGAATGCAGGAGAGAGTGAGTGTTGGGGGGGTTAGTAAGATTTGGGGTGAAAAGAAGATTGTAAGCCTCAGCAGATCCCTGAACACTCGCCCCCACCTCTCTCTCTAAATGACTGCCTTTGAGTCACAGGACAATCATCCTCTGAGACAACGGGAAACAAGGGAGGAAGAGGGGGGTGAGTGAAGAGGAGTAGGAGATGGATGGATAGATGAAGAGCAAGATGGAAAGAAGGGGAGAGAACATCACTTATTCGGCAGGCTTTTCCTCCCAAGATTTGCAGAGGCAGGCTGAACAGGGGGTCAACAATTGACTCAATTACAAGACAAACTCTCCAAGGGCACTACACCACCACTCACCGCAGACCCTGCAGCTCTCGGGCAGGCTGTTGATTTTTTTTTCTCCCCCTCTTTTCTTTGCCGGTAAATGTTTGCCCCTCTTCAGGTGCCCCTGGCAGACGCAGGAACTCCAGCCCTCAGCTAGACTCTAACCTTTTCAGCTGCTGAATGATTCCCCTCTCTGTTCTCCATGAAGAGCCGGAGGGAGAGAGGGAGTGAAGAGGCAGAAGAAGGGCCGGGAGCTCTCTCTTTGTCAGGCTTTATAGCTGGTAATGAATAAGAAACGTCTGGTGACCCGAGAGGAAAGGAGTTTTTTTTTTTTTTCCATCACACAGGTGGAATTTTCTCTTTCATTCTCGTCGTCCTCGAGTGACGAGGATCAAACTCATACAGACGCTGAAGGAATTAAAACAACTTATCGGTCCAATACTCATAAATGTACGTAAAATGTAGCATAACATAACATTAACCTGGCAGTTTCTGATCTTACAGCTGCAGTCAAACCTTGGTGGTTGTCCTGTGAAGAAAAAAAGGGATTGCAGTGGCAGTGCAAAGGCATTTTTGCCATTTGCAAAAGAAAAATATTCTTTACACGACTGGCGATTTAGTATTGCGCTTTCTTAAATTCGGGGGACAAAAGACAGATCAAAAAATATTCAAAGTAGCTGAAGCCAAGATATCAGGACTTTTAAGTTTCATAGTATGCGTAAGCTTAAAAAACACTGGATCCTACATTTCCCATAATGCACCTCAATCGCATGTTTCATTAGACCCTCCATTCTTTCAAACCCCACACCGCCACCTAAAAAAAAAAAGAAGCTCAAACTGAGACCGTGATGACATCATCTGGGTCCGTCACCACCGAACACATCATACAGTCGTTCTCACTGGCTGAACTGAACTTAATGTGTAAAAGTGGGCGGAGTGTCCCTTCATCAGTGCACAGAGAGAGTACATTCTGTGGAGAAAATGTTTGCTAAACCTGGAACTGACCAATGAATTAGCAATGTTAATATCATCAACGTGATTATCACGTGGCATCGTATGCTTGTGCTCATATCATCATATACCAGACTCCTATTAATTTTTTTTACAGATTAGAACACCTGCGATTTCTGTGTGCCAGTGACACTGCAAACAAATGAGGGCTTACGGGAGCGCTCACTATTGTCCCGGTGACCCTGCATTGATAAGGTCGGACAATACAGTGAGGAATGAGACTTCAACAATAGGTCTCCAGTCCTTCTCTTCTCAGTCAAAAGGACTGCTCAAGCATAGTGCCGCTCGACGCTGCTCTCTCTCTCTCCTTCTTTTTCTCTTCCTCCGTCAACTCGCTTTTTCTTCAGCTTTGTCACTCTCGTTTTCTCTACCGTCTCTGTCTTCCTCTCTCTCTTTCTCTCTCTGTCCCTTCTTATTCACCCCGTTCCTCTTTTGTAAAGGAGAGGGGAGAGCATGAATACCACACACAGACTCTGAGTCGCCCGCTGCACAGCAACATTACTACCAGCAGATTTTTTTTCCATCTGAAATGAATCACTCTATGTCCTTTTTTTCCCCTCTCTCTCTCGACAGGAAACAGTTGTACTCTCCTTGCCCTCCTCATATCGTTGTGTGTCCCCTATGTCAAGCTTCTTATTGTGTTGTGATGTAATGAGTTTAGTATTAATTAAGAATTGTATCTCTGGATATTATGGACACATTGGTCCTTAGGCAGCTTCTGTGTACTGTATATCAATATTTCTTGAGCCTTGAGTCTCATGAGCAGCATAATAACCAGTTTTTTTTTAAAATTACACTGATTCTCCAACATCAAGTAAATTTGACTTAAAATAATTAAAAGGACAACCTTAAATCCAAAATAGTGAACATTTATGAAGAGTTGTATCAAAACAGTTTCCTGAATCAGTTTAAAATCCAGAAAATATAGTTTTGGAAAAGCTGGAGTAGATGGGCAATGTGGATGTGGCTGCTGATTATGTTGTAGATATATAACAACATGTAAGCCAAGTGAAAAGTGTGCAGGGTTTTCGAACTGGTGATGTTGGTAGTCCAACGAGTGATGCCATGCTTTAAAGCGAACTAATGTAACTTTTAAAAAGAACGAGATTTCCAATTTTAATTTATAAGCCATTAAACACACTTGAATTCATTTTGCTGCTAACATATGTGACATATGTGTGATGGAATGCAAAATGTTTTTTTTCCATATAAACAAACATGTGTTACCTTCAAGCCCGTGCCAAACAAATTCACTCAATGCTGATTAAGCCCATCACCACCGGATCAATCTCTCTGTATTTTTTAGTATACTGGAGTTTTTAAATCTGGAGTCTGTGGCTACTTTGCTGCTCTGGCGCACTGATAGCCATGTGTTTCACATCAACCAGCAAAGATTAGTTTGCCAGAGCTGAAGGGGGGAGCAACACATAGCATAAGCACATGTTTGTGTAATTACTCTCACTGCCAGAAGGGGGAGACTGAAGTTCCGCACTAAGCGTGACCAGTGGCTAATGTTAGCGTACGTGAGCTAACTTAAATTTGAGTCACTTGACTGACTTTAGGAGTCGACTTTTGCTATTGCTAAACGCTATGTTTTATGATTTTACCTCAAGAGTAAAACAAGGGACAGCTAAAACATCACCGTCCTTGCTGTTTGGGCCAGATAAGCACCGACTCGGGTATATACAGAGCTTTCAGAAAAATCTGATTTTCCCACTCGTGATTATGATTTGGATGTTGAGTAGAACTGTATTTACAAGTCAGAAACAGTTATTATGGTTATTCCTACGTGACATTGATGCAGTACAATGTAATTGAGTGAATACTCAAGAGAAAGTCTGGAAATGAAGAGAAATTCAATGTCAATTTACACAAACTCGACTTAAACCACCGTTTGATTCCAGCTGACTCACTCCCCACTCTTTCTGTCTGCGTCTTCACTCTCTCTGTCCAATAATGGTTAAAAAAAAATGCCCCAAACAATAAAAAAAGAAAAACTTGCATCTTTGGTTTTAATCTTAATTACTAACTTCTCTTATGTGGCACTTAGACATATTGTAGTAGTTGTCATTTTTCTTTTTATGTGCGGTTGATCATATTATCCATTACAAAACTAGTGAGGAAAGAATCTCTCAATTCCCGGTATGTGTGTGTGTGTGTGTGTGTGTGTGTGTCTCTGTATACGTGTGTGTGTGTGTGCTTGTGTGTGTACATACATCTCTTTTGAGTATGTGGCAGTTCACGTGTAAATAAGTGAGCTCTGTGTACCATTTGCCTTTAAATGCTTGAGTCTGTGTATCAGAGAGTGTTTACGTGTCTGTTTTATTTGTGTGTGTGTGTGTGTCTGTGTGTGTGCGCTCCCTGCGCATCACTGAGCACTACATGGAGATACAGACTGGAATTTAGGGCTGAGACTCAGTGAAAGGGAGCCCCTTCCTCAAGCATGAGATAGGATCAGTGTTTACATGCACAAATAGCAGAAAGCTTCGATGACTGCGAAACATCTCCTACACTTTTATAAACTGCAACATTTGACAGACGATCGGACGTCTTTATCAGGCCTGTGTGTTTTACTAAATGTAAATGGAAACCACTAACGTTGATGAACTTTGATTGTGTGTGGACAGCGACGCTTCAAAAGCTTGTTATGTTTGGCAAATAGAGTCGAGTCTGTTTCCTGAGACATACAGTACATGTAAAGTTCTTTGTCTTTTTTTGCAAGTGAAATACTCTGAACCATTTAAGGTTTGATGTGGGAACTGCTTCCAGCTTAATAGCCCTCTTTGCATTAGCAGAACTCTGGAGTCTGGCACTCATTCTTACACTTCACATGCAGTGTGTTAAACGTTCTCTGTTGCGTTTTCATGTAAACAAACAGTTTTGTTTAGATTTTACATTTCTCACCACATATCCTCAAGGCCTACAAAATATGTTGCATGCATTACATGAATCAGTTTATGCATACATGGTTATGTTTATACAGCATGAGTGAATGAGGATCGGATGAATTGTGGAGTAAAATCTAGTATCAGCTTTGGATTCATACGTCCATGTATATGTGTGTGGCTGTGTAGTGTACGTATGCTGCAGCCTCCAGTTCACTCGCTCAGTCCTTTTTCACAGTCAGATTATGTTCTCCATCCCTTTGTTCTTTTCATGAATGTCCAGCAGTGTGCACTTAACAAGGGGTGGATGACTTGTGCACAAGTGGCTGCTCAAAAGAATGAAAGAAAAGTTGAAAGTGGCAGTTCTGAGGTCAGTCTGAAATCTTGTTATTGATTGATCTATTGGAGATGCAATATGTGACAAAACTGCTGAGGACATTCTTTATAAGTGTGAGGTCTCCCACATGTACAAATATGAAAATCTTGTAAAATGTGTTCCCAACTTAAGGAGTGGTTTTACATTCGATTTTAGATTGTTGAAATTCCTCATATGTTTTTGATCTCAGCAGTTTGTGTGTCTCTTTATTTGGGTGCAAAGCCAATTGTAAAGTAAAGTGTATTTTTACTTGTTCGTGTGAATGTGTGCGAGCATTCTTTTTATGTCCGTGCGTGTGTATGTTTAAGCTCCTCAGCCCCTAACAATTCACAGCCAGCTGAGTAGCTAATTTGTTGCCTTTTAGTTATGTTAATGCCACTTAATTACAGCCCTGGTGGGAACTTAAGACACTCACACACACTCTCTCTCTTGCTCTCTCACTCTCACTCTCACACACACACACACACACACACACACACACACACACACACACACAC
>JBBPCS010000359.1:8785585-8800057 GCA_037974645.1 Hollardia meadi
GAGAGAGAGAGAGAGAGAGAGAGAGAGAGAGAGAGAGAAGGAGAACAGAAGAACCGAAGGGATGAATGGGAGAAGAGAAAGGAGTGAGAATGGGAGGGAGGTATATTCGGGGGGAACCAGCACAGTGGATTAGAGAGGACAGATTAAGCTCCTGTGTGGAATACACGTTGTGGTGAAAGAATTAAAGAATTGAAAGGACGACTTAGTGGACGGTGGGTAGATGAAGTCTGCCCCTGTAGGAGCGGAGCGAGAGCGACAGAGAGAAATAGAAGGAGAGACAGATTTTAAAATAACCGGTCACACTGCAGAAAGGTCAGAGAAAACACTGAATAAAATTCAGGAGAAGACTGGAAAGTTCCAATGAAGATTCCCTTCTCTAGTTTTTTTTAGGGAATTTTTTAATGAGTAAGTTTGCACAGTGTAGACCAAGACAGGGGCTTATACCCCACCTAGTGGTGAGAATGAGACATCACGAGAGATTAGAGCAGAGATGAGCTTCTAGAGTTCTGTGTACCGCCTGGGAAAAAAGTTTATTTAAGCCGATACATAAATTCAGTTATGTATCCAAGGTAATTTAGGTTTGTACTTTCTCATAGTAGCTCACACATATGCATTTGATCAGATAGGTCAGAGTGTGCGGTAGCTACTCTGTAGCCGTTTGTAGAGTTCAGTGACTTTCTCATGGGCACTCAGGCAGATGAGCAAGATTACATAAAACTACTGTCCCAGTTTTCATGAAACTCATGGAAGGGTTTAGTGTGGGCCAAGGAAGAATCCATTATCTTTCGGAGTGGATCCGAATCACAAGGTGAATACATCAATTATTTTTCACTTTGGTTAACATTTCGAGATAGGGAATTTGGCCTTGGTGGAATAAATGCCATAAAAACCAGTAGATGGTAGTTAAGTCCAGTTGTGACTAATCACAGCCAATTGTGGAAACAAACCCCATATCACAATCTACATTCATGGGTAGCAGTAATCTTCTGGGGTAGCCGACACATCAGCCGGCTCAAACTTCATACAGAAAGCTATGGTTAAGTAGCACTTGGGGACAGTAGTTTCACAATAACAAGCAATAATATTGACATGTAAAAGTTGACTATTGGCCTTTGATGGATCTATTCATTCTCTGAGTGCCTTTCTAGTTTGTTAATTGTTTTAAATTTTACTTATTTATTTCTTATTTCTTATTCACATTTACTAATTAATTGTATTATATGTTATATATTATGTATTTTCTGCATCACTTTAGAGTCCCAAATCTATACAACACTCTGGAAAGCTGCCTATGAAATTTCTATTTTGTTACCTAGAAAAAGTACAATGTGTCAAGGCCAAATTGACTCTTCATCATGTGTTAAAGAGAGTGATCAGTGATTGTGAGGTAGAAGTCATGATTACAGGGAGTAATCCAATGAACAGACATGAAATGTGTGTATGTTTTGCATATTTGTTGCTTCTCTGATGTTTTGACATTTACAGATAAATCTAAGATTGTTTCCTCATAATTCATAACTCTGTTCCTTTGATATTTGCAGCCTACTCCCATCAGACCAGTCTCCCTACAGTGATGTGTCCTCGCTGCGTGCCCCACTTCTCAACGGCCCTCCCCAAGACTGCCGAGCTATGTATAATCCCATGACTCCCAGTATGACTCATGGCTCAGGGCCAGGACAGGGGATTGGCCACTGCATGGATCAATACATGAGGCCCCCTCAGGCCCCACCGCCACACAGTATGATGGGACACAGAGGCATGCCGCCCACAGAGGGTGAGTCAGAGTATCTGTTACATCTCCTTAAACTCACAGCTGCTACTGATTTGGACTTAAAGATACCTGAGAGTAAGACACAAAGACTACCCAGAACAGGAAAGATCAGCACTCTGGACTGATCTAAATTACTCTGTTAACTTCAAGAAAAGGTGAAATAAACATTAAAAAATAGACCCTGTAAACATAAAATATGTAAATAGTGAATTAATTAATTGAACAGATGCCAGTGGGGCTGTTATATAATAATGTACTGCGTGTGTTGAATAATGCCACCAGGGAGTGTCTATTCTTTAGCACACACAGGATTGGGTCTAGGGCGAGTTCAACTGTTTCAAAGAAGCTACTAATGTGGATGCTGGTGCATAGTGTTCAATGCCTCTGCGTCAATTTTACTTCACTTACTTTACCAGTTCTTCCTATTTTGTCTCATTTGCCTCAAGAGGAACGAGTCTAGACTATAAAACCTCCCAGGATAGTTAACTATCTCCCTCCCTCACATGTAAGTTCAGAAAATCTAGATTTTACAAGTGCTTCTTGCAGCTGTACTTAAAACTTGAAATGACACAACTGTCCCTGATGCAACAACCCTAATGCAAGTAGCTATCCTTTCTTGCTGAAGCAAATCGCACTTGTAAGATGCACCAGACTGCAGGTCAACACATGTGCACACTGGCTGCACTGTGGGTTACAGTAACCCAGAAACCCTTTGTCTGCCTCGCTGGCTTTAAAAGATGTTAATGTGGATCTCTGCACTGGTATGTTTCAATATTTCATTAATGTCTAACAGGTGGCAATAGCACCCTTTACTGCAACCAGAACAACATGATGTCCTCTCATCACAACTTCTGCCAGATTCAGCCTAGCTCTGATCAGATTGGCTCAGGCGATGGTAAGTTAACACCACTGTTTCCTCAAAATATGAATGTAAATGTCTCTAAAAGATTTTGCATAATCAAACCTAAACCTCCTGCTCTTGTTGTCCTCTGTTCCCCCTTAGGCTCGAGGTTCTCCACACCTCGTTCCATGCTGAAGCTGAGTAAAAAGAGAGCTCTGTCCATCTCCCCTCTGTCTGATGCCAGTGTCGACCTTCAGACGGTGATCCGGACATCACCCAACTCCCTGGTGGCATTTGTCAACTCTCGCTGCAACCCCAATGGGGCCAGTTCTTATGGCCATCTCTCTGTGGCCGCCATGAGGTCAGATATTGCTCCACTCTATGTTGAATTGATTTTAAATTGATTGATTTGTTCACCTTCATATATATATACTATTTCAGCAAACTGGTTGCATTAATGTTTATTGATTTTAATACCTCACCAGTTCCATCAGCTTTTATTCTGCTACGGTTGACGTACTGTTGTCTTTTTCTGTTACTCAACAGCCCGTCCCTCGGCTATTCCAGCAATATAAACTGCCAATCCAGGCAACAAGGTTCCATGTATGTGGGAGGCGGGGGAACGCCTCTGGGTGGACACACATCGAATCCTTGTCAAGCTTCCCGCTTGCCTCCCCACAATCCTCGGCTCCACGCTCCACCCAAGCATGGACATGTAAGGCAGTCCCCTCACTCACTTTACAAATCAGTCAGAGCAATTAAATGTCAGCGCACTGCTTCTGACCGCTGGGGTGGAAGGGATGAATGGGAGGTGGGAATAGGAAGCAGGTCTAAAGTAGTGAGAATTAAAATCTGTTATAATTGTAGGAATGTGAATGACTGTAAGAGACAGGTGGTATGGAGTGTGTTTTGTTTTGTAGCTGAAGACAGAGCCAGGCCTGGGAGGGGTGATGGATGGCATGAATGTGAAGAGCCTGGAGGAGAGGTCAGAGGGAGATGTGGCCAGTCCGTCTTCCACTGGCACTCAGGTACAGTCTTATTTTCACGAGCAGTTTTAAAACATTTATATTTTAGTTTTGAGTCATGAACAGTGAATGGATGACAAACAAATTGCCCTTGGTAAATATGCTTGACTGATATGGGCTGCAGGTGTTTTCTTGTTGACCAGCAGTCACAGCATGCAATGAAAGTACATTTTTGCAGCTTTGACTGTCTGTTTTAATGTAGTTGTAGTTTGCAAAGAACCTCCATCATATTAGCCGAACATGACTGGCTGATCTGATATGTAATATAGGGTAAATGTGGGCCTATACCTGGCTTTAAGATAAATGCATGAGTACAATTTCATGTATGTTTGTGCACTGTTTTCTCATGCTTAAGCCATGAACTTCTGATCTGTACCCATATGTTTCATCAGGACCCTCTCCTGGGTCTACTGGATGGCAGAGATGACTTGGACAAGGAGGATGGGAAGCCTGAACAAGAGGCCATATATGAAACCAACTGCCACTGGGAGAGCTGCAGCAAGGAGTTTGACACACAAGACCAGCTAGTTCACGTAAGAGATACATCAACTGATAGATATTGCAAAATAAAGAGGAAAAAAACAGGAAAAACTAATTTTTGGCAAAAAGGCCTCGACAGTTAATCATTCGTATGTCTCTCTATTTATCTGTTTATCGAACAGCACATCAACAATGAGCACATCCATGGAGAAAAGAAGGAGTTTGTGTGTCACTGGCAGGAGTGCTCTCGAGAACAGAGGCCTTTCAAAGCCCAGTACATGCTGGTGGTTCATATGCGCAGACACACAGGAGAGAAGCCACACAAGTGCACTGTGAGCAGGCTATATCTTTGTCTATGTACTCTGTTTTTGTTTGTGTCATCTAGTTTATTACACGTGCAAGCACTAAATTGACAAAAGCACGAAAGCTGCTGCTTATATTGCCACATTTTACATCTATCATCCAGTGTCATCATTAAGTGCTGCAGCAGAATATTACTTATAAAGGCCGCTGTTAAATATTCAGCTACGTCAGTTATGATGTCCTTATGTTTAACTGGACATTTGTGGCTCGACATCGTGTTTGCTGATATTTAATTGTTAATTAAAAAATATTGCCAGTGTAGCTTCACTACCTGGTGGCAGGTCTGGCAAAACTCAATGAGTGGTCTATCCTCTGTGTTGATACTGTCATACCTTGCTAATTTAATTGACCAAGCTATGCTGTCGATGTTTGTCGAACCTTTTCTCCTTTGAAGAGCATGACAATGCCTGTATTTTAGTTTCGATATGAGACTCATTAAGGCAAACTTAAAGGTAAAAGGCAGGCGAGGGTCAAAACAAAGAATCAGTCAAAAACCAAACAATATCCAATGGGACTCCAAAATCCAAAACTCCAATAATTAGGCAAGGAACTAAGGTACACATGGTAATATGCACAACGTACTGACAAAGCCAAAAGGGAACACACAGACTTTAAAGGGCAGGTTAACAAGGAGCAGATGAAACTATTCAGGGCGGGGCAGACAATCAATGTGGAGGGAAAAGAACAAAGGGAGGAAGTGTAAAGCAGGACAAGATATACAAGGAAAGGACTACAAAATAAAACGGGAAATAACAAACTAGAAACTCACACGATAACATAGGAAGTAACTAACACAGGAATATAAACTACAAACTCAAAACCATAACACACTTAAACCAAAACCATGACATTAAGGTTATTGAAAATTGTTCAACTTCGCTGTTGTTTAAAACCTGTTGTATAATTCTGTTTTAGTTTGAAGGCTGTAATAAGGCCTACTCCCGTCTGGAAAATTTGAAGACCCACCTGCGCTCTCACACTGGAGAGAAACCATATGTGTGTGAACATGAAGGCTGTAACAAAGCCTTCTCCAATGCTTCAGACCGGGCCAAGCACCAGAACCGAACTCACTCCAACGAGGTACTGTAGTGCACACCACTGAAAAAAATAAAGTAATCTAGTTTGAACAATATCTTGACAGCTAAATTTGTTTGCTGTCGTGGCTTTGTTTATTATTAACAGTAGTAAACTGTTTATTATTAACATTGTAGTAAACCATTCTTTATCTTTCCAAGGCTAACAGATAAGTAAGTTAAATTTTTTATTACATTGGCTAATTAGGTTAGTTAGTTATATTAACTAATAGGTTAATTAATATAGTAATATAGAGTCTTGTAGAGATTCACACTTCTGCAAATATTTTGTATGTCCATAATATCATGTACAGCACATCAGGAAAAATGTACTGACATTACTTTGTATTGTACTTTGTACTGTACTTAAATAACTTATGTCATACTGTATTTCAGTATCAGTAAGGTTGCATCCTTACAACAAATGCCAAAAGTTCAAAGTACATATGGTTTGCTTTGAAACTCCCAAACCCACCCCACAGAGTGTGTGTGCATGTAATGGGCAGTGTGTGTATGGTCCACTCTTACGAATCTTATGAAGTTGTTTTCTCATGATAAATTATCTCATTATCTCCAGAAATTGGCCTTTTGTTTATTTGAATTAATAAAATAAATGAACTTGTTATCAAGAGAAAACAAACTTTGTTATCTCAAGTTAATGAAACAATTTATTTATCTGCATCTTAAAAAATATATAATTGCAATCACGACTGTTTGCACTTCCCTAGGTATGCAAGATTATGTACACTCAAACAAGATTTTGTGTGCTCTTTTACAGAAACCTTATGTATGCAAGATCCCTGGCTGCACTAAGCGGTACACAGATCCGAGCTCTTTGCGTAAACATGTGAAGACAGTGCATGGCCCTGAAGCCCACATTACTAAAAAGCATCGTGGAGACACAGGACCTCGACCCCCAGGTTCAGCCATGACCCCTGGAGGCCAGAGCTCTGAACTGCTTCTGGAGAAAGAGGAGACACGAAGGGATGACTGCAAACTGTTGGCTCCTGAGACTGCTCTGGTGAGTGATAAATAGAATTTCTGCCCTGCAAGGTCCTTTTAGATGTAAGAACATAAACAAAGCTCTAATGTTAAAAGCACCACATCCATAGTTTTTTGGGTTTTTTTTAGCCCATTAGGTACATATATCATCACATATACTTAACATTTCTGCCATTTGAGGGATGTCAGTAATTTCAGTAAATGATACATGGCAAGATAATACATTACTTCTTTCAGAAATCCCAGCCAAGCCCTGGTGGTCAATCATCCTGCAGTAGTGAACGTTCTCCCCTGGGGAGTGCCAACAACAATGACAGTGGGGTGGAGATGAACCTGAATGCAGCAGGCAGTCTAGAGGATCTCACAGCACTGGAGGATGGAGTTGGAGGTGGAGGAGGAGGAGGAGAACCAGGAAGTGTAGGAGGAACAATGGGAATGTCAGCACAGGCTTTGAAGAGACTCGAGAACCTGAAGATTGACAAATTGAAGCAAATCCGCAGGCCAACCCCTCCTGCCCGCTGTGCCAATAACAAGCTACCTGCACTTCCGGGTATGTTCTGTGATGAAATAAAAATTAATATTCAGAGCTCTGTTTTGGGCCTAAAAACTGAAGTGTGTTATTATAACATAACCGATGTGTGACTGATAAAGGATTCAGGAATTGTTTCAATGTGACATCTAAATTGACATTTTTGGTTTGTATTATTACTATTTTTAAGCTGTTTCCTCCTGGATATTCATTTCCAGGTCCAGGGGAGAATATGGGAATGTGCGCACCTTCTCCTCTCCTCTCAAATCGACGAGTTATGGAACTGTCCAATCATGAATTAGGAGGTGGCACATCGATCGGCTGCTCTTCTAATGAAAGGAGAGGAAGTGGCACCAGCAGTCTAAGCTCTGCATATACCGTCAGCCGTCGGTCCTCCATGGTGTCTCCTTACCTGTCCAGCCGGCGCTCCAGTGAGGTCTCACAAATGGGAGGAACAGCAGGGGGAGGATGTCACCTCTTTGGCTCAGAGCAGAGTGGATCAGATCCCCTCTCTCCTGAGACCAATCGCAGAGGAGCTCCATGTCCTGGAGGAGGAGGATTGCCAGGTCTTCCTAATTTAACACCTGCTCAGCAATACAGCCTAAAGGCCAAATATGCTGCGGCTACTGGTGGACCACCACCCACTCCTTTACCCAATATGGAGCAGACAGGTACTCCAGGCAGAAGAGGGGGTGTTTTGAGTGAGTACCAGGGCCAACCTCTGCCCCCTTTCCTTCAACAAGGTGGTCCACGTAGGCACAGTGCCAACACAGAGTATGGCACCGGTGTTATCTACCCTCACCAGGCTCCAGGTAACAATAGCAGACGAGCCAGTGACCCGGTTCGATCAGCAGCAGATCCACAAGCTCTCCCCAAGCGTTTCAATAGCCTTAACAATGTAGCCCTGATGGGCCGAAGGAATGCGCTGCAGCACCGTGGCTCTGACACCAGTCTTGCCCGCCACATGTACTCCCCTCGGCCACCCAGCATTACAGAGAATGTAATGATGGAGGCTATGAGTATGGAGCCCCACCTTGCCCCCGTTGATTCCAGGGATCGTTCCTTGATGATGCCCTCTGGAGAGAGAAGCTTCATGGGATACCAGCAACAACATCAAACTCATAGAGGAGTGGGAGGTGGAGCTTCTCTTTCAAACCAACTGTCTCCAAGCCATGACTCTCTGAGCTGCCCCGACCAGGCTTATATGCAAGGGCACTACCAGAACCAGGGAGGGGAAGTCACTTCCAGGGCTGGTGGAAATTCAATTGGCCAAGCAAGGCCCATTCGCTCAGATGGTATGTCTAATACTCTTCTCCAACAGGCTGAGTACAGTATGAGCACCTGCCAGCTCAGTCCCTCAGCCCCCCATTACCCTAGCATAGGCCAGGATGGTGATGCTGGAGGCCCTTGGAGTGAGACCCACAGCCAAATACAAACTTCCAGTCATGCTCTACAGAACCAGCGAGGAATGCAGTATTCAGATACCAGCCTGCAGCCTCAACAGACACAGGCCACCTTCAACAATCAGACAGGCCTCTACAACAGTCCTGATGGAACCCACAAACTCGTCATCAAGCCTGAGCAGCAGTTCCACCCTGGGATGGGAGGTGGAGATGCCTGTCAAAGTGCTAAGCTCCAACAGCAGCGGATGCTCCTCCAGCAGACTCAGGGTTACCCACAGCAGACAGCCCAAGTCATGATGAGGAATTCTAATAATCCCAGCTGTGACTTTCAAGGACAGAACCAGAACTCTTTTGCCAGTGGAGGTGGTGTGAGCTTGGGCTGTGCTGGTAATGCGCTTTCAGATGGGCAGAGGTCAGAAACCCCCATGATGCAGGTAAAGGAGATGATGGTGAGGAACTACGTTCAGTCCCAGCAAGCACTCATGTGGGAGCAGCAACAAGAACAGCAGCAGCAGCAGCAGCAAAGTGGAATAAAACCTCCTCTATCTGATAACATGGATATGAGTGCCCAGACGGCAATGATGCAGCACAGTCCGCAGCACCAAAATCAGACTCTTTACTCCAATCAGCCATATGCATCCTACCCTAATCAGAACCTGGTCATGAGCCCTCACAGTCAAGGGCCTAGCTCTGTGACACCTAAAGACCAGCAGATGACAGGTCTCCAAGGCTCATTTTATGGTCAGGAGATGGTGGTCCCCAGGCCTCCTCAGGGACGGAAACCTCTCAGCCGTCAGAACAGCTTGTCACAGGTAGGAGGAGTCTTCCTGGGTAGCCCACCCCACCTCAGCCCTGTCCACTCTGCTTCCAGCCCCAGGCGAGGGGTCCGACTTCCTCCAGTTCATCATCCACAGCACCCGCAAAATGAAATGTTCTCTCCTCCAAATAACAACAATATGTACTGCTCAGGTCAAATAAACATGGATATGGACAAACACATGGACCCCCAGAACGGACCTTGTCTCAACCAGCAGCACAGTATGGGGTCCAGCCTGGATCCAGCAGGTGGCACAAAGTCTGCCCCCTTGGCTCCCTATCCTGAATCTGGCCCCATCTCTAATGCCTTAGAAAACCTGGATCTGGACAATGCTCGCATAGATTTCACCTCCATCATCGATGATGCTGAGTCATCCTCATTCAGCCCAGTCAACAATACCCTTCAGTGTCAACCAGGGTCTTCCTCCCAGGCATCATCCCGCCTCACTACCCCCCAGACTTCTGTCAGCCTAGCTGCAGGCTCTGGTCTGTCCAACATGGCTGTGGGCGACATGACATCTATGCTTACCTCGCTGGCTGGGGAGAATAAATACCTGAACACTCTGTCTTAGAAGAAGACTGTGCCATCTTTTTTCCAAACTAACAATCAAGTAGAGAGGCCTTAGCCAGTTCTAACTAGGTCTCTGTTTGAATTGAGATCCCACATGGAAATGTATGTAGCCCAGTATTCAGAGGTAACCAGTCTAGAGTTTAAAACCATAAGTCTTGTCACTTGATTTTCTCTGCTACATTGCAAAAAAAAAGCCCAGTTAGGCTAAGATAGACAGACTTTTGAATTTATCATTTCATGTAACGGATCATTGGTCTGGGCTGTTTTATGCATCCCCATAAGCCTTTACATGTGATCCCATCAGAGGTTTCAAAACTGAATTCCCCACACAAAAACCTTAAAACCAAAGGTGCCTGATCAGCCTCCCTTGCTGTATTGTTCCTTCACTGCCTTGGTACTTGGTGTTTTTCTGTGCCTAACTATAAGGCACAGAGCTACATTGCCTGATATGAAGCTGATACTGAACTTTTTCCAAACAGGCATTCCAGTCACATAGGACTGTGGCAACAGTGGAGCAGAGAAGGGTGCATGTAAATATGTTTATATACATTTATATATGTTGTGTATATGACAATGAGACAGTGGATAGATCACCCCTGTCTTGTGATGGACTACCTGGATTCTGAAGGCCAATGTTCAGAGTCCCGGAGTTTGTAAGATGGTGTTTCGAAGAGCTGAGCTGAAGACTAAATATATGCTTTTAGTGATGGAGAAATCATTTCTCGGTGCTACTAGATATTAATCTGTATTGCTAAGGATTTCTTCCTTGTCACGAACAACACACTCTTTATAGTGGCATATCAGTATTCCCCCACTTGCACAAATGCAGTCACGGACACACACATAGCCTACACACAGACACTCAGGGCTTGTTGGTGTTTGAATCTTTGGTGTTCAAGTTATATGTATGTCATAATTGCCTTTCCAGAGAGAGAGTTTGCACTCCACATGTTTACTGTAAGTGTTGCTAAAGCAGCTGTGTATTTTTTTCAGTGGTGTTTATAACTGCAAAACAGAAAGGGCCTTGCTTTTTCTAAGGTACATACATGGGGTGTAATATGTAAAGTAACAATCCCCTCTACATTACAGTATGTCTGATATATACACACATAATGCCTTTGCTCAACATTAACCCATCCCATGACTCGTACATGACTCAGCTGAGGATGACGGCCATTTTTAATGGAACCTGAGTCAGCTGGTTTGTATCTGTTAACAGATCAGTAATAGTTGCCTACATTTAAGAAATTGAGGTACATTTATAGTAGAGTGTTGCTGCACATTGGCTCTAATCCCAAAGAGGAGTTATTAGGAAACATCTGCATTACTAATTCAGGACAGGGATTAGGAAGTATTAAAACACATATTGTTATGTGTACACTGAGGTACTTTTGTGCAACTATTAAGCTGTATCATATGGAAGAAGGCTGCAGCTCTTGGTAGGAGGACTAATTTTACACTGTGGCTTTGCACTGACTATAGCACTGTGCGGAAAGGTTTCTGTCTTTTATGACTATTCACATGAACCTAATTTTGATAGCGATAAAAAGAAACATCACAGTATTTTTTAATAGTCATTCAAGAACACATCTGAGCACAGCTAGACCCAATAAGGCCACATTGAACTATTGCTGAAGCATTTTATGTGACTTTTCAGAATAAAATAATGGCATCGCTTCAAAGTTTACTAAGTATTAGCAGGACTGAACAATTCTTCATTTTGTAAAGAGTACAACCTACCAAAGACACCTTAAAATGACTGAGAAAACGATGCACAAATAGTCTATTTTAACACAACACTAACATTAGCAATAAGGACATGAACATTGACTGATAGTGCTGTTCTTTAGAATGTATGAGATGTTTTGTATAAAAGTATCTTTTATATTAATGGTCTTTATGGATGTTGCCTTGTATGTGTGTGTGTGTTTGTGTGTGTGTGTTTTTTAAAATGTTTTTTTATAACTCATCCTTCATTCTGACTTTTTTGCTGGCAAAAGAATATCACCTTTAGCAACAAAAAGCTATAATAGTAGCATTAACTATAATAGACAAAAGCCAAGTGTTATATTTTGTGTACAATTTTCTACATTTTTATACAAATGTGCTATATTTTACCAGTTTATGAATAAACCTGTTCAGTGGGATGGATGCAGAATATTTGTCAAACTTGTCTCTTCATGTCTGTTGTAGAGTGATGTGGTGTCGTGATAGTGCTCAAATGCTGTAATTAACCACATCTGCACATTTTACACATCAAGGAGTTTGTTTTAAGCTTGTATTATATAATTGTGATTTTAGGATAAGGACTCAAGGATCCATAAAACAAATTTCCAGGGTAAATACATTTGTATAATCTGCTGGAAGACATTTGTGTCTGTCTGCTGAATGAATGCAATTACTCCTTTCCTCCAATAGAGTGCAGCACAGCCTGAGATCAAGCCCAGAGAGCCAACAGTATTTCTCTTTCATTCACTACAAATGAAGCCCTACAGCATCACTTGAATGCTCAATGTAGTCTAGGCTTTATCTCTCTCTTAGCTGTCAGTCTACCCAAGTGACCAATTTGAGGACATTTATCCTAAATCATCTTTGCCCTTGTCCTTATTGGAGTCATTGTTATCAATTTGATTTAGACTTAAATGTCCTGGCAGCCTGAGCTACGGTGATCCGCATGGCTTCTACACTAACTAAGGGGATTAACGTTAAAAAATGGCCGCCCTTGGTGACATCAGTGCTTGGACAGGCTCTCTGTGGTCAGTGGGGATTGGCACTGTGGGCTCCTGAATGCTTTAAGAAAGAAAAACTACACAAATCTTGCTCTTAAAATAGTATCAACCTGACATATGCCCTTTAAAAGACATCAACTAAGAGAGTTGTGGGAAATCTTGGAGAGGAAAAGAGCAAGTTGATATCCATGAGCTGTTTCATGACACTGTACACCTGTGGTTCCCGATCACGTTGACTTCTTGTGACTCGCTTAAATGACGTCTATTTGTGACCTCACGCCACAGGATATGCTGGTGTTTAAGTGAGTTATGAGCAGTGCAACCAAAGACTGATTCTCGAGCAAAGTGAGAGAAAAGACAGAAAATAAATCTGATTTTCTATAACAGACGGGTTTTCTTTTTCTCCCTCTCTTCCTTTTAATAACCTTGTATCCCTCCGCCACGTTTATAATCACTGTACTTAGTACTTAAACTAGCCTATATGACCAAATCATAGCATAAATATAAATAATTGGAACCTAATTAAAATTGGGTACTTACACCATGGTTACTGAAATTGACTTTGTCTTGCCAAGACAAGTGTAAGAAACAACCTATTAGTTTTTCTAAATAGGCGCATTAATTATCGGTAACCATATCAACAGCACCTACAGTATCCCTCAACCAGCTAACTCAACTAGCTAACTCTCACTTTTAACTAACCAAATAACGGGTTCAACTGATTACAAGCACATTTTTAAAACTTCCTGAGGGTTTGAACACGTCCGTGGTAAGTTGCAATGCATCACTAAAATATTTGAAAACTATTTTCGTCACTTTGTAGGCTAATGTTATACACACCCCGGTGTGTGCTAACGCTGTCATTTAATCTGGTTGTTGAATGTTAAAAGATGATTTACAGTCAGTTTTATGTATTATTAAATGGTATCACCACCATTACTTTTTACAGTGTTGTCTCATTTTGGTTCAGGAGCCGCAGTGTTCTTGGACTATATTGGCAGTGTGGTGTTGTGGCATGGCATAGACGACTCACGGCAGCCGCTAGCCACAGCCTGGCAGTGATGCTAAAGTTGACTCATTCGCTCCAAGGCAAGGGGAAGTTCTCCTGACGGGCTGCTTACTGATTTACAATCTGGCGTGTCCACAGTTGTTATTCGAAACAAAAGATGAATCTCCACCACAGGGTCAAATAAGGTGTTTGTAGGAAGAGTTGCAGATAGGGGAAGAGAGGTAAAAACAAAAACAAAAAACAGAATTCAGAACTTTATGGTTCAACGTTAAATACACATATTTGTAAAATATTAGTGCATGTTAGAGCTGCTACAGCCCATACACCTTGCTAAACTTGAAGAAGTCGTAAATACGTAGGCTACATCAAAACTTGGCTTGACTCATCATCAGAGATAGGTGTGTTTGAGCATGTGTATTTCAAAACGATATTCTTGAGCGGGGAATGGACAGGAATGCATAAAGTTAGACAGCACTGATGCAGAGATCGTATTGTCGACTCTTTACAATGTGATCTCTGCTTTTCTGTAGAGTTACAAATGGAAATGCCAAAATAAGAACAGAGTTTTTCAAATGCAAAGAAGTGGGCAGAATAATGACTTTTCTCTTTTCTTGTCTTGCCATTCAGAGGGAGGCTTTTCTTTTCCTTTGTCACTTAGGTTGGCATATAATTAACTCCTGCTTAATATGCTGTTTAAGGGCTCTCCTCCCCATGCAAGAAGCTTTGAACCCATAGACCACAGTCAGGGACAAAACCCCAGTGGGACTGCTTCCTCACTGCTCCTCCTTGTGTGTGTGTGTGTGTGTGTGTGTGTGTGTGTGTGTGTGTGTGTGTGTGTGTGTGTGTGTGTGTGTGTGTGT
>JBBPCS010000359.1:8800157-8811887 GCA_037974645.1 Hollardia meadi
TGGATGTATGCGCATCACTTTTTAAAAAAACCGCTCCCAGGACCCCTGAAGCACCTCGGCACCTATGTGACCCTTATCTGCAGCAAAGTTTATTGGCCCCCCCCCCCGCTCGTCCAACTCCTCTCCTCCCTCTCCTCTATCCATCCCACCACAAAAAGCTGTGATGACCCTTCTGTCCCTCTCTTTCTCTGGCCCACTCCCTCCCCACCTTCAGGATGCTTTCTCTTCCAGAATCCATTAAGACAGAAACCCCCATAGTTGTGATGGGTGAAGGAATGAAGGGGACTCTATATTGGTTTTTTTAACTGATGATGAGCTGATAATGTTTTTTTTGTTTTGATCACTCGCTTCACAGAAAGGATGGTAGCTTCATAATTGCTATGCAGTTACTAAATTTGTTTATTATTTAAAACTTATGCTGTAATGCTTATGTCAAATCTTGACTGTATGGCACTACAAGGCCATCTTATTGTTCATGAGGTCGGTTCTTGTTTAATATCATTTTTAGTGATGTTTTTTACGAAAGAATAGCAGTGATAATGCATTACCAATGCCATTACCATTACCAAAACACATGAAATCATTGTATGATTAGCCCCAGAGTTTACTTGTCGAGTGTGATTTACATACATCAATTGAATCATCTGTTTTTGTTCAGTGTAATCTGTCTTTTAAGTAACTCTTACTTCTATCAAATGTTTCACTGTGTCAGATCCTAGTTTGTTTACTCCGCTGACAGACTATGTAGCAGCACACATAATGTACCGTGAAAAGCTACCCGGCTCGCCTGTATTATCTCGCAGAGTTACTAAGAGGTGGGGGGCACAAGAAAGCCAAGGTGGGGGTCCTGAACGCCGCGTTAAAGTTTTATTTCGGATGTTTTTTTCAGTTGCAAAACAGATTACAGTCCAGGTTGCAACACAAAGGACTGTCAATGCACCACTTCCTACAGCCATCCAGGGGTGAATGGGGCGCAGGACGGGGTCCTCTCCAGGGTACTTGAGCGCAGGTGCGACGTGCATAACAGTCGAGCCATAAAACATGACATGGGAGGGGGGGGACTGCGCACATACCTGATCTCGTTAACCTGTATTAGTATAATCTATTGGAGGTGAAAATGTAGCAAGATGAGCCGCTGGAGTTAACAGCCTCATCTGCACCGTGTAAGGAGCGCAAATGAGAGGCAGATTCACAAGTGAGCAATTCACTTTTCTTATTTGTTATAGCAGCAAAGTCACACAAGTAATGAAACATAAAAAAACGAGGAAAACTGTCAAATCCATTATCAACAAGATCAATCGCTGCGCATCGATTAAGTCCTCTGACTGCGTTCATAGTTCTATTCAGCCTAAATTACCCAGAAACAATAAGTTATATTCATAACTTCGACCATTCCGCTTTAGGTGATATATGGAGGCAATGATCGAGCAGCCCAGTGAATCCCTGCGTTTATATGGAGAAAACCAGAACACACTGATACATCGACGCGCTCGGAGTTCCCTCTCTGAAGAGGAGGTGCAGGGTGGCGAATTTGGGACAACATGTTGTCAAAGTGTTACACTTGGTGTTATTACCGGTGGGTTGCATGAATCGGTCCAACCAACACTGATTAGCCTGCTTTGTAAATGAGAAAGGTGCACGTTTATGATGTCAGGACTGACCCCAGGGCCAACCTTTACTGCTGACATCACGCCTCCTCACGGCTCGTCGCTTCTGCTTGGAGTCCCATCAAGATCTGAGAATCCCGCTGTGACCGAAGGCGATGCCTCATCACCATTCATTCTCAGGCAGCCACTCAGGACAAACACGCAGTCGCACCGCTATCCTGGAGAACTTTTATTTTAAAAAACGAAATAAAGCGTGACGATGACAGAAGAAAGTAGAGGTAAACGAAGGAAACAAGCCAACCCCAGGAGAAATCGAGGTAAGAAACGTGCAACGCTGGAAAGTTTTTATAAAGTGGTAAATGATGCGGGCAGATGTTGCTGCCGCGTCCCGTGTTTATTCCATCTGCAGTTTGTACAACTTCAAACATTTTATTATCAATGTGTGGCAATTGTCTGCACAGCACGTCGACAACATTCATGTTTCAGACATGTTTTTGCGTTCACGGCTTGTGATTGCCTTGCAGCATAAATTGCAGGGATGAGCAGTCAACCTTTCGTCAGGTTGGCATCCGCAGGGATTATTCTACCTGTCTTTGGGAAATAAAAGGTTCGATGTAACAACCTGTGGCTGCACGCGTTTTGTGAAATCTCTTGACCATTGCATACTTTATAGCTATAGGATACATGACAAAAAAAAGTCTATTATTGAAATTAAACTAGGCTATGTAAAAGGATCGACACTGTCTTAAACTTTTTTTTTTGTTATTTTAATGAAGAAATATTTTTGGTCCAGCAGAAAGGCTTCTTAGAGTCCTCTGTTACTGTCGCCTACTACAGTGCGACTCCCTCTTACATGGATGTAAGCTGTAGTTTTGTTGCTGTTCACGCGAAAGCTTGACCTGCTCGGAAACTTGCTAGGATCTTGTGCCTTTTTTAAAATCTTACCTATACCCTATGTCCTGTCTGTAAACTTTCTTGACACGTGACATCAAGTTTTTAAGCGTTAATACTGTTTTTTTATTAAGATTTCTTGTAGTAGGAAGTGGACTGCATCAAAAAAAAAGAAGCTTTGGTTGGATTTTCAACTTGTCCTCTAAAGCTAAGGTGTAAAATCTTTCAATAACTTGATAAAAATAAAAACAGATAGAAAAAAATAAGTCTTTATAAATATGTAAACACCAATAACTTATTTATCTAGTTTTTCTGTAAAATATAAATGTTTTAAAGATGTTGCATTTATTTAAAGTATCCTACAATGGGCATATGGAATTAATTCTGCTGCACATTTTTCTTTTTTTTTCTGTTGTCTGTACTTCTTGCATGATTATCAATCAATCTATACTTATCGAAAAGTAGTGAAAAGCTTCAAGCTTTAGATTATGACTTTACTTCCTATACAACAGTGCAGAGAGAGACTTCTGGACACTGAATGCTGAATTAAGAAACTTTGTTGAGACTTTGTTCTTCATGCATCAGATAGTGCCTTGTTTGTATGTGGCTCAGAACACACAAACAGAAGTGCATGCACACATATATAAACATTTGCTCTTCTGCTCCGCCGATGAGGACTGAAAAGTTATGTCACAATGAAATCTTACTTCCCTAAACCAAAACAAACAAAAATTATACACAACATTGAATGTTTCTCTGTAACCCTAACATTAAACCATTTAAACTAAATAAACCTTATTCCAAATTGTTTGAATACTAATGGGGTGTATGGGTGATGCGTGGCAGCCAGTATCCTGCTGGATCTGTAGTTGATGCAAAATTGTTGGGTGATGCAGGGAAAGCTATGACATATCCTAAACAAACCTAATTACCCCAAATGCAAACAGAACCATAAACCCAGAGTTAGTCACAGAAGTTTTTCATGTTGCTAAACATACACCGACGCACACAAACATTGCTGGCTTTATTCTTAACTCTTCAGGTTCATGAAAGCCACTGTAAACCATGCAGCGTGCTTGTTTGTCTCTGATCTGACACACAGCTGCCCTAAACCTATTTACTATAAGAAGTCTGTTTACTTTTATAGTTTATTAGTTTGCTGTAAGTGTTTCCTCATTTGATTCAGAGAGGTGTGAAGCTCAGCGGGAGTGTCACCAGGGTGAGATCCCCTCTCTGCTTAGCAGTACCGGGTACTTGAGTGTGCATGCGTACACACAAACACACACACACACACCTTTGACTGTCATGTAGCAGTTTGTCGACCGACTGCAGTCTGTTTCACAAATCAGCACCATCACACTGCTGTGAAATCAGCAAGAAGGCACACTTACTGACAAGGACCTGCAACCTTATCAGAGGAAAGATTCAAATTACCACTGGTCATTTTCCAGTTAGTTTTATTGTACCAGTGATGGTGTTTTAATGTGATTATAATAAAAAAAAGAAAGCGAAAAATCCAATACATACTAATGCAATATATTATCAGCTAGGACATACGTATGGACTGCTTTTTTTCCCCGATTGTACTTCAAACTGTTAGTGAATCTGCATGTCGCACATGCAGCAGTGCGTGTGAAAAGTTTGCGTGATGTCAGCATAGAAAAGTGTGTATCAAAGCTCTGTAGGATTTGGAATGTGCTGGGGGCTGGAGGCGGCTGCGTGAGCAGGAAGTTAAAGGTCCTTGATAAAACCAAATGAATTTGGCAGGCCAGACTCATAAGACAGCGATTTGGGGATCCTTTCCAAACCAGAAGAAAGAGAAAAAAGCATAGACAGATTTTTTCTCGGTCTTCAAGGCGCCTATTGATTAGGTCTCTGTCTCCTCCAATAAAAATGTCAATGTTCACCAATCCGAAGCAACGTGACGAAATTACTACTTTCATGGCAGATTGAAAACACCCTTGAGACTAAGGAAAGAAACACGCCCATTTGAAATGATGGCCTGTATTTACTGGATGTGTGTGAGAGATTTTGAGTTTCAAAGAGTGTAAATTAATTAGCTGAGCAATGATAGCCAAAGGTTCAACATCCTTCCTCCAGGCCCGTAGTCAGTTAAATCAATGATTTCTGACATCAAAGGGCATTTGCCTTTTCTCCTTATTGAGAGAGATAACAGTGAAATTCATTCCATATTTTTTTCATCATCAAACATGTTTTTTGCTCAACTAAAAATTACTGTAAAAGTACTGAATAAAGAAAACAGGAGATGATATGTTTATTTTCCTCAACAAAAAAGTACGTCATGGTCTTTTTTTTTTCTTTTTGCAGTTAAACGCATTTATAAAGAAGTTGAAGAAAATAGCTGAATCTTTATTTCAGTTTTTGGAAGACAGCTTTAATGAAGCAACCCTTACCCACTCTATCTTAATGAATTTCTCTGTTGGTGCAGTAGAGACAGTGCCGTTTAGAAGATGTTGTAATTTATCCCAAGTCATCTGCTGTGTTATGTACAGACTGTCCCCCTTTAAACTCAGCAGGCATCTCCGCCAGAATGACATCCGCACGACTGATCAGACTCATTCAAACCCTTGCTCCTGAATCAAATGGAGGATTTTATTTCATGAGGACCCTCACAAACATATTTAGTCTTGTTGCCTTGTGTGCTGTGTTTGATTTTTGAATATCTCTCTTTGTTGTTGAGTTGATGTGCCTTTTTAGGAGGGAACTTTCTCCATGTTTCCCTCAGTCTCTCTTTCTCATTTTTCTTCTTTTTTCAAGTGCCAATTTATTTAAACTCCTTTCCCCTTTTCTTCTTTCTCCTTCATTGATTTCCAAACCCCAGTCTTTGTATGCAGCTGGGGCCCAGCTGTCTGTCTGTGACTGTGTATGTGTGTGTGTGTGTGTGTGTGTGTGTGTGTGTGTGTGTGTGTGTGTGTGTGTGTGTGTGTGTGTGTGTGTTTGTGTGGGTTTTTTCTGGCACAGTGCTGCCACACTGAGCATAGCACACTGTACACAAAGGACTTGAGCAGCAGAAAAGAGAGGGAAAAAGAAAGAGAGAGAATAGGGGGAAAAAAATTGAACATTAAAGACTGATGTGCTTGTACTGTACAGAGTAGAGGGGCTGGGCCTTTTGGATTGGGCCTACTTTAACGGCAGATGTATCGGCGCTCGGGGATGAGGGGTGGGGAGAGCGAGACAGCTATGAAGAGCGCAGGCACCACAGGTTATTACCAGGACTCTTCAAGGGGCTCAGCTCAGGCGTCAGAACCAGCGGGTGGGAGGGACAGAACAGGAAGAAAAGAGTGGAGGATGGCAGAGGTGGGGAGCTGATGGGGTTGACAGGGCCGGAGACAGCGAAAACTGCTCTTCGGTGTAATAGACGAGAGATGGAGGGGTGTGAGGGATAGAGACAGAGGAGATGGGCTGGGAGACAGAATGTGGGAAAAATCCAAGTGCTTCCTCATCTGCTCCTCAATGTTCCCACAGCTCTGTCCCATCCTAGCCCTATGTTTTCGATGCCAAATCTGCACAGTAGTAATGTGGAATCCCTTGATTGAGTCCCTGTGGTTTTTTTTCACATATTTATTCCATTATTACTTATTCTGATGGTTCAGATGTAGCCATGCAGTCCCATGTCTTACTCCACATTCTTGTCGTGTGGCTGCCACACTGTTGATTCACTCCAGGAGGAATTATTTGGAACGTTTTGCAGTGTCATTGCAGGATTAATACACACAGAGGGTTTTTCTGCCATATTAGCTCCTGCACATGACGGTTTGGAGTGGTAGGTTCTCTTTTGTCGAGACGTTACAGCAACATTCCCTTTTCTGCATGTTGCAACAAAATATGCAGTTTGTTTTTTTAATCCACGTGGACTGTTCACAGAAATTAAACTTTTATACAAACAATCATTATCTGGTTCCCTTAGATGACAGTCAAAACATCAGGAACACTTACATTTTCCTTACAGTGTAGAACAGCACCATGGTGAACGCATGACTCCATTAGAAACTTGAGAGCTGAACGTATCTCTGAAAGTATCACACTCCTTTAAAACTGTAAGATAGCGCTAATACCACAGAGCTCATGAGGTGTGTGTGCATGTGTATATATATTGTAGGTGCTTGGGTAAGCACTTTTTACACATTTAAAACTAACTGTAGTTCTTGTGGCTTCTCACTCATATACAGGCATTTCTTCTTTCACATCAAAGGCGTTTTATCTGAGGTTTACATACTTTATAGCTTGATGTTGCAAATTGATCCTTATTCATTCTTGACACATTCCATGTGCAGTGTTATTCTTATATTCTTCGTCATTGCTTTGGCAAGACTTCTCACCATTAAGTCTATTCGTGGCTCTTCCTTTTTTTGTAGACAGCCTGGGTATTATGCGTTTGATATCCTGCACATGTTTGACAGAAGAAAGAGGTTGAAAATGATCCGCATAGGCAGGCTCTCTGCACACAATTTATAGATATGTGCTGTTTTATCACACCTCAAATTAAATTTGGAAACCCTGCTTCAGCTGTCATGTATTATAAGGCCCAGATGGGTGGCAGAGAGAGGGGGAGAGAATGAAAAAGCGACATGGAGGGAGAGGAGAGCAGCCTGGCAGGGAGGCAGAGCCACTCAGCTGGCTGAGAGTGTGCCAGTATTTGCCAGTGAAGTGAAGGAACTCGATATAACAGTAGTTTGATATTGTGGTGTGTAGCAGCAACAGACAGGAGTGGAGAGGCATTTAGGATCTGCCTTGATCACCTCACCGGAGATGGTCATGTGTGTCATGGTCACGGCCATGCCATCACTGATTCACTTCCTGTGTTTCCCTTTTCCCCTTTGTTTCCCTGTGGTCCTATGTTATGCCCCTTTTCTCCTTTCTCAGTTTGCACATCCTCGATTCCTCTTTTCTTTGTCCAAAGACCTACGATGCAGGCTGAGGAGGTGAGGGCAAGGCAGGAGGACAGAGGAGTCGAGGCCTTTGAGACATCCTCGCTTCAGAGCTGTAATTTCAAAACGACAGCAATTAAATATGACGTGTGGCACAGCTGCATCATCTCTCCATTGTTTTCTTACAGCATACCACTCCTTTAGGATCTCTGTCAGATGAGCTTGACAGTGCTCACGACAACTTGTATTTAGTTTTAATTCATATATTGAGGTGAAATGTCATTCAAGAATGCGGTTGGAACAGCACCTTACACAAATGGTGAAGGGCAGAAAGTTTGATCACACATTTGTTCATCTTTAATACAACTTTTGATACAAAGAAACATATTTGTGGAGTCCTGCTGGTTTGTATATTCCAGCTGTGTGTCACACCTCTTTTATTTCAGGGGTGCTGAAAACAGGATACACCTGTGTACCCTGGCTCATAGCTCCTCCGGCTCCTCTCTCCTCGCTCATCTCTCCTCGAGATGCATTTAAGGAATTGAGACATCCATCAAGATGACACGCTGAGCTCAATTGCCGAGTCACAGGCAGAAGGGTGGGGGAGGGAGGAGACGAGGAGGCACAAAATCGTGAAATGAGAAAAGCTTTCTCTGTCTGTTTATTTGTTTGTTGTGGTCTCCCTCCTTCACTCTCCTGGCTTCCAGCACTGCTCTTAATGCACACCTGACCTGCATCAGTCTCGTTAGCCCTGCCCTGTTCCCAGGGTGTTTCTCAAAGTCAAGGATACTTGACTTGGACATTCCGAGAACACACAATGGAACAAGCTAGCGAGTGTTGTGCTGAGTCCATGCCCTGAGTTCAATTGTTGTCATTTTTTTATTTAAAGTTTAATGTGATCTTTTTCCAACCTGTGTCATTGCATCATTGAAAAAGTTTGCCATTTGTAAAAGACCTGCTAAGCATCATGCGCATAGGATTGTGGGTACTTCAGGCGTGCCGAGGATACACACATGCATCCTTGAAAATTTGCTGTGCGAAGGACTCAGTCCTTTGTAGAATTCGGAGCATCCTGGACATTGGAACAGTCCTTCGGCAGCAGTCGATGACGTAGAATCCTTTGAATTCAGCTGTTTGAGGATCCTTCCTTGATATTGAGAAGCACCTCCAGTGTCCCCCAGCCTATCAGCTCCTCTTTTGTTCTCTTGTTTCTTCACCTCATTCTCCTCACCTGAGTTTCTCTGCCCCATATCTCAACCTGCACTTTAACCCCTCATTAATTTAGTTTCTATTTTAGTCCAATTTTGAGTTCAGTCTTTGCCGAGTCAACTGCACAGTTTGCCTCTGTCTTTCAGAGTTTGCCTCTGTCTTTCAGAGTTTGCCTCTGTCTTTCAGAGTTTGCCTCTGTCTTTCAGAGTTGTTATCTTTAATAAATAATTCAACTACTGATCCTGCCTGTCATCTCTTGCATTTGGGTGCAGATGCTCAGCTCATCTTGTAACAATATGGATAAATATGTCTTTTACTGTATCTATTGTTGTATAATACGCAGTGGACAAACCCTGGTTAAGATTAAAAATGTTTTATTATGTGACTTAGATGTTATAACTACTACATCTCTGTAATAAAAACACACACAGAACTAGAATGGCACTCAGTAGAGCGCATACCTCCGCCAAGGCCCAACAGCCCTTTTATTTAAGCCTATTATTAGCCTTATTTTAGCTTTATTTAGCACCAGCTGCAGCAACTCGTGAAACTTTCAGTTTTGCTTTCCCACTTGGCTTCATTGAAATTGGAAATCAGTTTACTACAAGTCATTATGGTCACGACTATGTCCATAGATACTGACATTGGAATAAAGATTACTGGATCTGCCCCTTTATCCGGATCCGCGCCAACATTTAATGAGTTCTTCTTTGGCGCATGCCCCATTCTTCTACCAAGTTTCATGGAAATCCATTCAGTAGTTTTTGCGTAATCCTGGTGACAAATAAACAAACCAACCAACCAACAAACGGACATGGGTGAAAACATAAGCTCCTTGGAGGCCAACTAATTGTCTAGCATTTATTGCAGCCAATATAGCAATCCATCACATTTTAAAGGCACCCATTAGTGCATGTTTGCCTACTGAAAGGGCACCCTAGAGGGCACTCTGGAAGAGCACCTTATCATGTCTTGCATACTAGACCACTCTAGAAGGCACTTTATCATGTTTTATCTGCCACAAATACCTCACAAATGTATTTTATGGTATATGCTGTATTGTAACCTCATAAGGCCTAACTATACCCCACAGTATTTCTGTGTAAGGCATCATCTTCGTCGACCCAGTCGACCATCGATCATAAACTCTATGTGCAAACAAGGGTTGTTTACGTCTATCAGCCAGGTGAGAAAAAAGTAGAACTTGGACTGACAACCAGAAAGGCATGGCAGAGATCAGCCAGCCAACTCCCCCTCTTCCCCTCTGTCTCCTTGTACCTGTGATCACCTGGCACCACCACCTTCATCTGACCTCCCACTCTCTGTCCCACACACACACACACACACACACAGATACTGTACATACACATAGTTACCTGGGAGGGAGTAAACACATTCCATCGAGCAAACATGCTTCACTGATTTTTAGGCCCACCTTTAAGGCTTTAGGTCTTTCGGTATTTTACATACTCTATCACTGTCTGTCTGACTCCCTTTCTCTCCCTCTCTCTCTTTCACTCTCTCTGTCGCTCTCTCTATCTCCCTCTCTTTAACTCTCTCTCTCTCTATCTATCTATCTCTGTCTCTGTCTGTCTCTATCTCTCTCTGTTGATTTTGTTGGCAACATCTCATTTTTGCACATTTCCACTTTGTCTCCACCAGTTACTTTTAGACACTTTTAGACAGTGAAGACATAGCCTCTGCAGATGCTGCATCATAGGCAATAAATCTGTTTATTAATTCCGTCAGTCAATCATTCTGTTTGCATTGCATACATATTACTGGCGTTACAAAAAAGGAGCTTAATACTTATTGTTTATGCCTTTAAATGTAGTCCTTTTTCAGGTCTCATAAACGCACACAGGCCAACTCTTAAAAGATATTGATGTTTGCTTGCAGAATGCAATGCAAGATCGTTCAAATTAATCTGAGGTAGCTCAGGTATGATAAGGATCAGGATCCATACACCGGAAGTATTTTATGCTAGAAAGGAAGCAACACAAATATACTATCAGTATGCACTGTTCCACTCTGTCGTTTATCACTGTGTAACAATCTGGTAGATAGTCTTATCTCACCTTTTTTGAAGAATTTCTAATGGCATGGTGGTTATTTTTGTTGGTATTGCAAAATGACAAGACTGGGGAAAAACTTAAATTAAAAAAGCCATTTACTAATAAAAGAATATCAATAGGCAAGGATGAAAAATATTCTGAAGTCGTACAGAATCGATTTATTTTTCGTATTTGCAGTGAACTTTTGTATGTCAGGGAAGTGCAGTTAAGATTATATGGTGCATGTGTCCAGCATTGCAGCAATGATAGAATGGGGACGTAAGTCATAAGGCAGCCTGGCAGCATATAAGAGGGAGGTAACGTCATCTAAATGATATAAGTGATTGGTAGGCTTGAATGTGTTGGGACAGGGCTCTGAATTTCAGCCACAGATCTGGAAGGTTGACTTAATTTACTTCATTGTCACTCCTTGTTTTTTTTCTCCTCTCCACAGATTTGTTGCTTTTTCATCTGTTTCCTTTCTTTCTCTTTATGTGAGTCTACTTCTCTCACTTTTTCAGTGTTCTGTTTTCTCTCATTTTCCTCTTTCCTTATCATCCCTTTGATTCATCTTTATCTTTGTATCTCCTCCACCTCCTATCCCTTTTCCCTCTTTTTCCATTTTTATCCACTCCTCCTATTTTCTTCCCCTCTCCTTCCATCTATCCTCCACTCTTCCTGGCCCAGGCTCCCCAAGCCCTATACAGTTGCCATCCATCCCCCCCCCCCCCCCCCTGAGCGTCTCCCTTGTCCCACTGACACCACACACTGCTCCCATCCCCCGAAAACCACTTCAAACAGCAAGCGCCATCAAAGCCCGCAGTCAGTCAGCCAGGCAGCCAGTCAGCCAGCCAGCCAACCTTCTGCTTCGACTTAAAATTACTGTCGTCCCAGTCGCAAGGCTGCTTTCCTCTTCTGATACACATCAAAGATCCTCTTAAACTCCCAAAGTTTGCTTTTTAAACCTTTCTTCTTGTTGAGTCTTTTTTTATATACATTATTTCATTGGTTGAGGTTTTTATTTTCTCTCTCTCTCTCTCTCTCTCTCTCTCTCTCTCTCTCTCTCTCTCTCTCTGCTTG
>JBBPCS010000359.1:8816712-8834972 GCA_037974645.1 Hollardia meadi
GTGTGTGTGTGTGTGTGTGTGTGTGTGTGTGTGTGTGTGTGAGTGCGTGCGTGCGTGCGTGCGTGCGTGCGTGCGTGTGTGTGTGTGTGTGCGCGTGTGTGTGTGTGTTGAGGGAATTTCCCTCTGTAGTTTGTTTTTCACAGTTCGACATTAGTTGGAGGATTTGTGTCAGGGACAGTTTTACACCGTTGCTTTCTGTCTCTGACTTACTTTTTCTTCGCTAATTCCTCGCTCTAATTCTTAATTCTCGCTCTGCTGTCGTTCTTTTGTCACTCTCTTTCTCCATCATTTGTCCTTTCAGTCTTCTGTTTTTGCTCTGCGCTGCATTCTTTATTCGCCGGTGTTGCTGCATGTCAGTCTCACTCTTGTCACCCCCTTGCTCTGACATACACACCACAACACTGTATACCAAACACACTGCAAGAATGCAAACTCACATACTGCACCACGCATCACATTTTAGCATCTCTTTTGTCACACTATGATATGACCTTTACGATCCCCATCACAGTGTTACAGCTTCAGTCTCATTTATTCTTTCCAGCAGCCATGCAGAATTTTCTGTGGCCTGCTGCCAACCAGCTATGAAATGACTCTAATTAATTGAACTAGAAGTTGACTGTAACTTAGATTTTCATACCAATGTGTGTTTGTGGTTATTTTCACCATCATTAGACAAGAATGTTTGTGCTTCCTTTTCTCTGGCCACAGAAATGCAAAAAAAAGTGCAGCAAAACATCACATTACCACCATTCCTATTGGTCAACATGTAATTTAGAGCATCTAATTCTCGATTTGCTGTCAGCATTCATGATATAATCTGTAAAACATATGGTTAAATTGAAATCAAGAGTTGCTCAACCACCAAGAGAAAAATTCAGCATTATTTTTTTTGTAAAGTACATTATTATTGATATCATAGCATCATTATGATATTATGTTGCCTGTGCAATAATGCAGGTAAAACATGATTGGCACATGGTCGTCAGTGTTGTTAGGGCAGGTCAAACCAAACCAGATCAGAGTAGGCCTAAGTGCCAATGTGTCTCATCCTGAGAGAGACTGTGAGCTGCTGCTAAGATGAAGGAGATCAGGTGGGAGGTGTTTGTTCTTGGTTGCGGTCCTCCTCTGACTCATCATACGAATGTCAGACAGCAGGTTTCAATAGGACAGCTGCCACAAAGTTTTTTTTCTCGAAATGGCATAGTTAATTTCTGCGACATATTTTTTTAAAAAGGCCATCACTGTCAACATGAGTGTGCTGTGCAGATGAACATGGACTCTCCTCGTCTCTGAACTGCGCTCACAGGTACTGTAAAATGACAATACACACATCTTCCTGCGCTTGCTTTTTGTTTCGTGTGTGGGCGTCTATGACCCTCATGTGGTAATTTATTGAGTTCAAAATAGCAAGCGTTGTTCTTTTGAAATCTGTGACACCATGGCAGTTTTAACAGCATGGAAGAAGCATTATTTCATAAATTAACGAAAACAAATTACTTTGAAACAGTATTTTAAAATGAAGTTTTTTTGAATCATAAGCAGTTTTGTTACATAAATATGATGGATCAGTAGTTTTTTCCTTTCTTGTTACTGACCATTTTACCGCCTATATTTTGTACTGCATGAAATGTATCAGATGTGGAACATATATTCTGGGTTGTTGTAGAATTATTGATCGTTACATAAAAAGTGCCAAAACAAGAAAATGAAAAGTGATAACTAAAAAACTGGAAATCTAAAACTGATCTCAGGAGAAAAAAAATGTGATTATTTCCGATAATTTTAATGGTATGCATATGGTTGGTATTTAATAGTTTTAGTTTTCAGTATATCACTAAACCTACTTTTCTGACACCTTTAATTCAATGTTTCTAACACAAGTGTTTATAGTGTAACACTTGTGTTTGTGCTCAGTGTGAGTGTTGCTCAAAACGTGTGTCTGTCAGTTACCAAAACGTGTTAAACTATATATCTGCATAAAAAGATATTTAGTGTGTTATCTTGTGTGAGAAATGAAAATCCATTAAAAAGCACTGATAATAATTACAGTACTTGCATAATATTACATCACTAGTTATTTTGTCTTGTATGTAACAAATTTAATTTGTAAAAATCAACAGAACAGTAACAAAATTATACCGTGTGGTAAATTGAGCCTGGCCTTGTTTGTTTCCATTTAAAACCAAAAGAAACAAACAAGGTAATTTCTAGGTAATTACTGGATGTTTGCCATTGAGCCACAAAATTACTAAGTCAGTACCAGATCACATGTGTGCATCGTAAAATAAACTGCAGCTTAGCGTGTTACCGTACAGTAGATGCCCTTTGGGATATAAACAGTGCAGAATAAGACCAACGCTGAAACAATCTCTGCACTGTTGTGAGCCGGCGCAAAAGACATATTGAGATGATTGATGATTTTTGTTTCTTTATCTAATGTAACTCATGGTAACTTTGGTGTGGTTTGCATTTTAATGTGGCTGTGGAAAGAATTCTGTGTTTCCATGTGACACACATATGTGCTTATGAATGTATTCAGGCGTCCGTTTCTGTCTGGCTTGGAAAACTGACTATGTAAATAATAAAAGAACTACTGTAGATCATCATTTGTTTTAGGCTTCAGATGGCAGGCAGACTGTCAATCTCTCAGATGTTCGATCACTGTCAGACAAGGGAAGCAACAGGCAGATTAAAGTGGTGCTGCACTGTTTTATGCAAACACACTATTGTTGTCAAACCAACAGCAACAGTCCTCAAAAAACAGAGTGATCGACATTGTCAAGCATGATGCAGCACAGTTCGGTTAGCAATCTCTGGATATGAGTCATGTTCTTCCCACGCACACTACAGTGCAGGCACAATAGCAGTGGACTGTGCTGTGCTGTGTGTTATTTGGTGTTTCGCACATTGCATTAATTCATCAGTCTTAAACGTCTTTGTACCCAAAACTCCTGTGCAGTTTATAGGTTTAGCCAACAAAAGAAGACCTTCGTGAAGGACGCAGTTGCTATCCAAAGAAATAAATCAATGGGTCCAATAATGAGAGCCATTCCAGCCCGGTGCCGCTTTGATGACAACACATATAGGCCCAGTGTCACTCAGTGTCATGCGAGGGAAAATTAGATCAAATTTAATGCTGATTCGGACCAGATTTTGCTCTTTTTGGGCCCAGCAGTAACTCCTGCGGGGTTGATAGGTTGACCTCAATTACATAATATAAATTCATAGCTGTCTGCTGTAGGGAAGCACATTTGATGACCAATTTAAACCCCCATAAGAGCAAGTCAAACCTCCTCATGTTAGCAGAGCATGAAGGCTTGGATGACTTGCCTCGAGTGAATCAGAGTTTTGCATTTTTACAGGGGGTGTAATGAAGCTGGGGCAGGACACACAACTTGCTGATACATACAGATACATATGTAGGTGTTACGTGTTGAGATAATCTATCATACATATCAGAGGAATGTGTGTAAATTATACAGGCACACTCACAATTTGAAGTGTGTGTTTGTGATTATGGGGCGCCCCCCTCAGCAGCACTGGTCCCCCTTTTTGCTCTTCCGGTAACAAGTGAGTGAGTGTGTGCTATCTGTTTCTGTTTGTATCTCCTCGATGTAAAGTTGACGAGGAAGATTTGCCAAAACCCCTCCCTGGTGTGTACAGTCTCCGGGCTTTGTCACTGTGAGCTCTGCGGCACGACTGAATGTGTAGAAAAGTTGAAAGCAAAATATGCATCAATTATTGTGCCTGCCAACCAGTGAGGGTGCATTTGGAAGGGCTTAAATAAAAATGTTTTTAAAAAATCTTTCAAGAGTGACTGAGAGTTGTTTTGACAGTTTAATGAACAAACTTTGTGTTTGGTGAAATTTAATGAGCTGCGAAAGCTTATTTTCACTCTGATCTGATGAAGAGAGGGGCAAGACTCTCAAGGCCAAAGGGGAATATTTATTTAAAACTAATTAGAAGCATGACGATGTTGCACTGCGGCCTTCAACAGATATTGATCAGAAACCTTATTTTCACAACAAGACAAAAACAAGAATTGCTCCTCTGTATGTTGCAGTCCATGCTCCCTCCCCTTGACAATGGTTTGGCTGTCTCTGATGATTTATTTCAAAGGTGCTGGCAAAGAGTCTACTGCGTTTGTGCTCTTAAATGGTCATTACTTGGTTGTCATTAGATATTGCCAATCAACGAGAGGAAAACAGAGAGTCTTCAACAAAAGCTTTGGAAATAAGAGACTACAGATGAAATCCAAGGCATGTGTTTGTGATTGTCATTTATTGTGTTTGTCATGGGAAAAAATAACGTGCCTCTTTAGTCTTGCTGCAGTCTGGTACAGAGGGTACGCTAATGCAATATGTTATTTATTTTTTCTTCTAACTGCGGCACTATATACACTATACCCCTGCCACATCACAAGTTACATATCGTACATACGGCGATAATAATGAATTTAGAAATAAAAACAGACTTTTCTATGGTCACGTAAAATGTGTTGTTTAAGAGCAGTCACAGGTACAAACAGCTTTAGTTCAAAATAACATTTTAGCATTTGACACAAAGAAAATTTGTAAAAAAAATTCATTTGTAAAGAATTTTTTTTTCTAAAAATAGCAAATCATCTATTTGACAAACAGTGAATGTTGTAATTACAATGATTAATATTAATATTAAAACAAGCTGTAATTTATGGAAGTCTGAACACCAAGTCCAGAAAGGTAATTTGCAGTCATGGCCTTAATTAAATACACATATTTTTATTTTTATTATTTTCATTTATTTTAGGTTTTAAAATGAAAGCCACATTTCACTCTCAGTACCGTCAGAGTAAAACCATCTCTTTGGAAATTACACTGGCATTGAACTGAAATGACTATTAATACTTTAGATTTTTCTGTCTGAAGTTTTATATTGTGGACGAGGCTTTTACATTTTCAGTTCTGGATATCCATTTGCACAAATGTAATGTGTGTGTTGCATGCTGAGTCTGCTTGTATTGATCAAAATCCACACAAAGCCTTCAAAAATATCTCATGATAAGAAACACATTGGACAACTTCACATGAAGACAGTTTCACTCCTCTTGCTCACTGAGGAACAATACTGAAAATATAACAAACTAAAGCAAATAATAATACAGTTGTTCTTTATTGACTTCAAACAACATGTAAGATATAGTTTAGAATTTATGAAACATCTTTGAATTTCTGGTGAGTCTCCTGAAGTACAGTATTCATTGTCCCTGTTTTGTTTCGTTTTTTCAAAATCCACAGCTCAACCACCTAAATGCTAACTGAGATTACAAGAAACACATGTACATAGCATTTTGAATCATGCAATGTATTTAATGGTATTTGATTGTTAACATATTTAAAAATACAATATAGTCTTGCAAAACCATACATACCCAATTTACCCATTTAAACAGGACTCGTCAGCCTGAGCCAGTATCTTTTTTCACACCTTCACAGTGGATGCTGCGCGAGTGAGTTCACTGGGATCTGAGGGGGAGGATGAGGTTGGCCTGTGGAGCCTGGAGCTCCAGGACTGCCAGGAGAGCCTGGACAAGACGAGCCTGACGCCCAGTGAGGGGACTGAGGAGCCCGGCAGCCCTGCTCGCACCACACAGCCACACAGGAACTACTGGGGGCAGGTGGAGCCGGAAGCCGAGGCTGCGGAGGACGCCACCACTGCACCCATCACTGACAGGGAGGGAGGACAGGAACCATTGAGGATGTACTGTAAGTTTTAAACTAAAACATAGTGCGGTCATTTTCTGAACTACAGAATATCCCTGCATTTGTTTCTAAAGAATGAGGGCCAAGCCAAGAAAGTAGCAAAGCGTTGTAAAATGTAATACAGTATGAGACTACCATATGTGTAAACAAGTTTACAGTGTTTTTCTGATGCAACACCCCTCCAGTCTCATGATGCTTCTTTGAGCCCTCTAGATACACCTTCATATCAGCTACTTGTGAAACCATGCCTTCCCTACAAGCTGTTCCTTTTTTTCACTCTTCTCTTTGAAAAAGCGGCCTTCTGAAAGCATGACAAAAGAAGTCATCCCACACAATGTCACAATATTTCCATGCATCAAAGAGGTGACGTTACGGTACTGAAATCAGCACTGTGCGTCGTGAGGCTTTCCCTTTTATTTAGGAGAGATCAAAGGCTCACGCGGCTTGCCTACTAACAATCACTTAGCTCCCTCGCCTCGTGTGATTTGGCCCTGCCTGATGAAGGCAAAGCTGAGTTTTTACAACTCTCAACCGCACAGGCTCTTCCCTTCGCCACATAAAAAACAGCTAAAAATATGCCAACATCTGCAAACATTTGAAAAATCTTCCTCAAAGTCTCTGTAAGCTGACTGGCTTGATTCATGATAAGAGGCGCAGTTTCTTCTTCTCATGGCTTTGTCTCTTTGCCTGCTTGCCGTTGCACGAATTAGAAAGAATTCTTAAAATCTAGTTTCATATCTGGCCAACTGGTTCCCTGGATATGTTGTTTTATCTGTCAGTCTTCAAGTAAACAATTTCGTTCCATTAGATTCACATCTGCACACATGAACGCATAAACAAAAGTATGTACATTCACAAAAAGCCAAAGAGCAAACCCTCTTTCAAGAATTTGATTTAACACACACTGACAAGAACGCTGACCAGCTTAAAAAAAAAAATTTTAAAAAAAAGTTAAATTCATATTATATATTATATTTTCATGTTTTCATATATTTTTTCTGTATGACACGTTTCTATGCTGCCTTCTCGGCCAGGAGACTTTCATCAGATTAAATAAAGGATAAAAAACAAAATCTTGTCGCAATAACATTTTCCTGCAAATGCCACTAATAAGGCTATGTGTGTGCATATATAAGAATTATTTATATAATTTTACAAAATGTCACTGCTCAACAGTTTCATGTTAAAACTAAGCCTATTCCTTTATAGTGGTATTTCAGTTCCTCTGTATCTTTTTTTTCCATGTCCAGGTAAGAGCTCAGACTCCCAGAATACCTTGGAGGACCTGGCCCGCTATGAATTTCTGGCCCACTTGAGGAAGGCCTCTACCTCAGTCAGTCATCTGAACCACAATGGTGCGGCAGCTGTGTACCACCCGGGCAGTAGGCACGATGAGCTGCCCCCAGCTATCTGGTCACCAGGAGCTCAGCACTGCTCACCTGAGGGAGCAGGTAGGCTAACAAGTGAACAGCTGCGATGATACGAAACAGAAAAATCAACAGTCACCCTTGACCCAGGCGATGTGTAGCTGCGATATTGGATTATTCCTTCCTAATGTTATGCTGAGAAAATCAGAAAATGGAAAGAAAAACAGTTTTTTTTCATATCAGCTTATCCACCACGAATGGTTCAACAAAGAGCTTTTGTCAGGGTGTGAGAACACATTTATACATCCGAGCAATTTGTGCATGTAACAGTACAGTGTTGTCCTACAAGTTTAATGATCTGCTTGTTGTTCAACACTTTATTTAAAATATAGCAAATTTATATAAAAGGTTTTGTCATACTCTATATTGAGTTTACTATGAAAATAGAAACACATAAAATAAAGTTAATCTGTCAAATAAAACAGGTTCAAATAATATTCCATATACAATGTAACTCCTTCAACACAAATACAATTACTGCACAAACAACATGGTCTAATATGTTCTAATATTTTCAGGCAAGTGTGAACTAAGATAATATAACTCTGCTGTGGTCTGTGAGTCTGAGGACATTATAGTTTGTATTGTTACATGAGCACAGGTGTTATTCGGGTGGATACATCCGGCCACTTCAGTGTGCAATGTGTGATAATGGGCAGAGCCTTGTAAACACAATGTTCCAAAATATATCTTCAATATAGAGTCTGATGTTTGTTTCAAATGATGTTCTGTATGAATATATACAGTATATATAATATAAATATTCCCATGTGCAAAAACGCCGAGCAGTTGTAAAATGAAAAATATTTGCATTATCCTACATTCTGGAGTTTTTAATGAGGGAGAAGGAGTACGCGCCATTTTAAGTAACATAGTGTCTGACATGCATTAGAGATTTTTTCATACATGTCTGGAGGGCATCTGTAATGCATGTGTGAAAGTTACTGATGTGATCTCTCTCTGGACTCCAGATGCAGCAACGACCCAACAGGCCTGTCCATTCTGCCACAGGATGTATCAGCGAGGAGCTTCTTTTCGGGACCACATCAAGTACTGTCAAATGAGGGAGGGGGGCCACATGGCCTGTCCACTCTGTGGATACACTGCCACCCTTAGGGCACAGATGGAGCGGCACCTGGCACTTCACAACCAAATGCAGGACAAGGTGAGATACACACAGACAGCAGGAGAAGCTTTTACAACTGCAATCAGGCTACAAATACTCTAAATATCATAACTATACTTATTTAATGTTTTTATTTGTAACTTTATGTTAATAAAACTCACAATAATATTTGAAATTTGCCCCTTAATGTGTTGTATTATAAAATGAATAACAATGTCATTATTATCCCAGTTGTTATCATCCCAGAGTGCCATCACTTTGGATCAAGCCATGGAGACCAGGAAGTTCAAATGTCTGCAGTGTGGGAAAGCTTTCAAGTACAAACACCACCTCAAAGAGCATCTCCGTATCCACAGCGGTGAGACAAAATAACATCAAAACAGTTGTACTCACCCATCAATTTGCCATTGCTTCCACTGCAACTGTAACCCTTACTTATCGTGTGGTATGAAATTATACCTAATTTTATGTGTTGACAGAAAACAAGTCAAAATAATTCATGACAGGACAATAGAAATGTGAAAAATGTGAAAGGATCACACTCAAGTTGACAGTATTTTCACTCTTCTCCCTGCATATTTTGAGGAATATATATCTTCTCTGTGTGTCGTCCTTTAGGGGAGAAACCTTACGAGTGCTCCAACTGCAAGAAACGTTTCTCTCACTCTGGCTCCTACAGTTCACACTTAAGCAGCAAGAAGTGCCTGAGTGGTGGAGGAAACACAGGAGGAGCCAGCGGTGCATTTAATGGACATAGCCAAAGCTCCTACCACCACTCCTTTCCAACATCTCCCTCTGCGGTCGGGGGGAGAAACAGTACTGACAAGGGCCCTCCGATGGCTTCACAGACCCAAGGTAATACCAGGCCTCTGGGTCGAGTACATGAGGATCCTCAGCAGCTTTCACTGCAGGACCCCAACCACAACCTCACAGGCTTCCCTACAGCTTCAGATCTGGCACAGCTTTGGGACCCCTTGGCACACCTCTCTCTGCGGGCCACTATACTAAAAGGGACCACCCTGCTGCCTTATTTGCAGTCCGGGACCAAGTTTGAGCAGATGCTGCAAGAGATGCTTCACAGGGAGGTGAAGAAAGATGAGACGATTGAGAGAGAAGGAGGAGAAGGAGCAGCAATGGAAGAAAGAAGGGTGATTTACAACGGCGGGGTTCTTGACAGGAAGGTGTCACCTGACAGAAGAGATGCAGTGGCTTCAGGTGAAGGGGAGAGAGGTGTGCTGAGGGTGATGTGTCGCTGGTGTTCCCAGCTTTTCCCCAATGTGTCGGTGCTCCTGCAGCATGAGCGTGAGCATGAGAGTCTTCTCAGCAAAGACCACCCCTCACCACCTTTACACTTCCCCAGATCTGCTGTCCAACCAGAGAACAGCAAGCTGACTGAAGCAACCAACAGCCTCCCTGGAAGCAAGTCACCATTACAGAAGCCCAGCTGGCAGTCCACACCACAGCAGCTTTTGGTCGCAATGCACTCTCCCCCACAGCCCCAACACGATGCTCTGCGCTCACCAACGCACTGCTCCGGCCAAGAAAAGGGAAGCCCAAGCCAACCGATCAACCATTCCCCTGAGCTGTCATCGCCTCAAGGGAGGAGGAGAGTTCCCTCTTCAGAATTCGGTTCTCCGGTCTGCCTGGACCTCACCAGCTGTCCTCCTGAACTCTCCTCCCCTCGGAACCAGACCAGCAGCCCCTGGTCACAGAGCGAACCTCTGGACCTCTCCCTGCCCAAGCAGCTCTCAGACCAAGAGGAGAAAAGCAAAACTGTAAATGGCAACGCTAGAGGAGAGAGGAGAGAGCGTGGGACCCAGCAGCTTAGGAAGCCAAGTCCAACTGCACATCTACCCTTTCACCACCACCCAGTCTACAGCGGGGCCGGAGCTCCTGTGTTCCCAGCTTCCTTATACAATGGATTTCCTATCTTCAGCCAGTCTGGTTTAAGGCTTTCAGGGCATGAAGGCATCACGGCGATGTCATTCAACCAGCCAGCTAACAACCCTGGGTTTCTCTCTCCTATGGCTTACATGATGGAGGCCGACCCAGAGGCAACACTGAAAAAGATCCACCAGGAGAGACAAGCTCTCATGGTGAGTAAGGCTTCTCTTTCAGGTTTGTTTTTTAAAGAATTATGTGAAATTACTGTGAAGATACATTAAAAAATCACTGACTTTAATGTAAAGCATTGCTGTAAGAATGTGTAGAATTACAATAATGAGTATAGTGATTACAGCATGTCTTTGTTTTCTCTGTAGGGGGAGGTGTTAAGCCATGGAGCTCTGGACTACCTCTCTCTAATGGATGAAGGACTAGACGGAGAAGGAGGGCCGGGGAGGAAGAGACTGAAGAAGACAGACGAGGGGCTTTATGCTTGTGACATATGTGAAAAAACCTTTCAGAAGAGCAGCTCTCTGCTCCGACACAAATATGAGCACACAGGTCTGTAACTTGCACTTTGCGCAGTCTTCTAAAAACACAGAATAGTTTACTAGATTACTATAATATTTATTAAAAATCTTTTAAGGAATATTTGAATATTGTGGTTTATTGGCTTATTTGTTTTCTTGCTGTGAGTTAGATAAGAACGTCATTCCAAATCTACATGGTGAATATGAAGCTACCGCGAGCAGACGTTAGCTTAGCTTAGCATAAAGGCTGGGAAAATAAAGGGAAAATGGCTAGCCTTGTCAGTCTTAAGGTAACAAAATCTACCTGCCAAAACTTTGGTTTTTGCAGGGACAAATTAGATATAAGGGTTAATTGTTAAGCTTCAGAGGTAGGTGGCAGGTGGATTTTGTTATCTTTGGACAGAGCTAGGCTAATTGGCTAATACGTACTTATCTTTCAAGAGATTTCTGTACATTAAAAGTCTTGTTTTTTTTGTTTTTTTAAAAGCTGGTACATTTTTTTTATCATAGGAGATTAGAAATAATTTCTCTGTATTCAATACAGGCAAGCGTCCTCATGAGTGCAAGATCTGCAACAAGGCCTTTAAGCATAAGCACCATCTGATTGAGCACAGCCGGCTGCACTCCGGAGAGAAACCCTACCAATGTGACAAGTGCGGCAAACGCTTCTCTCACTCCGGCTCGTACTCCCAGCACATGAACCACCGTTATGCTTACTGCAGCAAAGACCAGGATCCAGACCAAGACCACGAGGAGATGCCTCTCACCCCGGGGGCAGGCAGTACCCAAACCCCTCACTCCTTCCTCAGTGATTCCAGTCTGGATGGAGCTGCAGAGGCCCTGAAGGAGATGGAAGAGGAGGAAGATAAAGAGGCAGGAGTCACTGATGGTCAAGAGGAAGTGGCACTTCTGAGTTTGTCCGGGGCAGCACAGGCGCTGGGAGGTAGCCACGTCCAAGAATCACCTTCAGGGGAGAATGGATCGCACAATGAGAGAAACAGTCACAATGTGTCAAACCATATTGATAATGCAGAGAGACAATTCTCGGACCGAGACACTGTGGACCAGAATGGAGACTTGGACAAATGTGAACTGAGCCTAATGTGACTTACAGGCAAGCCAATACAATGCATATATATATATATATATATATATAAACTTTTGATACACTTTTCTTTTTCTGTCGTATATATACTGTTGTATATATAAATAACTGTTCCAGTGACTCATTTAACAACATGGAAAATGCACAGAACACAGATAGCCTTAAAGAGGATGAAGCCATACAAGCAAACAAAAATTTGACAAGACAAAGTCCAGTTTTTATCATTCAACATACACTTGATGTACCTACAGTGTTTGTTTGATTTGTTTTTTAATCATTTTTTGTTTATCAGGACAGCTGAAACATTTGGGCTGACTCATCTGAGATCAGCTCTCACATCCAGATGTGACTTTGCAAAAATCTCACTTACTATATGCTTGCTGCTACTGCTTTATGCACAACTCATAAAGCAGAGGCCATTTTACATCCAGTATCCAGTTGATTCTTTTTAAACTCTCCTTTAAAAACATTTCAACTGTTCACAAGTACATGCACACCAGTGAGTGGGCCAGTTACTTTAACATGCCATTAAATGTTACAGATGCAGCAAGAATTACCTGATGCTCAGTTAGTATATTTATTCTTTTTTAAGTAACATTTGTTTTTCAATATCTTGTGGTATTATTTGATACATTTTTTTTACCTCTATTTTAAGAAATGAACAATAACATGTAAAAATGTTTAAATGAAAATACATACATGCAGCTATTACTGTGAAGGCTATATCTGAAAGTATTTGCTGCCAGAAAATCGTTCATGCTGTGAAATCACAAGGTACAACCAGCTCATCTCTTCAGGTTAACTGTGGTGCTCAGTGGCTTGAACTAATCCGCAGTATATTTAGAAGTGAAGAGGAAGCAGTAAAAAGAGGAAGAAATGGAATGTGGTTTGGTTATTTATTTCTTAAACAAAAAAGCAGTGGACTGCACCTTTTTACAGTAACTGTCTGCTTTGCTCGGGGTCATTTCTGCATTTCTGTATGGCAGGTTAAAAGGGCTAAAAAGACTAAGTCAGTCTCTGGGTTTCATCCCTTTGAGAGACCAAATAAAACTTGCACTGTCTCACTGTTTGTGTAATAACCACACACACAAAAAAATATTACTAAAATATCTCTTATTTCTCATAAGATGTGCTGCAGCCTCTTGGAACAATAATGTGTCACACATTTAGGCTGTCTGTTGAGGATAGTGAGAGGGTCAAGAATCAGGACACGTATATCAGCTTTGAACTTCCTCTTTGTGACTGCAGTGTAGTCAACGTGAAGAGTGCCTCAGATGTACTCAGATGCTGTGAGTAATCCAACAAAGCCTTGGTACGACGAGATAAGACGTTGGTGCAAAAGGTGTGACTAAGCTTGTAGCATTCATGCATACTGTGCACCAAAGATAGTTCTTGGTTGTGTGTGTGTATGTGTGTGTGTGTGTGTGCATCACCAAAGATATGCATATGTGACACGCTAACTGCTACTCTACTCTTGCATAGTTCCTACCTGGTATTTCTGTGTCAAAAATAAGCAAAGAAATGGTTTACTTTCACTTTGCAACCTTTTTTTATATCAAGCAGTGACATTTTTATCTTTTTCTAGCACCTATGCAACGTTTGTAACAACTTTTTATATATATATTTTTTGCATGTCTGTGGATATTTGTATTAAAATTGTACATAATTTGTCACCTGAATCTTGTATGCCATTAATTTTTCTAATTAAAAATCAAAAATCAGCAGTTTCTTGTCAGGTTTTTCCTCCAGTGGCTGTAAAAGTTATGTAAGAAAGAGGGCAAGTACATCAGTATTAACCTATCAAATGCTAAGTTTTTTTTTAATTCAGTGTAAACAGACATCCTTAGGCATACGACAGTTTTGAAGTTTGGTCATGGCCTGGCGACTCGGTTTCCCATCACAGTAAACAGTTTCCACCACCAATCTGCAGACTGCTTTGTTTGTGGCTCTGCCTGTTTGCATGATGATTCATCAGAGAGAGCTTTGTACCTGTGAACCTGTGTGTGTGTGTGTGTGGCTGGGCCTTGCAGGGGCTGAGCAGCTCTACTGGTATTTGATAGACTGAGGTTTAGGTTTAACAGTAGGTTGGGTAAACAATCGACTAACCATAACATTAACAGACCATGCTGGGTGACGTAGGTCAGAGACTTTTGGGTGCCATGAAGCAGCAGCATTTAGTCAACCATAGCACCAACAATTGGTGATGCTATGACGTTCTGTTTGTTGGACTGGTTTTGGGCCCGACAGTGAGTAACATGACATTTAATTGACTACAGCCTTCACTTCTATTTGCGGTGTAAAAAAATTGCCACAGTCAGACAGCGACCTCAGCTTCAGCATCATCTGCAACATGCTGCAAGCCCCATCCATAAGCAAGAGGTTGTCAGCTTGGGTGCTGAGCCTATTTAAGTTTCGATTCCCACCAGACAGAGCAAGCAGGTCTGTCTATAAAGAATGAACACAACTACAGATTTTTTTCCACTGCTGGGGTATAGAAACTTCTTCAACCAAAGCAACAAGGCCAAGTGCTTTGGCCTATATAACCATCAGCTAGTATACTGCAGTCTTTGAGGAAGACACTGATTCTATCCAGTTTGAAAGTGATTCTCCACACACAAACATTTCTCTCCTCTACAAGGTAATTAAACAAAAAAACTTAACTAAAGACAAAATTTGCAATGTAGTAACAAAAAGGGCAGTTGTTTGCCATATGCCCATCACGGTTGTATCACTTCCTGAAAGCCACACATATTCATTGACATAGAGCTGCCCAGGCAAAATACCATAAAGCACAATTTCTAAAGTGACTCATTTCAATTTGGACTGTGAAAATTAAATCAGATTCGAGTGTTGCATGTAACAGATAGAAATACTTATACATACTGAAAAATATTTTGTTTTTTAGGGTTGCAGCAAACAAAATAACTACCGACACATGCAAAATGGTTTTGAACTAAAGTAGGGTTCATCCAACAAATCTTTACTGAGCAGATTTCCCCCAAAAGTTTGCAGCACTTTTTTCTCTTTTCTCTACATTTGAAGTAATGGCTGTATTTGATTCAGTTCATACAGAAACACAATCAATACACACATATCAATAACTTAGACAAAGAAAGAGAGAAAGAAAGAAAAAGACGAAGAAAAAAAAAGGGCAGCAATAAAAGATGACGTAATAGTGTTTGACTTTTACTGCCAACACACTGCTGATTAAGCAGGAGGAGTCTTTGATTGTGTCTCTGATGGAGTGATTCTATTTCAGGGAGTGATTAGCACCATCACACCAAGTAAAATAAAACACATCACAGAGCTACAGTCTACAGCAGTTTAATGCCGCTGGGGTTTTTACTGACAGGAAAAGTCCCTTCAATTTAAAAAATATGGGGAGAGAACAAAACATACAGTAAAAATATTTAATAAAATGAACATTTGCAAGGTGTTATATTTTCCTTCCGTAATTGAATAAATGTAAACATTCTGTCTAGTGTGAGGAGGCTCTGGGACAAATGGCTGTCAGAACAGCAGAAAGAAACTGAGAAGCTGCAATACTGACCGAGGGATAAATATATAAACCGTGATGATTATGTGCATACATGCATTTGGATCAAATAAACAAATGTGGTTGTCTATTTAAGTAGGAAACATTTCTTTGTCCATCAAATATAAGTACAACCTTGGAAATGTACACAATATCAAGGGTTCGGACATCACTTTAGCCCCTCCCCATACACTCACAGGTCTTGATTTATTACGAACATGAAAGTGTATAAATACAATATACTATAATAAAACTTGCAAAATGTATCTTCTATGATCCCCCTTTCCCGCCTCCTCCAACTCCCCTTCGTGCCGTTTTTGTCCTGCTCTTTTTTTTTTTGTCTTTTGCCAAACCCACAGTCAATATAAAATTACCAAAGCCACAGAGTGAGGAGAGTTTTTTTGGGGGGGAAATCCACATTTTTAAAACATATGCATTTCCAGTTCCCCTTTTGTTCTGTTATTAAAAGCAGCATTTGCGCCGATCACAGGGGATTCCTCCGCCCGCTGCTTCTCTGAGTCCCAAGTACCTCCACACACTTCTATCCCTCACGCAACCTCTCGCTCAGTATAAACAACCTGACCAAACAGCACAGAATTGATCAAATCAGTTTGCTCTCTCTTTTATTGCAGGAGAGTCAACAATCGGTTCCAAGCGATATATCTTTACGGCACACGTTTAATTTCAAAGCAAACGTATCAGTTTGAATTCAGCTAATACATGATGTTTAGGTTACACACAGTACGCAAGGTGCTACTAGTTGACCAGGATAGTATTTCACATATTATAATTATATTTCACAATATTTTGAACTTAATCAAAAGGAGTTTGCACTAATGAAAATAGAGGACAGATCCAAATTTGTACAATAACAGAAGCTTTAAAGGTCCACACACTAAAAAAGTACTATTTGGTACAAAGGAACATTTGCTGCCCTCTTGGCACATTCATCCCATCACTAAATTCACGCTCTTATTTATGAAGAGTTTCCTGTTGAATGTCACCTCTGAAGTCTGAAATAAACTTCATCTAACTTCTGCTGAGATGCGGGCACATTTTGCTTCCTCTTTGTTTGCATATTTTACAGTATATCCACGCCATCCACTGCAGGTGGGATCTGTCCATCCTTGCTGCAAGAGGTGCTGGTGCATGTGTTTTCACAGTGAGATGGTTCTGCTAAGTTTTGTTTCAGTGCTGCATTAAGACACATCCTTCCGTCCTTGATAATTAACTCATTAATACGCATCTAACTGGACTGGCTGAAGGAGATGTATCACATTTATGGCTTTTATTTATCCCCAAATGTCAAGTCTGAAACGTCAAGTAAAAGTGACATGGAGTCGTCCTTTCCAGCAGTAAAAATCACCGGGGCTTGGCTCCACATCTGCAGTCAAACACACAAGTATTGCAGCTAAAATTGGTTTGTTTTAACTATTATTGTTTTTAACATGGCTTTATATGGAGGCCAGATGTCATGATGAGCATCTCTCTGGTTCTTTTTTACCCCGTAATTATCTTTACAACACGAGGCAACAGGCAAAGAGGATGTACGCTGCACCACTTGTACTTTTGTCTGATCTGGAGGAGCGTTTTGAACCTCCTCTGTCCGAAAAGATCAAGAGGGGCCTCTTGTTCCAAAGATGTGGTCAAACTCGTTGAGGATGAGCTCCACTGCCTGGTTCTGGTAAACCATATTCACTGCCATGTTGCCATTGTCCCGCTCTGAGCGCATCAGCGTCGGGCCGAACACGATGCCGATGTTCTGGGTGGTCATTCGGTTGGTGTCTGAACGCTCCAACACTCTGCAGAGAGACAGGACAGACACAGAGTTCAAGAGAGGATAAACATCACGGCAGAAAACTAGAAAACTAGGATTATGAATTGTTTCAGCTTGTCACACTAGCAGAATGGCTCTAAGGATGGTAATGTTGGTTAATCCACCATTTTGGCCGAGATTAAAAACATCTCAGCAACTACTTGATGGATTGCCTTGAAATTAATGGTCTTCAGATGATGCATCCTAATGATTTGCATGATGCATCCTAATGACAGATGATGTATCCTCTGACATTTCCTCTGGCATCACCATGAGGACATTTGTGGTTTTGAAATGTCTAAACAACTTTTGGATGGATGACATTTGGTACGCCCATTCATGTCCCCCTGAGGATGAATTGTTATAACTTGTATGAACAGTGTAAACAAAAATTGGTGATCATTGCAGCTACAGCCATCATCAGGTCAAAATTTGAAGTTGTCCAAAAGTTCCCTTCCCATGTTAGCATGCTGATGTTTAGCAGCTGCTAGCTCAAAGCACCGCTGTGCCAAAGTATACGTAGCCTCAAAGCACCGCTGTGCCAAAGTATACGTAGCCTCACAGAGCTGCTAGCGTGTTTGCAGACTTGAGTCTTGTTTGAATTCGAACAAACTCAGGACAGTAACTGAAAGCATTCCCATCCACCAGTGACATTTTGCCTCTGCATGCATGATGATGTCCATGTACCTGCATTTTACAATCCAGATTTGTGCATGTAAGTGCTGAAATCCACCGCCTGTATCCACCTATGTTAGTGTGTTGTTGTGTGTATGTGTGATTGGTGGGGGGGAGGGGGGGACTCGGGAATGGATTTAAGCCACAGCATGAGGCATTCTTCTAAAAATGCCATTCCCACCAAGCCACAGAGGCAGCCAGCAATTGCTCAAAACTTCCACATTAAAAAGAGAGGAGGGAAAAAAAAGGGGAGAGAGAGGAAAGGGAAGAGGGAAAAGGGAGCAAGTGAGGGAGAGGGCGAAAAGAGAGAGGTTCCAGTGGTGGCGGCGGTGGTGTTGGTATGCCTTCCAGCAGACAAACCACAAGGCTCTCATGGGACCTTCGAGGCAAGGACGAGGGGGGGGGGGGGGGGGGGGTG
>JBBPCS010000359.1:8856431-8872371 GCA_037974645.1 Hollardia meadi
CCCCCCCCCCCCCCCCCCATTTCAATATAAACATAAAACCAGACAGACCAGTTTGGCAAAGTAGTGCAAGATTGCTTGGGGGCCATTTTAATTCAAGGATCACATTCTTAATTAGCTCGTGCACGGAAGGTGAAAAATACACTGCTACTAGTATACTTCCAGTTAAATCATAATAAGCTTATTTCAGCAAGAGAAATCAGCTTATGAAAAATGCCTCATTTCAATAAGTAGCTTGTCTTATGTATGAGAAATACAGCGTGACATATCTGTCACCTTACGGTTTGAATTTTGAAATGGTTCTGATGTATAAATCATTTGTTACAGACAATTAAATGACAGGATTTTGCTCCTCATCAATTTATTAATATTACAGGGGCAACAATTAACAATTATTTTTGTGATTGATTAATCTGACCTTTTTTTTTCAAAATACTTGATTCATCGTTTACTAAAAAAACATCTGAAAATTGTGAAAAATAATCATAATGACTTGCCAGTGTCCAAATGGTTTGTTTTGTCCAATGAATGGTCTTCAACCTCAACATATTCCATTTACAATGATTTTACAACAATAAAAAGCAGCAAATATCGGCTAATTTTCGGAATTTGAAACAGGCAAATGTTTGACATTTGTGAAAAACTAATTGGAATGATTCATGATTTCAGGATTTTGTCCTTCATGCCCTTCTCAAAATAAGTAAAACTGAACTGTAGCACTGTGGAGATGTCTTGTCACTTGTCTTGATTTTCCTTGTTAAAGACTACTACAAGAGTAAATATAAGACTAAAGTTAACAAGATGTGAAAAAAATAATCTCTCAACAATAAATATATTTGATCTATTCACCTAGAAGGTGATATTTTAATCAACATTGTGCATATTGGTGCTAATATTCACATCATACCCAATGACAAACAAACCTCTTTCCTCTTTCGCCATATTCCCACAATATCCAATGTAAGAAAAGAAAATATCCCACAGAAGCCAAGGATGATCTTTAGAGAACAAAATAAACCTTCACCTTCTGACTGGGCTCAAAGGTTTGTTGCTGAGCCTGTGGGAATGTGCGGTACATTGATGTTTCTAATGAAGAGCACTGAGCTCCATTGATCCACTGGGGATGAGAGTGAGCTGTCAAAAGCTATCAGGCAAGTCAAAGACCCACTTTCAGCCCTGTGCAGTTGAAGTGAGCGCGATACTGCAGGGGCACAAGAACAGCTAAACCTCCCAAGGCAAACACTGAAGAGGAGAGGCACACACGCAGACAAACTTTGATGCCTTCACAGGGTTAAAGGGGTTATTTGTTCATTAAAGAAACATTACACAAACAATACTTATGGGCTCCGAAGTGTCAGACATTAGAGGAGTGTTTACCCATGATGCCTTCAGGTCCATTTGGTGCAACTGGTTTTCAAAGAGCAAATTTCCCTTCTACTTTTTCTCAAATTCGCCGGATATGTGTAACTGATAACTAACAATTCTATTTATTCTAATTATTGGACTAATCATAAAGTCTATATATTTAGTCCAACCAAAACCCCAAGATATCATTCGGTTTATATATAATAAAGGAAAAAAAGGAAATCCTCCCATTTGAGGAGCCAAAACCAGATAATTATTTTCATTACTTTTGCTTTATAAAATGACTGAAATGATTAATCGATTATCAAAATAGCTGCAGATGTTTCTATCAATCGATCAATGATATAATTGACTAATTGTTTCAGATCTCTTGTTGAAATTTTAAATTATGTGATGGTGTATGAACCAGCGTGAGTGTTCAGTCTTGTCTGACCATGATATTTAACATTTTCTCAATTTCTGTTGATTTTAGTGTCTGACTTATGCATAATACAACATTGTGAAAGCAAATCATCACAAGGACACTGAAAGTAAATGGAGGATTACACTGGATTAAAACAGAGCACAGATGCGCATGTAGTTGGAGCTCCACAATAGTTGTGACATGAGGCTGCTTTCATATGGACAATACAGTGAGTACATAAGAGACCCTGTTTGCTCTGATCGAAGTATACAGTGTCAGAATCAGCCACCACTGTCATTTAACATTATGCATACTGCAAAATAACTGCATCTGACTGCATTAATATTGATTCCCTGCCAATTAATCATAATGCATTGAGCCAAATGTCTTTGTAAAAAACAACCATAAACACAGAAATTCCCACTTCCTAGACACTACCGTACAAGATGTGGCTCTAATGATGCATTAGTTGAGAGTTTTATATGTTTTATATAAACAGAGTGAACAACAGATTAGAAAAATCTCTCAGTATAACCCAGTACAATTCAACTGCACTAAAAACTGCAGCTAAATGACCAAAAGTTGAATCAGCTCCTCTCTAAAAACAGTTTCACCAAAATCTGAACATTGTAAACTTCATGAGGGTAGGATTTATTGCAGAGCTGTGTTTGACTGCATTTCAGCTGGGTGAAAAATAAACCTGAGTGATTTAAAAATACCATCATTTGCTCTAAAAAGTATGTCACATGAGAGATTTGGCTCATGAGAGTTTTTGTGTCATATAAATGGGGTCACAGCAAGGTACTGTCAGAACTACTTGAACAGACCAGTATGATCTGAAGAGACAAACCAGTACATGAATACCAAAAAAACTAAATGTCCATCTGTCAGATGTGGCAGGACTATTTTGAAGACTCAATAAAACTGCATGCACACAGTTGTGCTATGGTTGTCACTTGGTCACGAAAGCAGATGAGGTTTTGTTTTTCCCTTTTTGATCCGTATAATTCTGCTCCACAGCTGATATACAGAAGCATGCATCTCACACTCTGAGAAAAAAAGAAAAGAAAGATAGATGACAGAATTGCTCAAATATCCTAAAGCAGCAGAGTAATCTGACCAGTAACACACCATGAAGCAAAACACATCAGTCTCTCAATCTGTCTTTGACACTGCATCCACAACAGTGAAGCACACTAGCAATTACAGTGAACTTGTAACCCCCCTGCTAATACTGCACATGGTACAGGGCACTTTTAATCAGTCAATGTTGCAACTGGGGAATAATCTTTCAAGCCTGTGTCGTCACAGGCTGGCGAAAAGGGGAGCAAATCTCCTGCTTTGCATGGACTTAAGAAAGATTATGAAACACCAAAAATGCAGTGCGTCAGCCAAACTGTTTCCATCACACCCTGTGGTTAACCCATCCATACACTTTCTGTGAAGCATATAAGGGTAGCATGCAAATATTTCCGCACGAACAACAGTTTGTCATTTGCAAAGAGTTCAGCTTAGTGATTCTTATCAGTGTGACATTTAATGACAGGGAAATAGAGATGACCAAAAATGGGATCATGGAGTCAGCAATTGTAGTGATGACATACGCGAGACTATATAATCGGCTGAAGCACTATGTACACATACATTAAAAGAAAAATGAAAAGAAAATGCATACATGTTTTTTTTTTAAAAAGTGTGTGTGTGTATTAGGAGGGACTGAACAGGACACTCTTAAAACGTGGTTGGAGGTTAAAGTGTTGTAAGTGCATGTTTGGTATAAAATGTGGCCCTTTGTGGTTCTCAAGTGGCGGTTGTGACAGTATAGGCTACGTGTGGTTTGACACTAAGGTGTGGAAAATGTAAGCTGTTTTGGAAAAAGTAGGTTATTTTAGTAGCCTAACTATAAATGTATGACTTATTTGGGGCAGGGCCTATCTGCATGTTGCCAAATATTGGAGTTGCAGCATTGGTCTACAACTTTTTTTTCTTTTGCACAAACTTTACAGTAGATGGGAGCACTATAAATAGCCTATACTGTCATTTTATCCACTGAATCAACTTTAAATGAATAAGTCTTGAAAGCATATTTCTTTTCAAGATAAAGCATGAACAACTTCAATAAAAACACAAAATGGTGATAATGAAGTAAAAAAGATATCTAGAGCCATAAGAGTTGCTTCTCAAGATGCAGTTAGATGTGGCAGGTGATGTGATCTCACAACTTGCAAAGTAAAATCGACATTATATTTCACCGAATAACGTTTTATGGTGCATAGTTTATATAGTTGCACTAATACCACAGCAGATTCAAATATATATGGTGAGCGAACAGCAGAAAAGATCTCCATGCAATCCTGTTAAATTTCACATAAGCATAACTTTTCTGACTAAACAATTCAGCAGAAATCTCCTCTTTGCGTTCCGGGGATACATCACTCACCGTGTAGCGACGTGATGACAGCTCACTGAACTGCAGGCAGAGCGGGAGTTGCGTCTTTTGTCGTGGTAAGAATAAAAAAATACTGACGACTTCACATAATTCAGGTAACGGAAGCACAGATAAGAAATCCGCCGTGCACTTTTTTTTCACACATGAGCACTAAGTTGGCCGCTGCAGCCCATGATAATACATCCTACTGGCGCTTTAAGTGGATAAAAAATTGCTTATGCTGTGTGCGTTTAGCGGTTTATGATTGGCTACAATCACCCAAGATGATTTTACAAGGAACCAATAAAATCACTGAAGAGGCGGCGCTGTGGTACGCATATTTAATTACATGGCGTCGCCCGGTATGTAACGCACAGCGGGAGAGACGTATCCCGCCCGGCGGTTGCTACGGTGTGAGCGTAAGCAAGCAAACCTCGTGCGTGTCGAACCACACACTCGGTGAAGCGCTTCACGGGAGGTGTAGTCCATTTAACAGACAGCTGCCGTTCCTTTTAATGACACAGACACCGCTCCAAAACTACAATCCCCCCGACATTTGTGACAGGGTGAGCGCTGCTTGCATCAGCCTGTGGAGGCACTCATTGGCAAAGTTTCTACCGGCATCTGCTTGTCTTGTTGTAAAGTGAAACTATTACCATCATTGAAGTACAGTAATTAGTCCCAGCATAGCGGAGTAGCTACCAACGGCCATGATGAAGCTCTTCGTAAGTGAAGGCAACCCGCATTGTCTGAAGGTGTTAGCTGCTTTAGAAGTGACTGGAGTTAAGTGTGACGTGCAGTATGTCAACCACGAAGGTAAGAAAGCATGGTTCGCTTCACATTAGTCTGTGAGTACACCTAAAAGCGGCACTGGCTAAACATTAAATGTGTTTTTGTCAAGTTTGGGATGAGTTTGTTCTGTAACTGACGGTTGTAACTGCGGAATAGCAAGCTAACGTCAGCTTGTAGCTCTGTTCAAGTGATAAATATCTGCCTGTCAGTGTTAGTCACTGGTGAATGGAGTGAACACTACACATGTATCTGCATCTGAGAAGCAGCCAGAAAACTCTAACTGCACGTTACTGCTTTGTCTTGTTTAAGCACTGTTTGTATATGTAGCTTCATGGAGCCTTTGTTTACCAGTGAACAGCTTCAGGTGCTAGACTTTTACCTACCTCATTATAGCTACACCTTTCACGCCTGAAACATGTGTTATACACATACAAATAAAATATCTTGTTGTATGTTTTCAAAAATCAGGGTCAGTGTTTGCGGTACAACAAAGTCTGATCTGGCATAGTTTGAATGCTGTTATTCCTGTCAGGCTAGTCAGGGTGCACCCAGCAACCTTAATTATTTATCAAGGAAATGAAACTTTGTTTAAAAAAACATTGGCTTATTTACAGACTAAAGAGAGGAAGACAACATGACCAAAACCCAGGATGGACTGAATTTACCCATCTAAGCGTCACTATGATGATCTTGATATTTCAACCAAATCTATTATCGCTATTATCTTGTGACAAATATCTGACACACAGTTGAAAGCTTCTTCAGAAGAGAGGCTGTTTTAATACAAGTATTCCTCCAGAGGCCACGTTCAAGAATGAGTTTAACGTGATGTATTGCTTTGCATCGAATCCCTTTCAACACAGAATATGGCTGCATCAATATGGGCTGGATATACAGTTATCATGTTGCTGTGACTTAGGGTATTTCTCACTAGACTCAATGTCGAATGGAACATTATCTATGCTGCTGTGCAAAGGAATTAGATTCTAATGAAATTGTAATATACCCTAGCTTCAGGCTTATCGTGTTTATTGTCTCAGACAGACATGTGACAGAGGCTTCACTCCAAGTCCCAGATGTGTACTAGGCATCTTTGGGAGCTGGATCACACAGATGAATAATCAGGACCATCTGGCATGTAGCCACAGTATGTGAATGAAGTTGACTGTACTGAAAAGATATCCTTGGTTTTGTTATCTATCAATTGATTCATTTCAAAGTCTGAAATGTTGCACATTTATTGAGGTTAATGTAATAAAAATGTGGATTTTATTTCTTCTTTATTGAATCCTACGACCATAACACATCCAACTGTACTATGAAGTGTGAAGTCAAGACACCAGTTAAGTTGTGTTATCCGAATCCCCTCATGTTCATTCACCTTTTATTTATACCACATACAGTGCATAATACATATACAATATAAAGTAGAGCAGCTACGATTAGTTGATTAGTCGATCAACAGAAAATTAATCACCAACTGTTTTGATAACCCATTAATGATTTTAGTCATTTTTCAAGCAAAAATGCCCAACAGTTACTGATTCCAGCTTCTTAAATTTGAGGATTTGCTGCTTTTCTTTTCTTTTTTATTTATAATAGCTAACAGACTGTTGGTTGGACAAAAGAAGCAATTGAAGACACCGTGGGCTCTGGGAAATTGCGTTGTTGATTTGCCAATGAAAACAAATAAACTCACACTGCTCCAAGCTAGCTAAGCCTTAAATGAAGCAAAAAGTATTAGCTAGTCGCACCTGTAAATGTTTCTGTGAATTGTTCCACGTCTGTGGAGTGTAAAATTAAAAAAATTTTTTCCCTATCTTGTTATTGGTATGGTGATGGTGTAGACTCTTCTCACTGACGACGGCCATCCAACTTTCTCATGTGTTCTAAAGCCTTAACCAGTTATGAAGTTAGGAATAGCGAAATGATAGACTGCATCGGGGTCTAAGTGTGGAGGCAGGATACTGATGGTCATGGAGTGATCTGCCCTGAGTTCTGATAAATTCTGGATTAAGAAGATCCAATCCTTGACCTTCCATGTGACCTTTGTGTTCTTCATAGACCATTCAAGTAACTTTACAGATAAGTATTGAGGCTGAGAATTTGATCACAAGATTATCCTTGAAGGATTTGAGGAGTTGTATATTATTAGAATTCCCTCAAGATGAAACTTTGAGATCTAATATAATCTCTGCCCAGGAAGTGTTAAAATTAATTTAATCTTATTCTCTGTGTCTCTTAAGACACATCCATTAGAAAGAGGATTTACATTTCAGATCACCATGTTTCAACCAGGCAAAGAATCTCATCTAACTAGTCTATAAACATGCTCATCTGCATACCTACCAAGCTTGTCTTGTTTTTGTTTTGTTTGTTTTTTTCCAGAGAGAGTGGTGCCCTCCCTCAGCCGTCCAGTCTTGCCAGCCCTGCTCCTGCCTAGTGGACTGCACCTTTTCAGCTCCAATGCCATCTGCCGGTCAGCAGATTATAGTCCTTCTTGCTAGGTCTTGTTTGAATGCCAGTGCCAAGTTGGTGTGAATGTGGAGGCTATTACTTACTTACTTACTTACTATTATTACTTTTCAGATATCCCAAATCCTAAAGGGCCAGCAGAAAAAATATATTTTCACGTATCTCAGTCTCTATCTGTAGCAGAAGTCTCTGAGATAGATATCTCAAAAACTTTGCAAATAAAACTAAAACTATCTACATGGCTATACCACTAGAGGTAAATGAGAGAAAATATGTTTTTGTAATATGTATTTGTTTAATTTCTATTTTAATGGCAATTTCCTTGATAGGGTATATGTAAATATAAATAATTCTGACAGATCTGGTAATGTATTCATTTTTAAAATGATTCAGTTATACTATAAAATGAGGCAGGCAACAATATTAGTTTTAGCTTTAGTTTGACTATAATTGCAGGGCAATCAGTTTTTTGAGGCACAGTGTAAATAACCCCAGAAGATTGAACACATTTTTGACAGATATCTTTATTTTAGGTATGTTTGTTTGGCACAGATCAGAGTAAATTCCCTTTGAAAGCAAGTACGCTACAACCATTTGACAAGACTTCCTTCTGTTTCCGACTCTTTAACAACTCAGATACCTGTTTGAAGTAAATGGACAAGACTCCAGTGAACTTTGCAATCAGTGGCTTGAATGGGAGGCCACAGATCTTCAGGTAAGCTCAACATAAAAATCTGTTGTACTAAACATCTGAAGAATGCAAAATCAAAGCAAATGGCAACATAATTCCATTAAGTTAAGTGATGAAAACTTATGCTCTCAAAAGAACAATGAACAGAAGAAATCTATTGGCATGCTCTCTCTGTAGGGGTCAAGGAAATTTATTATTATTATTATTATTATATTATTATTATTAATTAACCTCAGTCATGCTTCTTTGGTTTATTGCTTGATCTAATGTCATTCAGTCAATTCAAATTAATCTATATTTTGTCTTATTTGTGCAGCCAGCCTTGCAACAGGCCCTCCACATGGCAGTGCTGCTGGGAAAGGGCTCAGAGGTGTCCAGTGTCCTCCAGGGGCCCCTAAACTACTTGGACCAAAGCTTGAGCAAGGGGAACACGCCATATTTAACTGGGGTACAGTATTAATATCTCCTTTTTTAGCTACTGTGCTGTATATAGTACGTTTAGAAGATGAGGACAAGCACACTTGCTCAAATAAGGGTTTTTCAGTCTATATTATATATGATCAGGTCAAAAGTTCATCATGCCTTTTTGGAAGCTCAGCTGAGCTTAACTGAGAGTCTCCTCCAAGTCACATCAGGCTCCTCTGGCAACGTTTCTTTTTCTTCTATTCCTTTGCTATTTGCAGCCCCTGGGGCATCTGCATCTGACATATATTTCATGTGTAGAGAAATATGTGTTCTCAAGTCCCTTGGTGATTGGCATGGCTTGGAGGAGCTCTGTGTAAAGCTAAATAAAAAATTGTGGTAAACTCACACAGTGAGGAAGTACACATAGATTATATTTTGTGAGATGCAAGCACACAAAACAGTCATGCTGGAAATAGTCTTTCACATGGTTGGACAGTATGTATAAGTCACTGGGAGTCGAGTATGTCCTTCACTCCAAGTTCAGGAATAGGGTGTGTTAATTGCTTTAAAAAATGCTGTTCATTAAATTGTGCTGTGTTTCAGGAAGCCGTATCAGTTGCTGATGTTGTTTTGTGGGCTGCGCTGTACCCCGTTTTGTCTGACTCTTCACTAGCGCTGGGTAAGTACTAATAAACTTTAAAATGATTCGTTATTGGCCATGTATAAACTGTCTATCCATTTAAATACCACAACGACTTCCCTAATTTCATTCATCAATTCTTTTTCTTGTTTTCCCTTTACTTACATTCTTCCTTTATTTTATTTTCAAATATTTTATTTCCAGTTATTTTTGTGCTGTCTGTTCGAACAGTCCTTACCGCAACCTCTCGATTTACTTTTCAGGTGAATGGAAGTCTGTGAAGACTTGGTTTGACTGTGGGGCTCTTATGCACAGTTTCCAGTCTGCTGCTCAGAAAGTGCTGCAGGGAAAAGGCCTGCAGGGCATGAAGAGCTACATGCAGAGGCAACCTGCCCCTCAGAGCAGCCAGTGCAGAGAGACACAGCCATGCAACAGCAACCCTGCTGAGGTATTAGCTGGATCATCGGCATAACTATTAGACTTAAAGCTTTCTTACAGAACAAAAAGCATTCAGGGGTGCTTCAGTGCCTAACTACACTTGTGCGTATGCCTCAGGAAACATGTACACCCTGTCAGCTTTCCAAGAAAATGTATTGTCTTTTTAAAATATTTTTTTCACAGATGCACAAACACCTCACGAGTATCATCATCAATTGTCACACAGTTCCTTTCCCACGTTTTCTGTTTATACTTCACTGTAGCTTTTTTTAAAACTTGGGGATAAAGTTGAAGCAAGTGTTACAAGGCTTGAATTCATCTCACTTAAACTAAGTGGGGCTGCGTGAGGGTTAACCTGGCTCTACGAAAGCTAAATTAAGGACATAGAACATGCAACATGCAGAGGTTACATCACTATTTCTTTATCCTCCATTTCTTTCTTGTTTGAGCACGGCAGGATTTGAAGAGGTGTCAGTCAAATATAGCAACAGAAGTTATGCTCCCTGTCAGAGGAAGTTACAGAGTGTCTTTGTATCTCAGATCACAAAATGCTTTAGCTTCAAGGTTAGAAGTCAGAAGGTCAGGTGAAAAGGGTCAAACACTGAGCAGTTAATTGTAATTTTTGTCTATTTGTTATGGTAGTTTCATGACTGGTTCCAAGGGCCATGGCAGATTAGGGGGTGACACCAAAGATGCACTTAAATTAACTGATTTATTTATAAAAACGCAAATTGCAGAAGGGATGAAATGTGGATGTGAAAACCAGTGGTGCAAGTGAGTGGATCATTGACATAAATAAAGATGGAAGCCACGTCTCCACTTCCTCCCATTTAAAAAAAAAAAAAAAATGAAGCCAAAATATCCCGGATACGAGCGCTGCCATTTGAGCAAATTGTGTCGAGTCATTGTCAGTCCTCCAAACCAGTGTATTATGAATTATTAATGGAGCAGCTAGTTCCATTTCACTGCTTATTCACAAATATTTAATCATGGAGATTACTAACCTAATGATTCTCTATATCTAAATATTTGTTGAGAATGAGGAAGGTGAGCGTGCGGTTTCAGAGGAGGAGATGGAGGCAGCTGCTCTCACCTGGAGTAAAAGTTTGAACGACTGCCCTTTGGCTAAAGACAGACAGCACCCCATGTGAGTAATTAAAAGTGCCGTTTCCCATTCTAGTATGTTGAAGTTTAGGATGTTATGCGTTGTTGTGGACATCACAACACCTAAGATCATTGTCCTGTGGGACAACCTAACAAACTAAATTGTTATTTTAAGAAAGCAGTTTGAGCAGTTTTAAGAAAGGCAACCAAATCCAACAGCAGTAGAGTGTGTAGAGTTAGTTGAGCTTCAGTGTGTAGAAATTTCACCTTGAGAATGTCGACTGTCGATGAGTTATGAGACAGACAGATTAAAACGCAGCTCTGTTTTCTTCCTATCAGTTTGCCACAGGAGGGCAAGCGAAACCTGCTTGTGACCAGCGCCTTGCCTTACGTCAACAACGTCCCCCACCTGGGCAACATCATTGGCTGCGTCCTCAGTGCTGATGCCTTCTGCAGGTAGAAATTTAAGCATGTAATTCCTTTTTAATGTTTTACATAGGTTTCAGCAAAATACTGGTGATCAGGAACAAGATATTGACCTTTGCACCAAACACATTTTAAACAATGTGCATACATGATCTTGTGCATATATAATGTTCAATAGGGGCATATCAACGTATCCTGCACTTTCTTCTTCACTCACCTCCACTGTTATTCACTCTCCAACATCATCTTTCTTACTCCATGTCTTTTGTTCTTGTCTACACCTGTCTCCTTCACTTGCCATCCCTCTCTCCGCGCATCTACCATGTCCTACTGTGCTGACTCCACGTGTCTCCTCCTCTAAGGTACGGCCAACTGCGAGGCTGGAACGTGCTGTTTGTGTGTGGCACAGATGAGTATGGCACAGCTACAGAGAACAAGGCCAGGGAAGAGGGTCTGACGCCGCAGCAGATCTGCGACAAGTACCATGCCATTCACTCCAGCATCTACAAGTGGTTCCAGATCAACTTTGACTTTTTTGGAAGAACCACCACTGAGAAGCAGACAGAGTAAGTGGGACTAGGGGAGATGGTAGTTGTCCTGTTTGTAGAAATGTAATCTTCTGTTATGTGAGCTTTGCGACCCTGGTCCTCTCCTGGGTTGGATGTGGTTCTGATACTGCCTGGCTTTGGTATAAAAGGGCACGTTTACATACGATTACTATACAATTACGCAACATGGGATTACTATAATCTTGCAGTAGATACTAGTGTGGATGTCTAGTCCTCTCAAGCACAAATTCTCCTCTACTTAATCTCAGATTATTTGACATGTTTGTAGAACGTAGGTTATTGCTTACGTTTCTGAGGTTTACAAAATAAAAAAAACAAAACTATTAAAAATCCTTTAATTAAGCAGCATTGTGTCTGGAACGACAGTTCTCATCTGTGACACATTCATGACTATGAATTAGTCATAGTCATGAATTAGTCACACTGGTATAGCCTGATATCGGACTGAAATGACAACTCGTTGCACTCCGTCGCCATCTTCAGTCAATTCAGTGAAATGGACGGATTCAAAGGCAACATGTTAACTAAGCCGAGGGTCAGATTTAGACAGTCAGATGAGGCTCCACTTCATAGTAATTTAGTAGAAGTTTTTATTCAAGAGAATCAGTTTTCATAACTTGACTTTTTTTTAAAAAAAATCAACCATAAGGAAAGGCATTGGAATCAATCAATCCAAGAAAAATAAATTGGGCATTCTATAGCGAAATTATCACTTTTATAATATTGATGAGAAAGTCTGGAGGTGAAATTAATTGCTTCAAAATTATGGATTGTCTCTTTGAAGAATTGCTGAAAATGAGTGAGTGGGACTTCTTGTCTTGACTTCAGTATGTGTATGGGTAAGCTGTCAGCTTATTTTTTGTTTGTATAGGTGTTTAAATAAGACATGGAAGGATGTTTTTTTTGGTGGGTTTACCTACTTACAGTGCATGTGGACATGGGATACAAAAGAGAAGCACTTTTCTTCAGTAAAGGGGCAAATTCAGTTTTTGAGCGTGTACATAAAAAGGATTACAGAGATAATAACTCTTATTCTGGGGCCTTTGCTTTTATTGAGTGGCAACAAAGGCATCAAACACCATGTATCCAAACTATGTGCTTTTAAAAATGAAAACAGTCCATTTGTGAAAAGTGCTTTGGATGTTAGGTCTTACATTTTAGATTTACTATCCAACACGGGACATTACAATCAGCTTTACATTACTCTATGTCTATGATGCGATATTGATCCATAAAGTTACATCATTTTCTAGCCAAGAGGAAAGAGCAGTATTAATCTGAGGTGGAAAACAATACTTGTGACACATTAGTTCCCATATAACACAATTGTCAGTGTCTTTATACTCGAGGTCGTGTTGTTTTCCCTCAGAGTCTGTGATTCCAGTTTAGAAGTTGAGTGGTGGAGGCCAATTGGCCAAACCAATTGATTGGTCTACTTCTAGTTTATATACAGTGACGGATGTATCCCAGGCGCAACCCCTGAAGTATTATTCAACCGTCTTTGTCCTCCGTTATCCTTTCAGGATAGCCCAGGATATTTTCTGGCGCCTCCACAAGCATGGTTTCCTAGTGGAAGACACGGTGGACCAACTGCGTTGTGAAAACTGCCAGCGCTTCCTTGCCGACCGCTTCGTAGAAGGAACCTGTCCCCACTGCAGCTACCCAGAGGCTCGTGGTGACCAGTGTGACAAGTGTGGGCGGCTCATCAATGCCGTAGAGCTCGGGGTGAGTTGAAAGGAGTACACTGATGATAACACCATTTTTATTCTTTTTTGTTAATATATATTGAAGGCAAAAATAACTTCTTGTTAGATATTAATTTATGTAATTCCACTTGAACTGTGAATCTATAAATGCAGACTTCCTCTTTTAATCAGAGAGGCCGACATTACAACCATTTACTATTAATTTGTTATACAGTAGTAATAATAATAATATGCACTTTTAGGCATCATTCCTTTTTGCTGCACTTGAAATTGTTTCTACTATTATAGAATTAAACAAAATACTCCTAAATTGCAATTTAAGGTTAAAATCAGCTTAAATTTAGTCTGACCAGTGTTAATCATTGATGACCACTGTCCTCTCCAGGAACCCCAGTGTAAAGTCTGCAGGCAGACTCCATTCATCCGCTCCTCCAAACATCTTTTCCTGGACCTGCCAAAGGTATGCTTTACACACTGTGTTGTAATGGTCTTGGTTGTCCATTTTACATTTTTAACGTTGCTTTTTGGTAACAGGGAAGTAAAAGCATCGGGTGTAATCAGTCAGCTTGTGGAAGGCAGTTATCCCTGTGGTAATTTCATTACAAAAACAGCTTTACTCTTTCTAGAGGTCTGGTTAAGAGTGAAGTCATTTTCATCAGCATTTTCATTTTCTCTTTTTCTGTCATGCAGCTTGAGACTCAGTTGGAGCAGTGGCTGGACAAGTCAACCGGCACAGGAGACTGGACAGCAAATGCCAAACAGATCACTCGCTCCTGGCTGAGAGATGGACTCAAACCCCGCTGCATCACCAGGGACCTGAAGTGGGGAACGCCAGTACCGCATCCTGACTTTAAAGAGAAGGTCTGCTATTGTTGCCCAGAGAGAAAAAAAAAAACACACTTAAAACCTTGCTATCTGATAGTATTTGTTTGTTTATAGGTTATTATACAGTAGAAAAGATGCACACACCACTCTGTTATTTTTCCTCTTTTATTGAAGCATAATAAAACTCGGCTGAGATAAATTACCTGCTGAGAAGATAATGAATGCAAACACTTAATATCTAAGGTCAGGTTCCTAATTAAACTTTGAACATCACTGTGCACTTCATTAAGTGTTTACAAATACTGCAGTGGCAGATGGCACTGCAGTGCTCTGTAATAGCACTCTTGCTTCACTGGGAGACTCTCTAGGTCTGGCATGTCTAAACATGTTTGACCACTGACCATTTCAGTTAGTACACACCTCCAAAACGTTCTCCAAACACTAATGCATAAGGAAATTTGACTTAAGCAACATCCACGATTGTAATCAACATTCGTATCCAAGTCATTTTATACACTATGTGTCCTTTTTAGTATGATTCATGTGATCCAGCAGGTGATGCAAAAATTGCATCCCATGTCACTCATGACTCTTGCTGCCTCTGCAGGTATTCTACGTGTGGTTTGACGCCCCCATTGGTTATCTGTCCATTACCGCCAACTACACCGACAAATGGGAGAAGTGGTGGAAGAATCCTCATCAGGTGACCCACTCCGACATGTTGTCAGAATTTATGAGCCGAGCAGAATACTGATGCACAAGCTTTTGCACAGATTTGGTCTTCTTTACAACACAGAACAGTTCTGATTGCTTTTTTCATTGGCCCATCTGGTCCTCTGCACTCTCCATGAGAACATAGTATAATTCCTTGCCCCATATAACCCTAATGTAAAATGGATGAAACGTAACGTAGGGCTACCACTTCCAATTGTCTATTAAATGTCACAATCACAATTTCCCAGTGGTCAAAGTGATGTCTTCAATTTGCCTGTTTTGTCCAGCCAACAGTCAAACTATCATTTATTGTCATTAATGACAAAGAAAAACAGTAGATCCTTAAAATTTAGAAGGTAGAATCAGCTTTTAAAATATGTATTCATATATTTACATATGATAAAATTAATTAATTATCAGAATTGATGGCAACTAATTTTCTTGTGATCCACTAATTGATTAGTCGACTAATTGTGGCAGCTCTAGTCTATTTAATTATGAATAAAATGCACAATCGTTTTGTTTTTTTAACCCAAAGCTACAATGTAAAAAAAGTATAATGTGCAGAGGACAATACAGCTCCAGTTTTAGATTTTGCCCTTCTGAGATAAAAGTCTCGGCCTGATTGGTTGACCATAGATTTTATTGATTTTTGTTGTCCATGATGCTATTATTAGCTTTATTTAGAAAGGGGGAACTATTTGACATTTTGTGTGCTCATATTGTATGTTGAGCTGGAAACATGTGAGAGTTAGATAGCTTGTTAATTTACATTTAAGTTAATGGCAAGTTCTTTTTTTAAAAAAAGACTTAAAACCCTGCAGATTAAAAAGCCAACATATCTTCATCACTCTCACTGACTCATCTCATCTTCATCTAAAACCCCTCTCTATGTGTGTGTGTGTGTGTGTGTGTGTGTGTGTGTGTGTGTGTGTGTGTGTGTGTGTGTGTGTGTGTGTGTG
>JBBPCS010000359.1:8872471-8885666 GCA_037974645.1 Hollardia meadi
GTGTGTGTGTGTGTGTGTGTGTGTGTGTGTGTGTGTGTGTGTGTGTGTGTGTGTGTGTGTGTGTGTGTGATGGCCTGCATTTGCACAGAGAGGGAGAGAGAGAGAGAGAGAGATGGGGGTTGGGGGTTGGGGAGAGCTGATAAATCCTCTTTGAACTGGATGATCTAATATGATGTCATCCTTACAGTGCAGTGTTGTTTCTCTGCCATCAGGTGGAGCTGTACAACTTCATGGCCAAAGACAATGTGCCATTCCACAGTGTGGTGTTCCCCTGCTCCCTACTGGGAGCTCAGGACAACTACACTCTGGTCAACCACCTTGTTGCCACTGGTAAGACTGACTGATTTCACAAAATGATACATTATTTATATGTTATATTATTTGACTAACTGGGATTCATAACCGAAGTGTGGTTTTGAAAATACTGTAATGGCACATTCACTCTGTTTGGCACGCGGACATCTTGATCGATCACATTCAGAGTGGAAATTAAAGTTCAGATTTAACTTGTGCCGCAACTTCCCCACAGAGTATCTGAATTACGAGGACACGAAGTTCTCCAAGAGCCGTGGTGTGGGTGTGTTTGGAGACATGGCCAAGGACACAGGCATTCCGTCTGATGTGTGGCGGTTCTACCTCCTGTACATGCGTCCAGAGGGACAGGATTCAGCCTTCTCCTGGGCTGACATGGCTACAAAGAACAACTCTGAGCTGCTCAACAACTTGGGCAACTTCATCAACAGGTTGGAAATAGTCACATGCTTTAAAATGAATTCCTGCTCTGTACTTATTAGCAAATAATATTTAATCTGTCATTGAGAAATGAGAACCATTAGAATTTCCCCTATGACCCTAACAAGGTAACATGCAGCAATATGCCCAAGATATTTGTTCCTTGCCATCTGTCTTTGTGACATTTTCTTTGTGTTGCTGTGTCTTTTTCTGTTTTGTTTGGTCAGTTGAGTTCAGTCGATCAACCTCAAGTTGCTTGCATTTTGTACGTAATAAGTTTTACTCAGAATGTTGTACTCATTGAAAAAAAGTCTGTTCGAGCAGTAACTATTACAAGAGGCTCACCCTAGTTTTCTAAATTTGTTTGGGATGGCGTAATTTAGCCCCAATTACATTGCCTGAAATGATTTTTAAAAGATCAGGGTTAAATTCCACATCAAAGATTTTTCTCAGCAGCTTTTTTTTTTCAAAGTACCTTGATCTTCAAAATTGGTCTCGGGCAGCAACGTTGATGCCTAATTGCCTCGAAAATAAGTTGTAGATTGCATCCAGCCTAAGGTGTTGGAGGTAGAAAATATTCTGCTTCAGAAAAGAAATTCTGTCCTTGCCTGGATCCAGTTACTAAATCACTACATCATTAGTGACAGTGTGGCCATCTTATGCCGCTTTTTCAAATTCATAAATGTTTTTGGGCTGTGGCGTTGCCGCTAATTGCTGTTCAGTTGAAACATTGACTGTTGAGAATTTCACCTTGACAAACCAAAATGGGGAAATCCCAATTTAATATTTACCAACAGTGAATATAACTAAAGAATATTGTTTTTTTTCCCAGGATGAAAAAAACCTCAGAGCTTGGCAGTGTCATTAATAAGAAGACTAAAACAAATTAAGCATGCAGGTCACATAAAGTTCATGCTCACACATCAGTCACAGTTTATTGTAAATTTGACGGTTATGTCAAAGCATTTTGGACTGGCAGACCTTCCTTTGAGGCTAAGAGATGTGTAAAATATTGAACAGTCTGTTGCATCAGACAAAAACACACTATGACTTTCCTCCCGGTGTACACACAAAACTCATTGAAAAAATAATCGACTGCAGACACAGCTACAACGTAGAGGTGATAGAGGAGCTGTGAAGAGGCTCAATGCAGCACAGTGTTGTGTCAGTTTACACTAGCAGAGCACTGTATTACAACTGGCAACAAAATCTATAATTTATAGACAATTAGCAAGTCAAGTAACATGCTTTTCTCCCGTTTTGCTCTCTCTCTCTCTCTCTCTCTCTCTCTCTGTTAAACGGTTTCTCTCGCTGCCTTTCTCTCTCTGTTCCCACATTTTTCTTTGACCCCCATTTAAAACCCCCTTCTCCCTCTCTCCTCCAGAGCTGGCATGTTTGTCACCAAGTTCTTTGAGGGCTGTGTGCCTGCGATGGAGCTACAGCAGGAAGATAAAAAGCTCCTGGCTCTGGTGGGCTGGGAGCTGCAGCAGTACATCCAGCTTATGGACAAAGTGAAGTAAGACTTATTCCACTCACCTACCTGTCAAAACGTTGATGTTGGGATTGAGACAGAAATTTGTCCGTTTCATTAAAATAACTGTTAAAAAAGTAAATTTCTGCTTGTCTTTAATTAGTGTAATTAAGGGTATAAAATAATTGATTTTTTATTTACATGTAAATGGTCTGTTTACATTACTAACATTCAATTGGTAATTGCATCATCTTGAGATATATCTTAACATTTAAGGTAATACATAATAATAGATAAATCCAAACTCTGTATAATGGCTCGTGGGTGCACAACTTCCTTCAGTTTATTGGTCTTTCTCTCGAATCCATCAGAATCCGCGATTCTCTGAAACACATCCTCAACATCTCTCGCCATGGCAACCAGTACATTCAGGTCAATGAACCCTGGAAGAAGATCAAGGGAGGAGACACAGAAAGGTGATATGGTCTTGACCAGCTCAACACAATCTGTACCTCTGTAGTTTCATACAGGGTCATTAGAGCTATGTTGCACTTTGTGACTTAAATGTGTAAATTCTCATTTTATATTAAAACAGAGACAGAAAGAGGACTCCTTCATTCAGGGTCGTCTATCTCTGAACACAGGAAAAGTTCATTTCAAAAGTCGATTTTTAGAAGAAATAAATATTTGTATGCACAGCCAGTTAGAGGAGCCGTAATTAAGAGCTTGTGTCAGTTCATTTTAAGATTAACCAAAACATTTAGATTCATGATCTCTCCGACTGACTGATCTGCGTTTCTCGTCTACAGGCAGCGCGCCGGCACAGTGACCGGTGTGTCAGTGAATATTGCCTGCTTGCTCTCAGTGATGCTGTTTCCATACATGCCAACAGTCAGCCAAACCATCAGGGATCAACTCAATGCCCCTCAGTCTGTCATGGGTACCATGTTGCAAGGCACTGGCAACTTTGTGAGCGCCCTGAGTGCCGGCCACCGCATTGGCACTGTGAGTACGACCTGAAACGGTACACACACACTCCATACATGTGCAGACACCACCTGTATGTTGATGCTGGGTGATACAATAAGGATGCAACAGTCTGCCAATAGTTCAGTGCTCTGGAGGACATTGTAGTCGTGTAAACACACACACACACACACACACATACGTACACACACATTTAAGAATAATAGCCTAGATGGTGTTTGGAGGCTGCGGCCTTTCGAACAGCAAGTTTCTCTCAGGCCACTTGTCCCTTTAGGCCTAAATGTGGTGACCTGTGTCTGCAGCAGCTGCAGCTGCCAGCGCTGCATTCGATCGGCAATCATGATTCATGACTGAGGTCTCCAGGCGAGGGGCACTCACACTAATGCAACATACACAATGCTCATGTGTACACACCTTTCCTGACAAATCATGCCTTTTGTCATAATTGTAACTCTGCATTGAACAGTGGTCATTATGATTGAAACTCTGCAAATTTCTCACATATAGTTATCTACTGACTTACTTGCATAATCCTCTTTGTTCAAAGACGAGCCTACAGGTTAAAATTTTCCAGCTACACTGGCCTTGGGCTGGATTCACAATCGCAAACTTTTTAAATATTCGTGCATATATATTTTTTTTAATTTCTACCTTTTGTTCCCTTTGTAAACCCATTTTCTTCCCAGGTCAGTCCGTTGTTCCAGAAACTGGAGGTGGACCAGATTGAGACTTTGAAGAAGAGATTTGGTGGACAGCAGGTATTTGATGTTTATGATGTCTAATGGTCTGTGCATGGGTTCTGTCAGGACTATTTATGAATAATGGAATAAGAACGAATTGATAATGCATAGCCGTTCACAGGCATCTGTCAGACTGCGATCATGAATAGGAAATTGTACTTAAGACTTATCTATCTCTTTGAAACATGCAGAGAAAACACACTATGGATGTTTGAATTATGTATAAAGCATCCATAATATAGATAAAAATAATCCCTCTCTAAACCTCCTCCTCAACCGCCTGCCTCTAGCCTGAAGATGAACCACCTAAAAAAAAGGTATCCACTGGTATTTGTGTGTTAAGAGTCACACTGGTGCTGTTGTGTCGATGTTGATTACCGCACGCCTTCACTAACACGAGCACCTCGTCTAACGTTTTTGTTTTTTACTCATCCCCATGTGTCTGGTGTGATTCACTGTCCATTCACACTTCCGAATCATTAAATCCCGTCGACATTTTGAGTGATAAGTGTTACTGTCTGAAATTAAGTAAGTAATCTCAAGGAATAATAACCATCAAAATGCCTCAAATTCGAGCTCGTCATCTGTCTGTTTCCTCCCTCAGATGACAGCTCAGAACGCTGCCAACACTCAGGCTGCCACTGTGCCAGCTCCTGCTGCGGCTGCTGCTGCTGCTGAGGTGGCGACAGTGGACGGAGTGGACCCAGAAAGAGCCAAGCAGCTGACACAGGCTGTGGCTGAGCAGGTGAGATCGCTGGCTAATAGCAACGCACTGTTGACTATCAACTGTAAATCCAATTCTTAAATTTTAAAATTTTTGAATCAATAGTCTGTTATCGGAAATGTTTTTGTTTTTTTTATTAGTAAGATCATTTTAATATCATTGTTTTGTCTTTAAGATGGTCTTTGTATAAGGAATAACAAAACGGATGTCATCTTTTGTAAGGAATGAAAACGATCTCCAAAAATCGAATCGCGCACACACACACACAAAAAAAAAACTACTGGCAGCTGAAATAAACACTGGCTAATATTTCTGGCTAAAAGCTATATTTAAATAGTTATTTGTTAACTTTTGAGTTCGCGATTAATTGTAAAAAAATTTCTCACCCGCATTTGATTTTTGAATTTTACATTTTTGCTATAAATGTGCCGTTAAATTTTTTTTATTCTCAGTATTTCCAAACCTCGAAAAACATGCTTAATTACAAACTCATAAATTGCCGCTGAGGTAATTGTGCATTATTTGACAAGCTGCCAGCCTCTATTTGTCAATATAAGCTGAAGTGATATACCAAAGCCAAATGTGGGTGTAAGAAATCTATTAAAACCTGTCATTTTATCTATCACAGGGAGAAAAGGTGCGAGCGCTCAAAGCGCAGAAGGCAGAGAAGGCTGTGATTACACCAGAGGTGGCCAAACTGTTGGACCTTAAGAAACAGCTGGCTCTGGCTGAGGGGAAGAGCCCTGAGCCTGCACCTCAAAAGGGCAAGAAGAAGTGATTTGTTGGGGGGGGGGGGTGAGAGAGAGAAATCATGGAGGTTATTCAGAGGATGGGAAGAGTAGAATGGTTTGAGGTATGATGGTGGAGAATGGGAACAAGATGTACACTAACAGAGAGATGAGGGTATTAGCTTAAGGCAAAGCCGTGACAGGATCTAAGACAATGTGGTATTGGCACTGAGGACTAATGAAATGCTGGATAGGCCAATGGGGAAACGAAAACACACAAAGAGAGAGTCAAATGAATACAGCTACAGAATGGAGGGATTTTTCCAAATCCCTACACCAAAAGAAACTGATTTTATACTCTCCCTGTGATAAAGTCGGCATACGATATTCGCGTTGGAAGGTGTGTTGTGCATTTAAAGATGTTTTTTTTATATCCTCTGTAAAATTGTTTTTTTGCCATTTGCTACAAATACCCTTTTTTGAATCAATTGATTTGTTCAGCAAAAAAAAAAAATTGTCTGTACCCTTCTCCTCCCCATTTCTCAATTACTTCTGGTTTACATTACTTTGTACACAAAGAAAAAAAAATCATCATCCACGGGTCATTATAAAGAAAAACCAATAAACATTACAAAGACATGAGAAGTTGCACTTTTTCTTTTATTGCAAATTCAGGGTTACAATGACGGATAAAATAAACGGTATGGTAAAATACATGTATGATTCCATCAGTGACGTAAGCCATGCACATTCTACGATTTACAATTTATGTGACTGCTATTAGAAAATAACAGTGGATATGTTGGCATATTGCAGTACAATTGTGTGTATATATATATATATATTACAGTGGTATATAAAAATAGTAAATCAGGATCGAACAGAAGTCCCATAGATAGAAAAAGTCAGCTTAGAAAGTATAGCCGGGTCCTACTTATTTTATCTAAATACACATACAAACAAGCCCTGGTTATAAAAAAGTAGGAAAGGGTATGAATTCTCTCCCCCCCCAAAAAACAAAAATCAATTCTCGTACTCACACTGCACTGGGCACTTTCAGACTTTTTCCTGAGCTCCTAAACTCTCCACAAATTGGGGCAAATAATCTCTGCTAGCCAGATTGCAGCCCTTAACGTAGGAGTTACAACTATTGCAAAATGGTTGGGAACAGATGACGACGAAATGCACTCTCTAAATGAAGCTCTTTTCTGTCTAACATACAAATCATCAAATGCTCATAACTTATTTCTGCCATCCTATTTGGTGGAGCGTAAGCGTTCTTTAAAATGACAAAACATTCATTGACACGTAGAGCAGTCTGTTCTTCCTTTTCCTTTACACATGCTGTGTCTTTTTATTTGCCGCAATGCTGTTGCAGCCCCTTCTCTCTGTGCCTTTTCTTCTCCTGACTTTCATCACTTTCCTACTTCTTGCCATCTTAAGCTCTCGTCTTTTTCCAAAATTCATCTTGTTTGCAAAATACATCTTTGGTTTCCATCCTTTCCTGTTTAAGAGGCATTTCATGACTACCATATTACACCTTTCCCCACCACTGCTTATTCCAATTCTGTAGGACCTGTCATCTTTTATTCCTGTCTTCCATTCTGTCTTTCATTTTTTCCTCATTTCCTGGTGTTGACTAGTCTCTCTATCAGGGCTCTACGTGTCCTCTGTACCTCCTCTCCCAGCCTTTCAATCTCTGCTTTCAAACGCTCATTCTGCTCCGTCAGCTCCTGTACCTTCCTCTCGTTCTCCTGCTCTCTTTCTTTGCGACTCTTTTTGGCAGATGAGTGGGAAGAGGATGTTCGTTGGGTGGAGGAGGCGAAAGAGGACAAGGCACTGTTGGCCCTCTCGCTGGTGGTCCTCTTGCGCTTTCCCAAGCGGGAGGAAGGATAGACCGAGGGAGAAGAGACAGGTGAGGAGGGAGAAGAGCAATTTTGAGATGGCGACAGAGAGGCTGAGGAGGAGCAGGATGGAGAATCGGGGACACAGGGCAGTTCCTCCTCGCTGGCTGAGGGAGATGCAGGAGGGGCGTTATCAGCCTGATGGTGTTGATGGTGGTGGTAATAATAGCCACCACTGATCACTGCTCCACTCGAATCCACCATTCCCACTCCTCCTTCACTCAGCAACTCGAAGAACTCGGGAGGCAGGAGATCACTGCCACCCCCTGCAGACCTATCTACACTTCTCCCACTCTCAGCCTCTGCCCGCCGCTCCTCTGCAAGAGCTGGACTCATGCAGGAGGAGGAGGAAGATGAGGATGACGATGAGGTGTGATGCAGAGGCTGGGTGTTGTGGATCTCCTCTGTTGCCCTCTGAACACCTTCGCCCCACGTCTGGCTTCCGTCCGTTAGCCACGTCAGAGAACAACTCTCCAGAACATCCAGAAACTCCGGCTCCTTCTACAAGCACATACCAGAAAACGTCAAAACCTGCCAAAATATCTAAAATTAACAGATTATAAGTCAATTTTATATTCACTTAATGTGTGAATGTTTTTCACAAAACACTGAAACAAATCTAAGAAAGAGAAATACAACTGATGAAAATACACTCAACGTAGACGTGACAGCCATTTCACTCTTCAAGCTACTGACCTCGGTGCATGTGGGGGCCCGCGCCAGTTTTGCCCCTCCTGTATCGGAGCCCAGAATATCCTGCAGGTCCTCATACCACGCCTCCAACTCTGCACCACACAACGGCCCCACGCCAGGGGGGTACGGCGGGGGTAGGTGTAGCCACTCGGCAGTCATCTCGCCAATCAGTCACAACTCACAGGTACACGGCCACACGGTTCACACTGGACCTGAAGAGGGGAGGGGGGGGTGAGAAACCGAGGAAGATAAAGGAGAGAGTGCAGAGCATCCACACGTTAGATGACTGACACGTCACGAAAACCCTGCCTTCGTTTTAATCTCTACTGTTATGCAACTGGTTGAGTTATGGTGTGTAGATATGCAGAGATAAAGGATGGCATGCATCATTACTGAGAATACAGCAAGAAACCTGTAGAATTATTTAGATCATGATAAAGAAAACTCCATCCAAGGTGCAGTATATTGTGTAATCCACTTAACTGTAAAATGGAATAACAGTGACACTAAATGAGGAAATGACTGTACTGCACTAAAATTGCTGTTAAAAATGTCAATAACTCAACTCCAAAGAGGAATCAAAATCTTAACTTCACATGCAGCATTCAGAATGTCAAATATAAGTCCAATTTACCTTTAGAAATGTCTCTGTTAATCAAGTTTGCAAATTTGTTTGAAATTGCTTGTCCCAATAATTCTGAAAGAGAAAAAAAAAAGTATTGGACAGGTTAGTCATAATGTGAAAAATGTTTCTTCTGAGGGCTGAAATCTGCTGAGATTTCAGAACCAGAATGATGATTTGCAGAAATACAGAGCAAGAGAACAAAGGGTGCCTTACATTAAACATTAATGGCTACTTTGGAAATTTATGAAAAATTAAAATAATGATAAACAAATAAAATTGTCAACAATTATTTAGATGGATTACAAGGACAGAGAAAATAGAAATCCTTTCACTTAATTCTTGTAAACAAAGACCACAATGTTCTCCACTGCGCCCCCTGCTTTCCACGGTCCTCAAAACACGTTGGGATCGATAAACAAGTGGTTAAAAACGACGAGTAAATCCATATATTGATCTTTCCTGATCTGACAGTCAGGTCTACTTTATTTTGCTAATTACTTAAAGCGAAGTGAAAATTACTGAATAAAATACATCATAATTACTATAAATGTAGCTGAAACGTGATATAAATAAGGATTTTCGCCTTTCTCCTTGATGTGCAAAAATAATAATAAAAACATATTCTTAAATGGATATAGCGTTGGCAGGGATGTGAATGGCTGAATTACAAAATGATAAATGATAAAGAAATCCTCTCTTAACTTCACGTCAAATCTTCATCACCCCGTGGCAGCACAACAATACCGGCATGAAAACGTTGCGAAATAAAACGTACCAATTATTACTTCATTATGTAATTACTTAATATTGAAATCTAATTTTTTTTTAAATATATATATAGTTGGGCTACATGTCCACTGTGAGCCAAGACAATTACGTCATGGAAATGCAAGTCCAGCAGGACGAATGGGCGAAACAAAAGACAACGTACAGAGAGAAGAAAAGAGTGGGCTGGGGAAGAAAAACAATATAAACACCAATTCATTCAGTGTTTAACATTTACTTTAAACGGGTTTGTCAGAAAAAAAAATACAGCTGTCAAAAATAAAAGCCGTTTAGTTTCGAGTCAACAGCCCCACCAATTACTGTCAGACGTCACACGGAGTAGGCAAAATGTGTTATTCGCTCAAAAAAAATGACTAAAATCTATATATTGGATGTCGTAGCTGCAGAAATGACAAAATAATAAATTTAAAACGGCTGACACGCTCAAGAGTCAAAACCTCCAAACTTTCCAGCTTTAAGTTTAGTTCCAATGAGCTTGACAACTTGTCAAACGAAGCAGACAACACATGAAATCAACTCGATCTAGATTGTGATTGATTAAGACAACTGTGCTTCCAAAAACGGCAATGGGATATCTGCCAAAAACATGAATTCTCGTTTATTTTTTCCCCAGTACACCAGACCACTGTAAGAGTACGTTAAGAAGTCGTGTTACTCCCTGAAAGACAACCAATAGCCAAAACTATAAACAAGAATCTCCACTTACCCTTTTTTTCCTATTCGTTCGCCTTCTCGACTGTCTTGAACTCGAATATGGATATTTTAGTAAAGATTTGTGATAGCTCATGTTAACCATTGTTCAGTCTTGATGGCTGAATGTGATTTTTCGGAAACTCCCGGCGGTGTTTATATGGAGGGAGAGGCCAACCGAACTATACATGGGGAAGGCAGTTTCATCACAACCTAGCAGGGACGAGAATGACCGAAGTTCCAGCGGGCCAATTAGAAGAGCGGAGCTAAGATCTCTTCCTTGACAACATCCAATAGGCTGACGTGAAATCAGCACAGAGGCGGGGCTTGGAGCTGCCCTGGCTGGGTGTTCTCTCTCTAGCCTGTATAGTTTGTAGGAGCAGCAATTGTGATGCAGTCATAAGACGGCCAGGACGAATTTGGGGCGTATGGGAGTCACATGAAAGGAATGATGCAATGCTTGGCAACCAATTTCTAGCTGGGGATAACACCAGCAGAATCAGAACATGTTTTATTAAACAGTATTGGCTCTAACTAAAATCTAAAAATATACATATATGCATGGATATCTAATGTCGAAGAATTAGTTTGTTCCCGGGAAATAAAAGCTGAATCGATTTTTCTCACGAATTGTTTTATCGTAGTGAAGAAAAAATGTCCGTTGTGTGTCTATTTAGCGCTTACTTGATGTTTTTATTCATTGTGTTACCACCCGCTTGTTTTCACCTGACTTTTGATTAAAGGTGCTTGTCCAATGTTTGATGACACTAACATTACACACACCCCTTCATTCACTCCACAACCCACGACGGGGAGAGAAAAATAATAACCGGTCCTCGCCTTGAAATGGCACTTTTCTACCAGAGCAGTGGCAGGCACGTGTCTTTTATTTGTCAGGTATTTGTAATATGGTACGGTAAAGACGTTAGGCGCACGTGTACAGTGGTGTCACATTCTCATTCATTTCATACCGCGCGCGCGCTGTCGCAGTTCCGCGAGATATCAAAACACACGCCTGGCCGGTGGCGCGAGCTAGTGGTGCTGGGTGTTATCCAACAGCAGACTGCCCCCCCCCCTTTTTTTTTTTTTTTTTTTTTTTTTTTTTAGTGTCCGAATATATTTTCAACTGTGATAGAATTCAGCAGCACTTTTCATTAGTCCGTCACAAAAAAAACTTTTATTACATGTTATTATCTATGATAATAACTGTTTGTTTTTTAGATTTATTTGACAATTTTTTTTTACTATAAATCGTTATTATACAATGTTGAATTTCACAAAATTAATAAAGGCTCAAACATCACACCAAAACAATAATTTCATAGGAATGTTTGGATAGATTTTAGCTTATAAAAAAGCTAAAAACACAATTCAGCAACACAGACACAATGCAATATGTGTATAACAGATATATTAAAAATGAAGGTCCCCGTTGAATTGTTTTACTATTTCGCATTAATATACTAACTTTAGTCCCTATGGTGTCATATTTGCCTCAATAAATAGCTTTGGATGGGCTTTACTGTCAAAATAGTTTCACTATTTAGAGGTCCACATTAACATTATGGCTTTGTGACGCCACAAAATCAATAAACTCAGCATGAGTACCACTGAATTGACGCTATTGAATCAAAAATAAACTTAGTACCATACAAACAATACAATTGTGATATAGGAGGCACAAGTTCAACAAGGTCACCATCTCAGACATGTAATCACACAGAAAATACTGTTTTGGTTAAAGTGTCGGACGATGCCCTTTAAAATGAGGTAAACAACAACAACAACAACAACACAAGTGACAATGAAATCAAACCACGTTTCATCATGTTGCGCTCTTGACTCTTTCTGCCCTAATCCCAAACTCAGCACACACAAACTGTTCTCCATGCACGGTGCAGCGTGCACAGCCCCATAGCAACAGCGCCAAGCAGCGAATAGAAAGCTCAAATACTGTCTCTAGGACCCGGGTTAAAGCGCTGCAGGAAGCACCGCGCACACGTCACGACTTGAGTGGCTGTTGCCGAGTAGTTCAGCATACTTTTCTCGACACCCCTCCCTCTCCACCCCTGCCGTCTGTTTATTTTGTCAGTCCCGTCGTCTGTGTTGTATTCATTATAAAACACTGTTTACAAACCAAGATCTAGGTTGCCTGTTTATTGTTTTTTTTCATTTTTTTTCCAACATAGTCTGGCGATGATGGTCCCTGTTTTCTAATCGATTTGTCGTTTCAAGAGATTAGAAACAGTTAAAAATACAAAATAAAGAATATCAGTATATTATTTTTTATATTATTTATTATTATCTCTATTCTGACATCCTCTTGTTGTCTCCTCTCGTTTTTTTATGACACTTTTCCGACTGAGACTAAACAAGCGCTCCAACTGTTAACTGTCTGTTCATGTGGAGGAGCTTTTAGATGAGATTTAGTCATCACTGATGGTTGTATTAAGAGATATCATCTGTTTTGTTGTTGCTGTAATGTTTTACCTTCTGGAGCCTAATCTCACTAAACAGCTGCCTAGTCATAAAAAAAAACAGGGTAGAATTTTTGTTGAAATTCATATTTTTGGCAGACCTACATAATTCCTACATTCTCATATATCACGTATTTTTTATTTTTTTTAAATGAGCAAAGCAAAACAAGAAAGTCTAATCATGCTCAAATAACTTGATGAGATTTTAAACATGATGAGTGAAACCAACCAAATTTACACTGACTGAGAAAATCTTTAATTCTACAAAAATATGTTTAAATGTGAACAGTGGAATTTGTCACTCTTATTTGCTTTCTTTTTGTTGTGCCGCCTCATTTGGAACAATGCTGGTGTTTAATTAAACCAACAGTGGGAAGAAAAAAAAAAAGATAAAATTAGTGTAGGTTGTTAATGTTTTGACTTATTATCTCCCCTAAATCACCGTTTTGATATTGTTTTCTTTTGTTTTACAGGCAGAAAGAGTCTGTGGAATTTCTAACCAACACACTCTCTTCTTTTCTGGCCAGTGCCCTTGGTCAAAGCTCCACACCCAGTCCACACCCAGTTCTCACACACACACACACACACACACACACACACACACACACACACACACACACACACACACACACACACAC
>JBBPCS010000359.1:8888349-8910872 GCA_037974645.1 Hollardia meadi
ACACACACACACACACACACACACACACACACACACACACACACACACACACACACACACACACACACACACAACAATGTTATTGTCAAGTGGTTGAGTTTGTCAAGTTTCTAACATTTTCAATTTTACTGTGAAAAATATTTTCTCTACAAAAACTCGAGCACTGTTTCACTAGGATTCTACCTCTTTTAAAACATGCATATAAGTCTGACTATAGAAAGTGAATAGTTGCTGTAATAGGAGAACACTGGGTTTAATGTTTGGAATCTTTTTATGTGGACCTACTACTGAGACAAACATGCTTATCGACTGGCCTCATGCCAATGGTCATATGGTTGTAGTAGCTCACACTAAGCTAAGTTCCATACTCCAGCAGTGTTAAAGTGATTATGCTGAACTTCCTACCTGTGTTAGCAGGGTGTTATTGTCCTTCAGAGAGTTGTTGATCATCTGCTGAGTGGTGTCCAGGTGGGTCAGCAGTTGGCCAAACTGCATGGCTACGAGACGGTGGGGTTGGATGAAGTAAAACAGAGAGGCAAGGACAAAGAGAGAAAGAAGGAACGAGTAAGGTGACGTATTAGTTCTAAAATTTACACATTTGCAGTTAAGAAACTTGCTTTAAAAATGTCTTTGCTCTGAGTCAAAGTGAAGGGGAGCGGAGACAAAGGTAATCTGGAACGGATGAATGACTGCTTGGTGGATTAAACAGAGTATTTCCTTTTATTCATTTGCCTTCATCTGTGAAGAAAGATCCGGAGAGAAAACAAAAGTCCGTACAGCTACACCATATTGAGCGAAGAAACACTTTAGCTGCAGACCATGACAGATTGGTGCGAAGAGAGTCTGGATGATAAATGACCTCTTTGAGCTCTCAGAAATGAATTATCAATATAATCTATTAATGCCAAGGTTCTGCTTTCATGTGCTAAATAATAAAAAGATGATAATGTGATATGTGAGATATATATATCATGCATCTTTCTCCCTGAGGGGTTGTTTAACAGTATGTAATGCTAGATTTATCCTAATTCTATTACCATTTTGAGGCTCCCTAGTGATTTTTTGGCATCACAACAGAATGCCAAGGTTTTGGCTAATTCCATTATCAGTTTGAAACCCATTTTCGCTTAGTTTTCATCTTTTGTCTCGCAGATGTTCTCAAGATTTTGAAAATGCAAATCTTACAGACCAAGTATTAGTTACCAGCACAGATGCTGCCTGATATGTGATCCGGGTTCACAGCCTATTATGTTCTGTGGCTACATCCTACATATTTTGAATATTTAATGCCGGCCCCCTCCCCCACTAACCTACATACATCCTCTCCTTGAACTCTCATGGGTGTCATTTCAAGGTTCTTTACCCGTGTAAAAGAACATAAATTATCCAAGTTTTCACTGTTATTATTCTTACTGGGGTAATATTCCCCCCTAGGGCAGTATTATTACAATATCTGCAACAGAAACTAATTAATCAACAGCAGTACATTCATATAATGCCATGTGGCAAAGAGATGTGACAGACAATTCCTCCACCTTTACCACATCGCTTCAATACTTGATATAAGGACACAAAACAAGTTTGGAACAATGTAAACCAGTTTCAGTTATTGTGTGTTACCTTGCTCGTGCAACTCCTTGACAGCAACAAGCCTCTGCACCACCTGAGGTGTAGAAGTGGACATGGCATCCCACTTCTGCACCACGTCATAAAGCTGCGACACCTGACAGGACAACATACACACGCACATTTAAAACCAAGATAAAGCCCTCCAGCTAAAAGGTGTTTATTTCACCCAAGCTCACAGTTGTATGATGTCAGAATTATTTGACTGTAAATTATATAAATGTACACAGATTGATAAATCCATGCAACTCAGTCATTGATCAATAGTGTTACTGTGTAATCTACATTTAGGCACTGTGGGGACTATTTATTATTACAATACACAGTAACACCTACATTCAAACGAAGCTGTGGTATCGCATGCTTCAAATATTGCCCATGCTGCTCGAGGTATGTCCTTTCCAATTCCAGCTGTGTTTTATGGCTGAAGACATGGGACCGGTTATTGTGGGTTCTCACAGTATTGTGTCTTTTTAAAATGATTCTTTTTTTTTCTTCTTTTTTTTTTAATACAAGGAATGAAGTCACATACCCCATTTTGTAAATCACAATTACAGCACAAAAGAATCAAACAGAAACGTACAATAACCTTCTGTATTTCAAAAATAAACCACATAACTTTATCATGCACCATGATGGAATTAACATGTCCTGCCCTCTACTGGCCTTTAAAGCATACAGCACTTTAGAACAGCACATGCCTAAGACTCGCAAGATCATTGCCTGGAAATCATGCAGATCTCACAGCTGAATCCAACATGATCATACATTTTTTAACAGAAATCACAGAGATGATGTTCTGAGATGATGACTGTACTTGGTGTGCACTGATGAATGCACAGGAATTACAAACCTTGTTTTGTGTATCGGCGTCCTCAATAGCTGCCTTGTGTTTGGCAATCTCATTCATCTTCCCGAGGACACTCTAAGTGGAGAGGGGTGGGGGGATAAAGTTATTTATTTTGTGCCACAAGTACCATTTTAGAGGCATTAAGATACATAACAGAACAACAGACAAACGCTGATTAGGTTAAAGTCAATACTGCAGTAAACTGGCACCACAGCTAGCTGTATGAAAATGTGGCATATTTTAAAAGAAAATAAATTCTGAATAGTATTAATCAGTATTTCACTACTAAGCAAATGGATGGCTCCCCTCCCTGAGTTTTAATAACCATCCAGTGCTTGGTGTTGTTTTTACCTTTTGATTCGTCTTAGCAAATAAGCTACAGCAGATACCAATACATATAAGAGTCAGAGGAAGGGCTAAGATCATCCAGAAAAGGAGACAGTTTATGGTATATAGACAAGGTATAATGTGTATATATGTTTTTGATAAGCTCTGGATTTGTTGGTTGGCAAGTTTGCCACAAGAAAATAAAAACATTTCAGTGTTCTTTTAAAACAAAAGGGTTTCTATGGGAAACATGCTGCACAAATAAGAACATACTCAAATTGCACTGCTCTCTGTGCTGTGCAAGGACAAGTTACCTGCAGTCTGGCCTCCACTTGATCCAGAGTAATGGAGTCCAGTGCGCTGACCCTCGCCTGCAGGAGTTCTATGGTATCCTGATACAAAAAAAAAGCACAAGTTATGTACAAGCTTCAGATAAAACTTTGTGTTCTTGCTCTTACAACTGGGGAAAAAAAACTTGGAGGAACTGATGTCATCTTTGTAGCATGACCCAGTTCTCTGGTGGCATATCAGATAGACAGAGTTATGAATACGGACACTTCATACAGTGTGTTCCCACAGAAAGTACTCGACTTCTTACCATCAAACTGGGTCCTTGTACACCAGCACTCAGAGGTCCCTGCAACATAAACACAAAGAGAGGGAAAATAGATTTTAACAAGAAGCAATGAAGCCACCCCCGTAATTTTAAATAAATCGAGTGGAAGATTTTTAATTCATTTTCAATTTGTTGATGGTTACACAGCAACAGCAGCATGAAAAATCTGCTGTTGTGAGAGTGAAAGAGAGGAGATAAACTGAATTATTGTGAATGAAAGACAAAGTGTGTGTGTGTGTGTATAAAGACTTTGTACCTGCTTGTCTGATCCTGGGCCAACAGCAACCTCCAGCTCAGCAAGACGCTTCTCCAATTCTGCCATCTACAGGGACAGAACAAGGAAACACATGGCTGGCAGTGACAACAACATGATCCCACAAGACATACACAAACACCCACGCACACACCTTCCTGCCTTTTGTCCCATTCAAATATTCTGACATTTCTCTCATGAGATGAAAACAAAACATGTCTAGCTGATCATAACGATCATAACATGTACAAGCGCATTCATCCACCTCTTTCCTCTTTACCTTGGCAGACTCATTGAATTTTTCCTGCTCCGGTCTGCTGTGCAGCTCGTACAGTACCACTCCATCTGGGCCCTTAGCCGATGCAGTCGGCTTGCCGTCTCCTGCGGCGCTGCCACGGCTGCCCTTGGCCACTTCCAGCTGGGTGAGCAGACGCCTGTGGGAAGAAAGGAAAAGGAGACACATAAGGATTATGTGTTCAATATTGTTATCAGCCCCATGTGCTGCTGCGTCCTCCCGCTCTCTGTACCAAACTTTGCAGGCTCCATTGTGAAATGCAACGTCAAGGTGAGCTTGCATCTTTTTTAGTTTACTTTTTATATTTCACAACAGAATGTTTTTATTCTCCATATGCCTATACTCACCTTCTCCAGTTTTTAAATTCCCTTTCTAAAACACCCATCCATTAGTTCTTGTGCGCCCCAGGTAGTGCTACACTCAGCAAGATTTATGTGAGCAATTGATACGAGCTCTACTGCCTTGACCTTTATTTCTCTCTCACTCCTTTTATCTGGGTTTTAATCCAAGGCTCAGTAAAATTAATTCCCCTTCCATTCTCTCCAACCATCTGTTGCAAACTTTCTCTACTTCTTCAAACTCTCCCTTTTCCATCCATTCTCTGCCTACAGGCTTATCATCTTATCAGGGTATGATAGGGTGTAGCTTCAGACTCCAGTTGCTTTTCCTCTTGCTTTATTCCACTTGCTGTCCCCTCCACCCTCTTTCTCAGCTCACCTGGCCAGCGCTCCATCTGGGTCAGCCAGGTTGATGTGGGCCTGTGGTCCCAGCAGTGAGTCGAGATGGGCAGAAACCAGCTGCTGTTTGAGCTGGGCTGCCTGCTGGGCGAGTACCACTGGGGTCAGGCGCTCCTCTGCATTGCTTTCCTTTGTTGCAGCCTGGAAGCAGAGGAACACAGAGTTCAGTGAGTAACTGACTTCTACACAGCAGCCATGGTTGTTTTTTCGAACAACAAAGCAGAGGTTGGTCTGAGCCAACCAGGCATGGTGTTCACTGAGAACACTTGTCCCATGGCAAATTAAAGGAAATTAAGGAAAATGTACCAAATACTTTAACTTGCACTAGCTTGTAAATTTTATTTGTTCTGATATAAATTTCAAATGGAAGAGAATTAAAGGGTTATTCCAGTATTTTTTCAATCTGGTTTGGATTAGCTATTGTAGCTAACAGCATGGGTATCTACTAAAAGTAACACAATTCCATAATAAAATCCAGCTAATTCTGTGTTTACTTTTGTTTTAATTCAGAAAAGTGTTTGAAATTATTCACACACGTTTATTTGGTAAGCTTTAGAAGGCTTGAGCTGATTTTTTTCTGATATACATTCATTTTGCTGGAGTGTTGTTTGTTGTTCATGTTTCCTGAATCTCTACGACAGAGGTGGCAGGTGCAAAATTATTTGGATTCATACTGGAAATGGCCACAAATATGAGAATAAGACCGAAGAAGACTGAAGAAAATACCAGAATCTTCCTTAAACATTGACAATAAGCATGACCCAGTTCATGACCTAATGATCTCCATAGTTGATAACTTCTAAAGATAAATTAGCAAAATATCATCCAAGTATGCCATTATTTCTCAGTGAATTACAGCATGTTCTCACCCAAGCATAAAGCACACTTTCTCATTCACTACATTCACCCTTATGAATGGACACACAGTACTTGGACCAACTGCTCCACAGCGATACTTCATAAGCTCAAATTTACAGGCTGTGGCAGAGGAGCAGCTTGTTCCTCACAGTCAGGATGCGTGTTCTGCCAGAATCACCAGCATGAGCTGTCACAAAAATGGACAATTCACAGGTTGAATTACAATTTGGTGTTGGGCTCATAAAGCAGCAGGCCCTGCATAAAAACATAAAAGTTATTCACACCTTAGGTTATATTAGTTTCTGGGTTGCGGGGTCTTTGTTAATCTGAAAGGTAGGGCTGTCACAGTTCTCCAAATCCACAACTGAATTTGACTTTTGATTTTAAGGTTACAATTCAATTTTAACTTTTTTTTTTCAGCACAGCCACTGTTAGATTAAAACATTTCCAACAGCTTGAGTTTCCTTACCTGCAAAAAGCCAATAGGATTAGGAATTCTAATCACCGTGTGTGTGTGTGTAGTAGTGGAAACACACACACATGGTGCAAATGCTGTTTTTGTTTTTCTTGGGTGAATAGAAAAAAAATTAGGAGCATTGCTGATTTTGCTTTTGATTTCAGTAACTGAAAATGAATGCTCATTTTGATTGATTTCTTGATTTAAAATTGAATTTCCAACACCTCACTGAGGAGCAATTCCTTGTACTGGTTTTAATAAAAACTCATCTCCAAAATGTTCTACAAGCTTGCACTCCCCTGAATAAATACATGGTGATGTGTTCGAGGAGCAGAGGGGAGGAAATTCCCTCTGTGAAATACCGTTGGATTTGTGAGCAGACGGCAAGATAAAGGCTGGATAATCAAAGTGCACCATCCCTTGCCAATCCTGTGGGCAAAGGGACAAGTGTACTTGGGCGCATTCGAGTGTCTCGCTGTCAGTTCACCTGGATGGCATCCACCTCTTGAGTGAGTTCCTGGATCTCATTCACCAGGCGCTGGTACTTCTGCTGTGGCGTCTCTTTCACTCCACAACCCTCTCCAAGCTAAACAAAGATGAGAGAGCAGAGAAATGGTATGAATATTACACAAAAGCAAAGTGAACAATCACACATCATCTCAGACTCTTGATTTTATCAGAAAACACATGTAGTGAGTGAAATAAAAATCATAATGGTGTTGTTACCCTCAAAGCAGAACATCTTGACAAAGAACAAAAAGTAAAGAATTTCAGCTGAACAGAATGTACTCACAATTTCAAATTCTCCTGACTCATAGCCCACTCTTCTGCTTTTACTGATTCTGTCTGAGAAGTCTGTGAAAAGGAGACAAACGGGTTATAACAGAAGTCGAAAAAAGCAGACTGCCTGTTGGTATGAATCCCAGTCTGAGCAAGAACAACATTTGGGGTTTGAAATCAAAATAAAAGACAGGATCCGTTTTGTTACACCTGTAACAGAAACAGCAACGTTTTGGAGCAACAGCACCTGTTAACTTTGTCTGTCAGACCTGTATTTAAAACCATTTGGAAAGTTAGCTTTTAGCCTATGTTTTGTGTTAGTCATACATTACTTTTAGCAAACAAAGTAATATAACATGTTACTAATATGATCTCAGTAATACTGTTACATTTACTAAGTCATTATTGTTTTTTTGAGAATTCATCTACTTCACCCTGTACACCACCAGAAAAAATATTTTCCTGTTGCTGAAATTCCACGGCTGTGACAGCTGCAGAGTCAGACTCTACATTTTCGAAATGGGTATATCCCCATTATTTTCAGTTCAAAGAAAAGGACATGTACATAATCTAGTGAAAATTTAGATGAAATAAAAAAATTACCTGTTGGACATTTAATCATCAAGATAACAGACGACATATGGGAGTAAAAAGCCTGGCACAATGGACATAATGGGGTTTTTTTTTTGCTCTCTCTGTGGATTTCTACGCTGCGTCATGTTGTAGTACTGCTTGTGAACTTGTCTCCGTGGGACGGTCGTATGGTAAAGTTGTTGAAATGTTACTCTGGATACTACAACCTTAAAGTGGACTTGCCTGCTCGCCAAAGCTAAGACTGTTATGTTGTATATGCCCATTCTGAACTTTTAATGCACCCTTAAGAGCTGTGCCTCTGCCAGTGGTAAAGGTTGTCACTGTAATCAAGTTTATAGTTACTGTACGTAACCAGTATTACAATAGCAAAACAGAGACAACGTCCTTTCAGCAGAGCAGCCACTATCTTCAGTCTATGTCATACTATAACCAACAACCTGTCTTATAGAAAGTTAATGTTCATTTAAATATGAATCATCTAAGGTACACATTACTTTGACTTTGTGTATGAAGCCTCTATGTAAAATGGGGGTGTACATCACGCTGTGACTGGCAGAGGCTGCGCAACTATCGGAGCCAAGTTTCGGCGATAAGAATAGTTTATATAATGTTCTATCGGCACCGATGAATCAGTTGACCTCCACTCCAAACCCTCTCTGATTAAGGAAATACACTCAGTTGCCAGTTTATTAGGTACACCTAGCTAAAACTAATGTAGTTACAACAGTCCTGAATTAAATCCTCACTCCATTTAGGTTATAATAGTCATTTGTTACTGAAATACAATTAAATTATTGCTCAGTTGAATTTGTTTTGAATTCTCAGTCCATATCCTTACCAACAGTGATGCTCTTCTGTATGACCTTCATAAGTTAATTAAGAAGTTGCGCTAAAAGTTGAGAGTGATTTATCATCCACTGTGAACTGACCGAGTCCCTTGGTGCTGACGTGCTTGTCTTTGAACTTGTCATAGGCTGCGTTGGGGTTGACCACAATCCTCTCCACGCTGTCACTGCAGAGCTCCTCCTATCATTCAAACACCAAAGTCAGATGAACATAAAATCATAAAGGGCATGTGAGACTATACAACCAACAAATGACCCTTAGCTTACTGAGCCAGTGAACCAAATGTAGACTTGAAATGCGTTTACAGGCTTGTAAAATCTGAGAGAAAATACTATGCATGATCATTGCCCCTAATATGATTTAAATGAAAATGAATTAGGCGGTTAAGTCAATGAGTGTATTATTGGTCACCAAGTTCAGACACCCCCAGAAATTAAAAGCCGTTGAAGCCATGAATCATCAAATTCTTAGGGAGAACCAGATTTTTTCAACATAATTTAGAGTACCAGCAGGCAAGAGAGAAATGTGCAAAATTACATACCACAGATATTTACAGTCAAAGGTTTATTTGGGCCTGATTGTAGATTCTTAAGACCATCATTTAAAAAAAAACATCATCCATGTGGCATAAGTCTACTATGGTAAAAATCAATGTTACATGAAAAGAAAAATGCAGAACCAAAGCTGGAAGCCACAAATACTTTTTCTAAATGTGGGTTGTGTGATTAGTGATTGTAGGGAGCACAAACAAAACATGGATCATTTGATTAAAAAAATTCCTAGCAATCAATTATGTTTAACGAGAGGCTAAGATAAGATTAAAACACCATTAACACAGATAGATGGCATGAGTCTGGGCTCACAAAAAACAAAAAAACAGACCAAGAACACACACAGAACACGAGACAGTTACACAGATGTAGGGGGGAAGAGTGATGAGGAGGAGTTAAGAGGAGAGTTAGTCAGGCTCTTACCAGCTCCTTGGGTTTCCAAAGAGAGTTAGAGAAAGTAACGGAAGACCAGAGGGAGAGAAAAAAAAGTAGGGGGAGAGAGAGACAACACAGATTAATGTGGTTATCACATGCCATGCACACAACAGGAACATTTGGCCAGGATCGAGGAAAGATAAGAAAGAAAGCAGTGTTCTGAGAGCTATTGCTAAAACCCTTGGAGACACGCTGTTCAGACTCCTTATGATGTCTCCAGTTCTTTCTCTCTTCCCCGATTCAGGGTGGTAACATGGTCCCTACACAAACAAGTTACTTTCTCCTTTGATACCGTACTGTACTTTATAATGCAGTGAGACCTATGATGCTTTCAAGGAGAGCATCATAGGTCTCACACATTATGCTATGGATGCTGGGGAGTGGTGTTTTAAAAAACAACCCATGAATCAGAATGAAGGGTAAAGGGTGTTTTAAGGGTGCCTCAGACATTAAAAAACTTGAAAGGCTGGAAAACGCTAAAATGCATTCTGTTACAGAAATTGATATCTATCATAAATCAGTCAGTCAGGGTGAGTTATTGCTTAATAACATGCAGTTCATCCTAAATTAAACTGCTAGATTAAACCTAGGTGGTTAATGAAGCATATCCAAGTTGAGGTCCCCTATACACTGTGTGATTTTGGGTTGTCCCACACAAATGTAATATCTTTGGTCATCAATCCAAGACGGTGGTCTTAGATGCCACTGCACGACACGTCAATCGATGGCCGTTTTAGAGCAGTGGTGGCCAAAGAAAGTCTGTATCAAAGTTCTGACAGTGCCAGAAATTAGAACCAAATTCTCTGTTTGACTTCTGCTACGACCGACATGTATATGGCATCAAACTCGGAATGTACAAATCCAAATCCTTTTCTGCAAAGTAACGGGAGGCCAGGGATACCCTTGACAATTAAACGTTAGTCTGCAGCCCACTGTAACTTAATAAATGTAAATTACAGTGAAAACACTGAATTTTTTAAGGCCGTTGAGAAATAAACTGTCATCTCAATGTGGATCAGTCCCATCTGACCAATACCTGATCCACCTAATAAGGCCAGCATCGGTGCAGATACCAATCTGATGCACCCCTTTATAAAATGACGTAGAACACACTGGCCAACACAAAATTCTAAGTTTTGTAAGTAATGAGCATAAACCAAAGGTGATGGCAAAACAAAAAGTCTTTGTGGAACTCTAGCAAAGAAGAAAATATTGTGGAACATACAGTATAATTGCCAGCTTCATGGATAAAGCTTGTTTTTTGTTTGGCTGCATTTTCAAAGCACGAAAGTGGCGCAGATGCATTAGGCAAGTTGATGGTGTGTTTCTGCCTGCATTTTTTTTTTTTTTTGCCCCATTTACATCATGAATGCTATGATCCACCAGGGATTCATCGAACAGTCTGACATATCTCAAAAAAACTCCAGCACAGAATTTTTTTTTTAACTACATCCATCTGGCAAAGTGTGACAATGCACAAACAGGATGTTATGGCACAGTGTATAGGAGCCTTTAAAATGTCCAGTTAGTGAGAATAGTGCGATAGCCAAGAAGGAGCTGTTAGAACATGATGACAGCTTGAAAAGGGAAATATCTAAAACAAATCAACACTTTTCTTTCTCCTGGCAGCGCTTCACTCAATAAATCATCGATCGAAAAAGCGAATTAAAAGTGCTGCTAAAGACCCATCAACATCATTGTTCCATTAAAATGTTTTAAATGAGCACCACAAATGGGAGGAAAAGAATCAATTCCTTTCACTTCAAAACAATCAAAAATGGATGAATTACAGAGAACAAAAAGCACCACTCCATCAATCTATTTCTCATTTCTTTATCCCAATCAATAGAGGTAGGAAAATGTTATATGAGATTTGAAAAAATAAGCATGCATAAAGAGCATGGAATTAAGCTCACTAAGAGTAAAATGGAGCCAGTCTTACTTGTACAAACTAGGGTCCCAGCAGGGGTGGGGAAGAGTCAAAACAAGGGTATGGGTATGGGAAGAACGAGTGTGGAAACATGGAAGGGAAAATGCCAATTAGGATTCACTCAGCTGGTCAGTAAACAGCCCAGACATGTTTAATACCAATGTTAGACCAGCATCCCGCAACTGTACTCTGGCAATGTGAACTAACTTTGGATGACTGCTTAACATTGCAATTGGACGACAGTGAGAACAGACATTGTAAAAGTCTCAAAACATCATCATGATAGAGTGAAAACATCCACAGCACATTTTGACATTTTAATATATAATGATGCTTGAATGGGACCTTTTTCTTTTTTTATATATGTATAATAAAGTATATATAATAATACAGTAAAACAGTAACCTGAAATGGGCAGCTTGGCCCTTTAAATAAAATATTAACAAAATATACATAATTTTTGTTGCATAATATCAGAGGACATCTGTAGCCACAAATGTCCTCTTACAACTTGGTAGATAAAAAAGAACACAATAACAATCCAGTTATTTATATACATCATATTTCTTACGTACTGCTGAGCTACAATCAGTGCTTTGCCATTTAAGTAGTAATAATAAGCAAAATTATTACATGGTTAGATGTTAAATCGGGGCAGGGATATTGCTTACTGATAACAGTGAAGAAATCAGTACAGTTAGTAAGTGTAAACACTTGTTAGCTAGTTACGTTAGCTTAATATGCATGATAACAGTTTGCAAACTAACCAATCCAGTGTATATAAAACGACCACTTACCGACTCAAACTGAGCTTGGTCATCTTCTGGAAGGTCCCCGGTCTCGTAGACGTCCGGCTCGTTAAAGGCCTATTGAACCAATAAAGACAATATACCATACGATCAGCTCATCCATCGTCAATAGTCTGGCCAACGCCCCGGCCCATTCAACAACATTTTCTTTCTGGTGGTTTGTATCACGGCACACCACATTGGCTGAAAAGTTAGCAAGTAATTTAATAATTACAATTATTAACGCAAGTTGTATTGTTGTTGAAAACTATATGCAGACAAGAGTACGCAGTAGGGATGTTAGCTAAATTAGCTGTCACAGCTTGGAGCTAGCACTACCAAGTAGCAATCTAGCTAATCTGTCTGCTAGCGTTAGCCACTTACAATTCCTGGTAAGTTTGCGTATTTAGGATCAGCCATCGTCAGCGGAAAGCTACAACTAGACCCACAAATCACGACAGAATGCAATAACCGTTCTTAAAACTTGCGAATTATCGATGAACCGAATGAAATTGTAACAAAAGCTAACGCTAGATGAGCCAGTACTGTCTAAGCCGGCGGAGGTTTCCAGGTTGATGTGGTCACTGGCTTGATTTGACAGAGTGTATGTTGGGTTTATTGCAAGCGCAGGCGAATGGGCGGTGATGTGTTCGCTACATCAACAGGAGAGGGTTAACGGCCCACTAAAACCAACGAAACAAGCATTCCCGACAAAGTGCAGCGTTACGCATGCGTACAGTTTGACCAATACGACTTAACTGTCATATTTCTTTTGTTTATCGTCGTTTTATTTTCTCTTCAAACACAGTATTTGCCGTCCCATTCGATATATTCAACATCTAATGTGCTTTAACATCAAAATTATTCAGTCTTTATTTTCAAAAGTTGTGTTGTTGAATCATAGAGTTGTTGAATTTTAGCAAATAAGCCACACGATGGTGCTAGAGGCACGAGCAAGAAACTCAATGTGCCAAAGATGGTCGATTAAAAGGATGATTCACTGTGTTGGGGAAAATGATCCACCTTTATAAAGCGGTTGTTTCAGTGAATCCAGGAATAAATGATTCTAAATAAATTCTAATTAACTAATCATTCGTGCTACAATGTTTTTTTTTCAATGTTTCACCTAGTTTTTATTTACCACTGCACATAAAGTGGGTATTGTTGAAGACAAATAACAATTATATTGAAAATCTTGTGAAATCCTGAAAACACTGTCAAATGAAATAACTCACTTACTTGAAAACTCTTAAAATGTTTTACCAAAATAATCTGTAGGCATTATATATTATTACATTTAACATACATACAATGAAAGTGGCATCATTAATGTCATGTACTAACTGGTAACCTGGGAGTAGTCTTTTATATTTGGAAATATATCACTAATCAGCTGTCACATAGATTAATCTATGAAGCTGTGTTTTGAGAAATCAACTCAAATAGCCTAACTACCAACCTATGACTCCTACAACTGAACAATGATGATGGTGACTGGGTTACTGAGCATCATGTGATTTGTACCTTTAAGCTTCTTCAAGAACAGTGTTATCAAAAACAAAAACTGGGAAACAAATATTAAGAGCAATGACAATTTATAATCTACACAGTGCAATGTGGCACAGCTTTCTGGACATTGTGGTCTATTTCTTGGGATATAGCCTGTTACATACATTCATTGCTAGCCTTCGATTATTTCATAATACTCATTAAAACACAAAATCATTCATTTTAAATTTAAGCCTGTTGTAGGCACTATTCTAGAGGAACCACTGGCACAACCCAGATGTTTTTAAGGGGGCACTTCACCAGTTTTACACATGAAGGTCTGTTGTATAATGTCGTCAGTGGCTCTTGAGAAGCTTAAGTCTGAAACAAATTCCACCTTAGACTAGAGATTTCAGATTTATAACAGAAAGCTTGCATATGAACCGAGGTTGTGGGTATCTTCTAGTAGGCCTAAGGGGGATCATTTTGGGAAATGTAGGCTAGTATAATTTTTTTTTAACTTGACCCCTACATGGAATCAGAGTCGAGATATGAGGATATTCGTTGCTTCAACATCTATCATTCTGTCTTTTTAATCTGTCTCTCTGAAGTTGCAGTACCCCTTTAAATCCCAGGGCACAAATTATGGAGCCTTTGGTTCCCACATGACTACCTTGCTTGTCATGCAAAACAGCATTGCCATGACGACCGGTCTGGTGCAGACCTGGGAAAAAAAAAAAGAAAAAAAAAAGACATTCTCTCCTCACAAACTATACTGTCCACAGAAAATATCTCACCAGACAGCAGTAAGGTCAACTCTTCTGCGGAAGTCGGTTTAGTTGTGGTTGCAGGAGTGAGAAGCAGAGTTGCAGCCTTTCTCCCACCCTGCTCCTCGGCCCCTGTGCCCACAGTGGTGCTGATGGGAGCGGATTCGAGTCGCTACTTTTACACGCCCCGCCCCCAGTGAGAGAGAGAGAGAGAGAGAGAGAGAGAGAGAGAGAGAGAGAGAGAGAGAGAGAGAGAGAGAGAGAGAGCAGGGATGACAGTGATGCAAGGCATGCTTCCGAGAAACCTGCAGCCCATCCAGACACTGACCGACCGGACCAGTTTGGAATATACTCCCCATTTACAACTCTCCATCTCTGCTTGCACCTGCACTCAAACTGCACCCGAGTTTCCTTTGAGGGCCATCTGAAACAATAACCCACCCACATCAAACGGCGTCTTCTTTCCTTTTGTTGCACATTTTCTTTAAAAAAAAAAAGAAGAAGAATTTTGGCTGTAGTCTCTCTCCTAAAACTCGTAGTTGCCCATTCTTCCAAATGCTTCGCATGCGGGTATAACAGCCGATGGTTTCAGCCAGCGTCCAGGTGATTTACGCGACAAGGTTGCACGAGGAATATTTTATTTATTTATTTATTTATTTTTTAATTAAGATAAAGACATCCCTCTTTATCTTTTGGAAGCACGTGCACTATTTGTTTCCCCCACAATGGCTGATGCTAACGCGGAATGCAATATCAAGGTGTTGTGTCGATTTCGGCCGCTGAACAAGTCCGAAATTATCCGCGGAGATAAGTTCATCCCAATATTTCAAAGAGAGGACACAGTCATCTTCGCGGTAAGTTATTTCTAACGAGCCCTTCCTCTTTTTTTGGGTCACCTTTCCATGCAGTCGATGAACGCTAGCGCTAGGGGGGTTACACTTTTCATCTCGCACACATCAAATACTGGCCAGACAAGACTGAGGGGGCTTTAAGGCTTCAGACAGGGAGCAAAGTAACTAACAGCCTCTATCAATGACACTCTGATCAGCAGGTTGCATCTTTCAGGTGTGTGTTTTTGCTGCCAGTAAAGAAGAGCAACAAGGCTTCCCGATATCTGTCATTTAGGCTGAGCCTTGCAGGGGGAAAAAAAAGGCAAGATCAAATTGATAAATCACCACTCATGTCATGTTTTTTAAAAAAAAAAGGATTTCTCAAAATCATTCCTTTATTTTTTGAAATTCAGCCCATTGAACACCACAATCCCAAGCTTGTGATAAAAAAAAAAAAAAAAATTGGATCTGGACCCCACCTTTGTGATTCCACACTGTGGCTCATTATTTCATTCTTTAGTGCTGGATTTGAGTGTGTTTGGATTGAAGCTGAAGATTTTACTCCTGTGGTCAGCCTTTAATAGATATTTGATTTATCGGGTGCTGTGAATCTACTGAGAGTCACGATTAGGCTCTGTGGGTTGTTTCTGTCCAGTGGATCAATTTTTTTTTTTTAGGTCTGAACGTGGGCCCATGATTACTGTCACCGGTTTAGGAGCAGCAATGGAAATGAACTGAGCTATAAAATGTTTATCAATCTGAGGCTGTGGTTTACAGTGGGAGGTCGGAGCGCTCTGAATGCAAATGTGTTTGTAAAGCACATCATCTGGGCCAAGGCTAACACACACACACACACACACACACACACACACACACACACACACACACACACACACACACACACACACACACACATTAAAATGCAAGACAGCATTACTGGGTATAGGATATCTTTGCACAACTGTCTTCCATGAGCAGATTTAACACTCATTATTGTTTTTGATGATATGTGTAGGGATGGCAGGTTGGCCATTATGACAGCTTGAAATCCTTCATACCTGCATTAATCTTGCGTGTGTTTGAAGGCAGCAGAAGAATGAAAAATTCACTCAGATGTTCACTCTTGTAGGTTATGAGGTAATATTATATCTCAGTATTAAGATCTATTCTGTTTTCAAGTTCTAGTCTTCAATGATTTATTTAACGTCAGTGCTTCTGCTCAGGCTTACAGAGTGTGTTAGACAGAGGAAATGCAAACTTCATTTTAGTCTACAGATGACGACAGTTGGAAACTATGTGAGTGCAGAAATGAAATAAAATCATATTACATAAGTAAGGGAAGTGCAATCTGTCACTGTCAACAGACAACATACCGGTACAGACTGAACTGCTGTCTTTCCCTACCTACACTTCTGTACAGCAGCAGGAGCCTTCAGAACTGATAATGTCGGGAAACAGTAGCAGTCAACCTACATTTCCAATCATCTCATGCACTGACCGCCCCTCAATTTCCTTCTTATCAGATGACTATAAGTGCAGTTTTCATCTTTGTGAATGTAATTACTTTGGAGGCGCGTGGGAGGGTTGTTTTTTTTAAAGGTATGCAAATGCATTCAGGTTGTGTATTTTTCACCTGTAGCATTTCTCTTGTGGCTATGGAATACGATCAGAGGAAGTTATAAAAAAAAAGTGTCTAAATGCTACGTACTACATTTAAAATATCAGACAGACAGGCAAGCGGGCATGCTGCAGGGACCCCGTGACAACAAAGCACTCCCATTCTGATGGTTGATAAAGACTACTCACAACTGGACAGTGCTGATGGCCCCACATTTGGCTGCTCCTTCCAGAACTCGGTGACCGACACAGGCAGTGATTTGAGTGGTTGAATGATCGTTCGGCTGCACCTTGGCGGCAGACAGGAGAGATTAAAGATCGGTGAAGATGGTGTGTTGGCGTGCTCTGAGGTCAGGGAAGAACTTTGATGTTTGGCTGGTAAAATGTGGATTGTTTTCACGCCAGAATCAAAAACCGGAAAACTCAGACTCGCATTTGAACGTGACGCATCAGCTTAAACATTAGCTATGCATCCTTTTAAGCATCACCCTAATTTTTCATATGAGCATCTGTCAATATGAAAAAGCTTACATTAGAGAATAGCAACATGACAAAAAAAAAAAGAAATGACCAAAACACAAAACACGCTGTTTCAATGTACAATGTATAATGGCACATTATTAATAATCTCCTTTTTTTCTAGTGTATAGAGTTGGTTACAAAGACATTTTCATTAGTTTATTTGTGGCAGACTAAAATGCAGCGTAACAGGAGGATAATTAGAGAAGAGTCATTCAAACTGAAATATTAGTTTCACAGCAGTAATCTAACGTTTTTCTAACATAAACCTCCATAAACTACTGGTCACAGCAGACAAAGGGTCGTAGCAACAAAACCACAGTGTGAACCGCTGAGTGTCAAAACTGACCGAGGATGCATTTGATTGTGAATTAAAAGTTTCATTTGTTGATTTCTGCTATGACAATACTCATATATCCTAACCTTATTAAGTTGTTATTGCATCCAGCAGATGTTTTGGACTCCACCAGCTCCCGAGGGGAAAAAAATAGAGCTGCTAAATGCTCCACTACGTTCACCAGCCAGTCGCTACCTTCCTCTGTCTGCTGTTTGATGCTCGACAGATAGCCTATAGTGAGTTAATGAGAGCCTTTTCACTGAAAGAACAAGCACGGAAATCTGATCAGCAGCACAAACGCAAGAGCGGATTCACTCATTCGGCCCTGAAATGTTGGATCATAAAAGAAATAGATCACATTTGGAACAGGTGATCCTTTTTGCTGCACATCCCTGAGTAGGCGCCTCCTTGAAGCACTTGCAGACATTGCATTCCCCAATATTTTTAATGAAAACAGCAATATGTCACATCCCACATTATTATAAATTTGGTTTTTTCATCTCCCGTGCGTGGCCACCTGTGGAGCTCCGCAGGGCTGAATGGCTGTGTGACAGTGATACACCATGCTTGGTGTGTACTGCCCCAAGGCAACGCCTTTGTGTTTGCGCCAGAGTGGTGTGACAACGCTGTCTCTAGTATTTCACTGTCTAGAATAATGCAGTGTCACAGGGGCCAGATTGTCTCGCCTAATCTTCTGGCAGGCAAAAAAAGACTGCCACAATGAATCACACTTTGGATTCAGTTCTATGAATAAATAAAAGATCATGGCCACCACAGAGGCAGCAAGATATGGAATTTTTCCTTTCTTGCTCGCAGGCGATGACATATAGATATCACATGCCAGTGCCACACATGCTGTGCACAGGCTAGGGTCTTTAACAATGGGTTGTACGCATGTGTGCATTAAACTAGTGGCAGTATGATGATAAGTCTGGACTAAAATACAAAAACAAGACAGGTCTCCATATTTGTTACCCAAACTGACAACCATTATTCTGTCAGACTCAACCTTGTGGTATGAGCGTATTGTTCATGTGTGTACATGCTGAGAGGTTGTGTTGACTATAATTTTAAACACCCATTATATCAAGTCTGTAACTTCCACACTGACCTCCCTGTCATTATCACATGGAGCTGTTTAATCTTTTTTTGTTCTTTGTTGGCCTTGATAGTTAACCATGGAGGGTGAACATATCTGCGATATATAAGGGGTCCCTCCAGTCCGATTGAATCGTGCGCATTAAAGAGTTATTGATTCTCTATTTTCTGCACACCGTTTATAATTCTATGGATTACCTTTCCCTGGCTGCTGTTTCTCTTGTGTGCTTACAAGTCTACTATAGAAACGTCCGGGCGTTAAAGCCTGCTGTATTCACAGCTTCAAAATAGACGTTGTTTACAGGAAGAGTAGAGGATTAGAACAATATTGTCAAAGGGCTCACAGTTCACAGAGTATATTCTTCACTAAAGCTCACATTTTTCATTTGAGCTTTGCTTTCTCCACAAGAAGGCACTTATTTTCTCCTGAAAGCTTTTTCTGGGGCTCATGAAAATGAATTAGGATCACATGATGTGCTACTCTGGCAGAAAATAGGCATGTAATGTCGTTAAAAATTAACAGATTATTCTTCAGAGGCCTCTCTACTCTTTTCCTTACCAGAGAGCTGATTCTCTTCCCTTCTCCAATACCTTTCTTGCTTAGGTGCAGAGGCATAGCAAACAGGAGGAGAAAAAAAGCTGCTGTTGAAACAAACTGTTGACAGTGCATGCCAGGTGCAGTGTAAAGTACCTGTCTTGTGCCTTTTGTTATTTATAGTTCCATTGGAGCTGTTTCTCCTCAAGGATATTTCTTTGAATGGCTTTAACTGTCTACAAACTACAAAGAATAAGAAATGGTGGTCTAAAGGGCTCCCTTCATCCCTGCGCTGGTGCACGCTTGCTCTAATTCCATCACTGCAGTGCACACACCCTATCCAATTAGGCAGCGTAATGGGATTGCTGCATAGGGTCAAGATCTGCGACGTTGGACACCAGAGCAGCCACCGCTTGGATCAGACCTCATCTTTTCCTCCCCTTGTCTTCTCTTTCTGCCTTCTGCCCCGCTGTATTTTTCTCGTCTAGCTGTATGTCATGGTGTAATGATCCCGCTGCTCATTTCCTCATGACACAGCAGCAGTTTTTGGGAAGATGTGAGAGCATAAGCGCAGCTCAGTCTGTCGTCTCATCAAGTTAGGTAAAGGCTGCTCGCAGGTTTTAATGGTGTCAACGGGGGAAGCTCCTGTCAGTTAGGACTCTAAATATTAAGGGATCAAGTGACTATGGCGAGGTTCACTTCATGGCAGTCAGCCCAGAGATGTGAGAATCAGAGAAACTGAGATAAATTGTCCTTTTAGGAGTAAAATCAAGAATGAAATCAAGGCTGTACTTTAAGGACCAAATCTATCAATCCATACCAACTGTGCTGTCAGCTCTTTCTCTCATCTTTTCCCTAATACTGTATTAACATTATACGGACCCTCAGCCACACGCAGCAGCATGATGAGCTGCCAGTTCCTTCCGCTCATCTTTATTTTTACACAGCGTGCACACATGCCAGGGTTAGATAAGCTTTTGCCAGTTTGTCAACACTTTTCCTGCCCATTTCTCTTCCTCTTTGACAGCAGTGAGCTGTGACTACCAGGCTCTCAGCTCCTAGGAGCGTTAATGAAGCATCCTCTCCTCATTAGCCACGGCTCTGCCCATGATGCCGCCTGGTCCCCATGTCTGCCCTCGGTGTCTGTGGGCAGTGCATCGTAACCAACTGCACATGTTCGCACACGTGTGTGCACATGCCAAGACCCCCGAGCACATGCTGCTATGTCAGCATGGTAATAAGGCAGCAAGGATATCCCAAAGAGACGAAAGGAGCGTTCCTGCCCCACCTCGGTTTCCTTCAATTAGTCACAGTTCAGTTTATTGATCTGACACTTGAGAACATTGACATTTACCTCTATGGTCACCGTTTTTTTTCCTCCTCTCTCAGGGAGCCATGCTTTCAAGCACACTTTACTGTTTTGGATCTAGGTTAATCAAATTGAGGATTATATTCAAATTCTATTACATAAAAGAGACTGAAAAAATCTCTGCAAACATACATTTCTGTCTTATTTTAATCTCTGCATGGTGCTGGATTGGTCCCAGCCCAGACTTTAAGAAACACTTCTCCAGGCTACAGTACCATGATGCTGTTTCTGTTGATGGCTCCCAGCAGTTACATCGATAATCACAACACACCGACTTTTTTCACTCTCTCGCTTCACCTCTTCTACCTCCACCAGTTTCTAATTAATTACATTTTATGCAGACTCTTAATACCATTCACTTTCTTTTCTGGAGGCCTTTGATTATCCAAATAACTTCGCTGCACAGCTCTGAAAATACTTGTGCTGAATTACAAAGAGAATCCCTGTATCTTGTTGATTTAAACCATTGCTCATTGCTTCATTTTCCATCTATTCCCCTAGCTTCACTGGGTTTAATAATTGCTGCCAGCATACATATAAAGTTGATAGAAGATGTGTCCTTATGTTTCCACATTTCTACGGCTTCTTCCGTACCCTTTTCTACAATTTTATGAACTCATTTATTATTCATTATCTGGCACATGTGGTCATTAACAGCGCTCATACTAATGGTGCGACACAGCTCGATGGCATAGTTGTTGGATTACGTTTCTTCCTCTGGCAGTTGGGCTTTTGAGGATCAGTCAGTGTCGAGGCTTAGATTTCAGATTTAATTGAAACTGTGGTCCAGGACCACACAGAACCTCCATGTCAATTTGGCACCGAGATGTCTGCCACTTTTGCTTTATAAGTTTCCTGCATTGTCATTTCATTGGAGCGTTACTTCTTGCCTAAATTCAATCAATGCAGTTGGCTCACGGGTTTATGTACAAATTGAATTACTGGTAGAGAGGGATTGATGGCTCGGTTAAGAGCTTCCTTTCTCAACATGGCTTCACTCTCCAAAGGAGAGGCCCATTAGTGCACGTTTTTGTGGAATATTGTCATTTCCCTTCACAAATGGTACAACATGCCCCCTTTTTAACAAGAAAACATTCAGATAAAATTATACTTATGATGATGAATTGATGCACAGCCTATTAATTATTTAATTAATAATTGTTGATTGGATTATTTTAAACATTCAGAGCTATAATAGCTCTTAGGTGCAATGTTTTTTTTAAGGTGAGCTTGCTGCCTGAAAAACGAGATTTTGTTTGGCATTTTTCCCTGTTATACTAAAACAGCACAGACAGAGACAAAGCTGCTGTCAGGGGTAAGCATGTATCTTGTAAGAATTAATTTTGACTGGATTTACTTGAGGCAGATTATAGGTGGCTGTTGGCTAAAATAGAGGGAATGACTTCAAGCATTTAATACCTTAGATAGTTCCTTTCAAATATTCAAATATTATATTGGAGAGGGAGGACTAGCTGTCCTCCCTCTCCAAAGCTGGGCTCTCAGACTGTCTCAGGTTGTAGTCGAAGCTTTTAACTCCAGTCTGAGTTCCCTGATCCCAGTTCATGTTAGACAACTAATTTCTTTCTCAAAGTTCATTTTCTATTTAAAAAAAAAAAAGGGATTTCTATAAATCCACAACATAAATAACTGGAAGGCATGTGAAGGAGAAGGCCTCAATCAAATGTGACATTGCTGGCAAGCACTGGAACAGTCAAAGCGTCACTGAGGTGATGAGGCGTCTTTGTCATCGCTGACAAGTGTTTTCCTCCCTCTCCCTCTCTTTCAACCTCTTTTAGTGTCCCAGTCTCTGCAGTGTTGGCAGTGCTAGTCTATTTGAACAGGGTATCATTTCCTGCGTGCTTTGCTGTTAGAGGTTGTTCTGGGCTCTCCTGGGTGTGCATGTGTTCCTAAGCTCTTTACCACACAATAAAGAGAAGGCTGTCTTATTTGTGGGGGGGGGGGGGGGGGGGGGGGGGGGGGGGGGGGGGGGGGGGGGGGGGGGGGGGGGGGGGGGGGGGGG
>JBBPCS010000359.1:8919382-8932799 GCA_037974645.1 Hollardia meadi
ACACACACACACACACACACACACACACACACACACACACACACACACACACACACACACACACACACATAAACACAAGCACATGAAGCAGTGCATTTCTAAGCATCCTCTCCTGCTGGACCGTGGCTCACTTAAAATGTCAGTCCTCTCAATGGTAGTGATCGGTTGACATTTCAGCGATGTAATGAATCCCATCCGATGTTTTTTCTTGAAGATCATTCCCTCAGTGCTTGGCCTGAATTTTAAAAACGCTCTAACACATCTTTATTGAGCACCTATCGGTGAAAATGATTCCTTGTATTGCTTCAACCACCTCAACACACACACGCACACCCACAATCTCTGATCTCCCTCTCTTCCTCTGAGTCTCTCTCGCAATTTAGTGCTTTTAATTTCCTAATGGATCATTTTGACAACATTGTTAACCCCATTCACCCCTCACTGCTCCCTCTATAAGTTACTCACCTCAGGTCAGAAACTCCCTGGGACAAATGCAGTTGACCTCCATCTTGTACCACATTATTCGACTCTTTAGTCTAGGATGGCCCAGAGACAGGAACAGCTGTCTCTTAGATTAAAGTCTACCACATCTCCTCCCTCTGCAGTCTAGAGCTCGCAATAATGTGTTTTCAGGTTTCTGTTGCGTTTAAATTCAGCTGTTGTTATTGAGTAGCAAACCTTCACATGGACAAGAAGACCTATTCGGTGGAAGGTGTCAGCTAGGTGTGTTATCTCAGGCACAGTCTCAGTATGTGAACCATGATCTCTGTCAAAGTCCCATTATAGTAATATATAAACATAATTTCTAGGAAACAGGGTTGGTAATTTCTATCCTTATTAATAATGCAAATTGTTTGTGTTAAACATGTCAGTTATGGGAAAGGATCATTATTACCAATAGTAATCCAGTTATTGTGTTGTATGTGCAGTTTTGTGCTATGAAATATTTATCGCATCAACTCCTGACTCGCTCCAAATCAGCATAAACCTACTGATGCTGCCTGAGGAAAAGAATCAAGCCAGAGACGCATTAATATCCAGAGTAGCAGCCAGTCCAGGCTGTTTTCTGTGTTCTTCATGGCATTAAGTGCCATTTAGCATACCGAATAGCCTATTTTTCTTTGTGAAATACTGGAGTGTGAGCCAAAGTCAGGCACTAGGCACCTGAAATGTATAGGTAATTTGTGCTGTTGTTGGGTTGTTGAGTCCATAGAAGAGGAAGCTCATCATAACACAGACATATCTCAAACCTGAGATATAAATGTATTCATGAGTAAGGAAAGGACATATGCTGAAGATGAACCCACTAATCCCTATTTACACATTAATCCATATGGGGAGGATTTGCCAGAGATAAGAGCAACACCAAAAATCCAACACTTTGTCCCTCGTCTTTAGGTGAGGATGTTGTGTTAGAGCGTCTGAGCCCGGGATCGAAGGACGTCTCCCTGGTGCCTGCCGAAGCTGAGGAGCCGCTTCTCGACATCTGCAGCCCCTGCAGCCCTTGCTCACTCGCCTCCTCCATTGTGGTTCACATCTCCGAGGAGGAGCGGCAGAAGTATGAGGAGGAGATCCGCAAGCTTTACAAACAGCTGGATGATAAGGTGATTAACGGAGGAAAAGAAAAAAGCGTGAGGACTTTTGTGTACATGAATGTACACACAGCGGCTTATGTAATGTAAACACACATGAGTGCGCGGAGCATATCATGCATGTATTATTCATGATAATGAATTCAGGATCAGGCTCATACTCGTCTTTAATCTAGCACCTATTAGGAATAGATGTCAGTGGGGAAATAGTAATATTCTTCAATAAAAAGCTTTAAGCTTTAATTTATTTAACACATCATCTATGTATGTGTATGCTGTGCTCCACTGGGCTGTAATGAGTAATTTTAGTGCTTATATGGTTATAAGATGTTCCGGTTCTCTTTGTTGTTTTCACACATGCACACACATCCATGGCAATTTGGATGCATTTATTTGATATAGTTTTTTCTCTACGTATGTGGTACACCAGCAATAGTAGACCAGATGCAGCATATTCTGTTTTACATGTTACATGCTATATTGATATAGTCTCTGACATGCAGTGTCTCTGGTTGAAGTTAGTTGAGTTTGTCATTGAGAGAGCTTCCTTTTTTTTTACTTTGGTATGCATGATCAGGTGACCACAAACCATCAAAAAACTGCCTTTTGAGTAGTAATTTTATAAACGCATTAATATGTTGTGCTTGTTTATGGTTGTATAAACTATTGCACATCTTTTACTTATACATTGCAAGCTGAAAATGCATAGTTGTGATTGAACATGGAACCCAAAGTAAACAAGATGACAATGTGTGTACTGTACCAGTATGTGTAATACATAACGCTGCAAATGAACTGTCTCTATTCCATGTGTCTCTTTGTCACTGAAGGATGACGAGATCAACCACCAGAGCCAGATGGTTGAGAAACTGAAGGAGCAGATGCTCAACCAGGAGGAGGTAGAAGACCTCTGTTTTATATCCTTTCATCAGTTTGGTTAAATGGCCCATAGTAGGCAGCTACTAAAAATGTGGCAATCAAAAGCACAGTTGAATAGAACTCAGCCGTGAGAGGTTTATTATCTTGTCCTTGAGATAAATGAAAAAAAAAACAACCACACACTTTTCAGGTGCCAGACACTTCAAGAACATAAAGCATTATTATTTTGAGGTATGAAGCATGAGTGTCTTTGCACATTAACAGCAGTTTAAAATAGAAAAGGTTTCAGTGGCTGCTCAGACACAAATGATAGCAGGGAAGGATCAATACAATGATTGATGAAGATTGAAGCATGTTGGCTGACATTGGACCATTGTAGCAGATAAAATGGATTCTGTGAATGAGCAGGACTCCACCATCTTTGTGAATTTAGAGACCTTTTATGAATGGTTTATGTGTTTCCTCACATAAATCGTACGCAGGTCTGTCTGTCTACTTATGGGGAGCAACAGCAATTTAAAAAGCTTCCATTAAAATGTAATTAAGAAGAGTATTTACAGCATACATTCCTAACAGTAACTACACCAGTGGACTAAACAGCCTGAAGCAAGCTTTGACGTATAGTACACTGCCAAGTGAAAGACTCCACATTTGCAAAATTGGTTCATTCATATCCCAAAATGGGCCTGCTGTGGGTTGAGCTGACATGATGTAAACTACCCAACCTTAGCTTGTGTTTGCTAATATAATTTTACATCCATTTAGCCAGACAGAATGTGTGTGCTACAGTGCAAGCATGCAGGCACCCTGGGTAGAGTGACATCTACATTTAATGATGTCCATTAGGTGAAATGACCCACGGTGGGCTGCAGCAGTGCACAAGCAAGCAAATATCACAGTGGTGTAATAATGTCAGCTCTTACAGTGTCAAGTCTAAGACTTATTTAAAATAAGTACCAACTGCCAATTTACTCCTGTATTGTGCAACAGGGTTTGTACACATGCTTATCTCTTATTAGCAAGAGAACAAGATGAACCCCACAATTATTGTGTGTTTTATTATATATAAACACAGCAGCTCTGCCTTATGAATAACAAATAGGCTGCTGCTTGCTCTACACAGTGCTCCTATACAGTTGACTTTCTCTGTTTCGTTGTTCAACCAAATCATTCTAGAGTATATTGACAGCTCAGTTGTTAAATCTCCGTGTCCCTCAGCTTCTGGCATCATCCAGGGGTGACAGTGAGAAGGTGCAGTCGGAGCTCGGCAGACTGCAGACAGAGAATGAATCTGCTAAGACCGAGGTGAAGGAAGTCCTCCAGGCCCTGGAGGAGCTGGCAGTCAACTACGACCAGAAGAGTCTGGAGGTGGAGGAGAAGAGTGTGCAGAACAAGCTGCTGGCTGAAGAGCTTGCTAAGAAAATGGTGGGTTTGGCTTCCTATAGGCTCTGTTTTATGCCTTAATGGTGGATAAAATGGGAACAGGGAAAAAGAGGAAGAATGAAAAGGGGAAAAGCAAAGCAAAAGAGGCAACGACGATTGTCCTAGCGTTAGCCAAAAGAAAAAGAGGGAAAAGGTGCATTTAGGCATCAAATAAGTCCCTGTCTTTCACAAATATGAAAAACTACTGGTTAAAAATGCAATTAGAGAGATAAAGAGTAAAATTAAAGAGCTGCATTGAGAAAATGATAAGAGAGGAAATTCAGATAAATTGTGCGGTCATGAATAGATCCATGTAAGAAAAAGGAGAGGAAAGTGGAACTATAAAGGGTGCGATGTAGTGGAAGAGGTAAAAAACCAAAACAAACCCTAACTCTATTTTATTTTTCATTCTAGACAGTAATCAACAACTTGAAATAAAACATCACAAATATTATTCAAATTACAACCAACACCATTGTTATAGCTTGACACCTGAATTTGAATCTGAACTGTTTCACACCATGACTACAAATAATGACCACTAGATAATATTAAAAAAAAACTACAGATACCAAGAGCACAAGGGTCATTAATGTCAGCTTTCAAAATAATCTCATAAACTCACTTCAGAAGCTGCTCACTGAATAGCTTGAGGTCATGATAGACAGCAGCAATCAGTGATGTCAAAGACTGAAATCTAGTTAATTCAATCAGGCATGCAAAGTCTGCAAACTTTACTTATTAATGATACTCTGCTTTTATTAAAAAGTTTCTTTCAGTGACTGTGTACAGCACCGTTTATAGTCAGACATATTCATGTCAGCTTTCGAGGAGGCTTTGAAAAGTTGGAAAAACTGAATTTTCGATTAGTGATGGTCTGAAGATGTTAAAGAACTTAAAGGCCCTGAAAAACTGTTTTTCCTCAGTCACCTTTTTAGTGTGAGTGATGGGATCCCACAGGAACACAATATTTTCACCAGTTTTGGTAAACTCTCAATAAATAAGATTATTTTTTAAACTTCGATTGCTGCTTACTTAGTCTTGAATATTTGTTGTTATTGAGAAATACTCAAGCTTTAAAGTGAAGGTTTTCAGGGGCTTTAAAAAGCAAATAGTACGACTCTATTTAAAGTGTGTATTGATGAATTCAGAGGTTTGTATAATATGACTGGATCTTTGTGCACAGGAAAAAGACAGATAGAGATGAAAGTAAAAGAAAGACCATTGGCGGAGGTCAGTTCTTAATAAAGTTCTTGTGGCTGGCTCGGGGACGGAGAGGACCATCATTCACCTTCCTAAAACCTCTTCAATATTTCATGCTCCGTTTTACAATCTGCCACAGTGTCCTCCTCTAACTCTCTGTCTTTCTCAGAAGCAGGTCCAGTCATGATAGGATTTGACAACATAACTACTCACCGCGTTTAGTCCGCTAAAGCCAGCTGAAACCTCTTACTTTTCCTCAGGCATCTCACTTAGCTCGCCTTCACCGTGGCCTGTTCAGTCCGTCCTGCCCTGACCTCTCACCCTACACGACATCCTCTGTGGGACGCCGCCTGGCTGTCTGACAAGATGTGAAACTCAATACAAGAAACCATACAGTGTTTCCATTATTCAAGTCCATTATTCCACTCTCTCGGGGGGCCTTTTGCAGCTTCTCTGCTTGTTAATTCTCCTGCATCCCAGCTATCATGTTACTGTGCAGTGTTGCAGCTTTTTGAATTTTATAAATGGGGCAGCGTTGATCTAGAATCACTGTTTTCACCCACCATCTCCTCTGCTTTCATCGGAAACCCCTGTCGTCTTCTGCAGGAGGCCATGCCATTGCTCGTTGTCACTGCCATTCATCTGCTCCTTTAAGCACTTTCTTTAATCCATTCATCCATCCTCTGAAGCCCTTTTCTATCATTATGATTAACTCCATTCATCATCCAATCAACCATCTCTACTTTTTTTGGTATCTCTTCATAAATCTGTCTTCAGCTAAACATTTTTCATTAACCTCTTTTTTTTTTACTTAATCATAAATGAATCGATTTCAGGTAATTATTTACTGCCATTTTCGCTAAGTTAATGTTTTGACATGGGAAGTGACCTGGAAAATGATCACGTGGCTTGAAGTTAATGAAGGAGATGAAGATGGAGAGGTTGATACAGGAGTAAATGTTACTGTATTTAATCGAGGTGGATAGCGGTGGTTTCACTTGACTGATGATCCATCGGGGCAGTAACTAAAATACACCGTTAAAAAAGAGCTCAAGTACATTATTTATGTGACACTTAAAATAAAATGCCTTGACTGTGTGTAGCACCACGACTATAAAAAAGACTCATGCCAGGAAAGATTATGTTGTAAATGAAGACATGTTTGTTCCTCAAGGTTACACTGAATGAAACCAAGAACAAGGCTGTAGGCCTAGCTACCATTAAGGACATCATTCCTCAATAATGTTTTCCAGAAATTTGGATTTATAGGCTGATTTTGATCCAGTTAGACAAAAAGTTTTTTTAATGAGTAGTGAAAGATTTTGTAGGGCAGTGCCCTGTGTTCATGACCTCTAAAATACAGGCTATCTGTCGAATGTCAGAATTTTCTAGGTCTTATTTATGTGTTGCTCATGTTGATGAATTAAGACAGTTTTGCAAAATCAAAGGATTTGCTTCCAAGGAAGACGATCTGCACCACCCTTATTATTTCAGACCTGTAGAGTATTGACCCAAATTGTTAGTTGTATTCAAGCCTATTGTGGCTACAGTGTTGTTTAGATGCTGCCTGCTGTTCAAAATAGAGAGGGATAAAGTAAGTGCCATCATTCACTCTCCCAGATGCTTTCATCCAGCGGCAATACCACCAAACCCTATCTTAGTAGTTTATTGATTTGTAATTTGGCTGCCATTATATTTTGCTGCTTGGATTTCTTGGATGAGAATCGGGTCGGGTCGGGTCAATGTCTTGCAGCTGAGCGCTCTCAGGTTAAAGGACTCTCAATCTCTCCCTGTCAGTCTTCTGCCACACATTTTTCTATCTCATTATTCCCCTCTTCTGGGTTTTCTCTCTCCCTCATCTTCTTTTCCCCTCCCTCGTCTTTTCCGGTGCTCACCCCCTCGTATCACTCCTCTCCTCCCACAGACACACCTCGTGGCTTTAGAGGTGGAGCTGTCCCGTATCCAGGAAGTAAGCAGCCACCAAAGGAAACGCATCGCTGAGATTCTCAACGGGATGATGAGGGACCTGAGTGACTTCAGCACCATTGTTGGAAACAGAGACATCAAGCTGGTGAGTGGGAGACATAAACATTTGAATCCCCATATTCCCATATAATCAAATTCAAAAGAACCATTTAACTATTTTGGCACAATTGATGCAATTTACATTTTTTTAAAAATCATACCATCATATCAAGACTGCACTTCTGGGATTAGCACATCTGACTCTCTCCAGTAAACATGTTATATTAAAAAGGTGCTTCTCAGGACTTCAGAGCTTGCCCCATATTTACTAACAAATGATTTTCCATGGTGCATATGGTGCTGTTAATAATACTAGGTTAAAAAGGCTAAAGGTGTAGCCCCATGAATGTATCATAGAACTGGATACGATGAGAGCGCTCAGCCTTGCTTCCAATTTTTCCCCAGTGGCCACTCGCGGCATTGCAGCTAAAAATTCCCCTGCAGCCCAAAAAGCAGTTTCCCCATAGACCACCATTATAAAAGAAACGTCTGTAAAACTGTTGACAGGACACCTTAAACTGCAAACAACGTCAATTATGACTCTTTCTGTTATGAATTTTTGATCCATGGAGGTTTTAGTAAAACTTTCCTCGAGCCGAGAAAAGCGATTTAAAAATCTCTGACGTTATCACAAGTCTATGGGCCGAGCGGGAACTCACAGGCGGGGGCAGCGGGAGAAACACTACTGTGCGTATTCAATGGGCCGTATAACCAGGAAGTAAACCCGGAAGCTAGAAAACTATTTTGGCGTATGCACCAGGTGAGCAATTTTCATTGGATTGAATAGGAGCCATCTTTGCATTCGGTATCTAGTTCTTTTTTTTTATAAATCTAAGTGTAGCCCACGGATCACTTCCTGACTCCATGACTGCCCGCTTACGTCACAAAATCCATGAAAAGTATCTTTTTGTTTTACAGTATCAGTGCATATTTGGACAAGACAACAGTGATTATCAAGTAGGGGTACTTAGACCCCAGGGGGTACATCTGCAGTTCTCACAGCTTACTTAAATCCATTCAAATTAACACATTTGTAACATGATGGATGGTGTTGCTGGCGGGATACTTGAGCTAATCTGATGGGGCTGTGGGAGTGGGTGCTCCAGAGCTTCACTAAAGCTTTACCCCACCACGAAATATTAAAAACCAAGACAGAGCGGAAAATTAAAAATGTCTTTTGCATTATTCTGTACAAATTTGTCTCAAATTCAGCTTGACATATTTGGCATCTGTGGAAATGTACTCATCATTTAAAACAAATGTCTGTGTGTTTGTGGCTGTATTTACAATGATGACCCAGTTGACAGGCTATAAATTATACAGTATAGTCAGTTTATTCTTTCCCTCTTGAAAGAATACGGATAGGTTATAGACAAAACTATCTTGACTGTAACATTTTGATTGATTTTTGATCAAGATGTGAATATAGTTTTATCCTCCACAGTTCCTTTCAGAGCATCTGAGTCATGGCATCTGTTAAATGGTGCTGTTAACCTAATGGATGTGCGTATAAAATGGCAGAAAGAGTCTCCAAGCTCGTGCCCTCTTTTCCCTCTCTCATCCCCACTCAATCTTAACCAAACGTTTCTGCTAGTCTTTTAACTATCTCGCCTCATTTATCACCAGCCCATGGAGATCACTGGTGTGATCGAGGAGGAGTTCACTGTGGCTCGCCTCTACATCAGTAAGATAAAGTCAGAGGTGAAGTCCATGGTGAAGCGCTGCCGGCACCTGGAAAGCCTTCAGATGGAGTGTCATCGCAAGATGGAGGAGACGGGCAGAGAGCTGTCCTCATGTCACCTCCTCGTTTCACAGGTAAGGGACTGATGGAGGAACTAGCAACTTCTGAAAACATCTGGCAAATCTGTCAATCTAGTGGGAAATTTTGGATCAGGATAATACCCACTGAAGCCTACCTGTCCTAAAATATTTATTATCAACAAAAACCAGAGAGTGATGTTTCGAGCACACTCCTCTTTATCAGACTAACATCACACATACTTACGCAGGCATTTTAGTGATGTTAATTTACTATGATGAAGAGCACTGTGCTCGGAAAGTCACTCAACACATTTTTTTTTTTTGCATCAAAAGGTTTTAGTGTGCAAACTGTCCTGATTCTTAAAGGATTTTGTGTTTTTCATTTGTTGTGATTTTTACGATCTTCGGTATTTCAATTAAATTCAGAAATGAAAACAAGCCTCATAAACATTTACTTTAGATCATGTTGACTCTCTCAAGTGTTGTCTTGGGAACAGATCTTCTGCTCATTAGTATACTTTCTGCATCTGAGATGCTGTGTTGTGACTTTCAGCATGAGGCAAAGATCCGCTCTCTGACGGAGTACATGCAGAATGTGGAGCTGAAGAAGAGACACCTGGAGGACAGCTTCGACTCTCTGAGCGAGGAGCTGGCCAAACTCCAAGCACAAGGTATATCAAATACAGCAGTAGCTTTCTCAAGACGTTAATCCAGTCAAACACCAAGAATAAACAGGCAGTCAACAAACAAGACAAAACTGTAGTGGTTCTGTTGTACTTTATGACAGTGGGGCTTTTTTTTAGCTAAATGCTAATGTAAGTATGCTAACATGCCCACAATGACAATGCTACCATGCTGGAGTTTAGCAGGTGTACCATGTTCACCATCTTAGTTTAGTGTGTAAATATGATAACATTACACTAAACACAAAGTCAGTACAAAATAAGTCAGCATGCTAACATGCTCACAATGACAACGCTAACATGCTGATGTTAAACAGGTATAATGTTTACCACCATCTTATGCTGGCATGCCAACATTTGCTAAAAGAACAAAAAAATTTAAATTTTGACCTGCTGATGGCTCTACATGAAATATGAAGGGATCACCAAAGTTTTTACCATCCTGATCATCATCCTGAATGAATGAATGAATGAATGAATGTGTGTATCCAATGTCATGGCAAACCATTCAATAGATGTAGAGACATTTCACTAAAAAGCAACACACCTCAACCTAATGGTGGCGCTAGAGAAAAAGTACAGGTTTTACCAAAGTCGGTAGGATTGATCCTCGGAGAACCATGAATGTCCTTACAAAATTTCATCCAATAGTTGTTGAGATATTTCATATTGGACCAACTGTGGTCATCAGACCAGCATTGCCATCCATACAAAGCCTTCTTGCTAGCATGTATAAAAAGACAACAGTGGCGATTGTATAATCTCAGTGTGCTACTCAAAAATACTAGAAATGTTGAAACATACAGTCAGGTTGACAAGCACCACATCTGTAATAGTACACAAATCAAGCTTTTGAGGTGAAATCGAACAATCCAGCCTAACCTGAGGTTCAAGGATCAATTTTGCATAAACACGTCAGTCAGTATTTGTAATAAAAGTGCCTTTGCCCCAGGTTGAGATATTTTACCTACGTTGAAATTACACACCCGGAGCAAAGAGCGTAACATTTATTCAGACTCTAAGGTGAAGGAGCTGAAAATATCAATATGGTCAGACAGGCAAAATAACTGATTTATGGTGGATAAATCAGGCAAAACATACAGCTCCAGGAGCAAATCTAATCAATATTCTCAGTCAACCAAACAGATTTTCAAACCAAAACACTGCAGGTTTAAAGAAGAATCTTTGTCCAACAGAAGCTCACATTTATATGATGACATGCTGAAAGGGAATGAAATATTAAATAATAAGTACTGTGTGACATTCTCACAAGGACAATACTTAGATTAATCTACATTTTAAATCTAGTCAAATTGCAAACCTGAGATGCCAAAGTCAATTCCAAGGTTAATGTTCTGACACAGTGAAAGAAAATCATGTCTGGACAAGGTTACAAAAAGAAAACAAGCCTGTCAATGCATTTGAGCTCCACCAAACTAGAACTGATAGAAAGTGCCTCCTCTCTTACAATCATTTCTTTGGCTTCAATGGAGACTTTGTCAGTTCCAGAGGCCTTTCTGTCCCGTCAAGAAAAAGAAAAACAAGTATAAAAACTAATGAACGGCTTAGGCTCGCAAACATTTCACAGCACCAGCACTAATAGATAAAAATGAAATTTGTGCAAGTTCCAGCAAACTGCTGATACTCCCAGGGCACTGACACAATTCACAAGTCAGGTCAAAGATAAAGTGAGTCATTCTTCCTGAGGAGTCCCAAGGAACCACCGTGAATAACCCTGTGGATTGAAGGGCAGGTAAATCAATTGTGGCCATACTCTACTCTCAAGCCAGTCAGTCCGTGAGTCATTACAAAGTAGGATAATACAAAGAGCTGCAGGTCATGTTGATCACACAGTTTGGTGCGAGGTAGGGACCTTGTTAATTTCATTATCAGACACCAGGAACAGCAGTGTGTTAACAACAGATCAGATTAGTGTGACACAATAGCTGCCATTTTCAATAATAGATATGACTGCACCCGAGGCGCTACTTAGATCATGCTGACCTCGCTGTCAGCATCAAGTGCGCAGTGCTGTGCTGTCAAAGTCAGGACTCTGTCACCTCTTTTTACATCAGTGAGACACTCTCCTATGTTTGTCTGCTTTTCTCTCCCTCTTCTTTCTTTTTTTCTCTCGCTCTGTCTTGGTTTCTCTCACCGTCTTTCTATTTCTTCTCCTAAATTTGTGTGTCTGTGTGTGCGTTATAGAGAGCGTGTCACAGATAACCAGGGGGAAGAATCAGACGTCTGTCCAGGATTCCTGTGATATAAAGGTAATCATGGCTACAGTTAAAGCAACTTCATGTCATGACTGAGCACTCAGCTAACTGCAGATAGCATGCAGACTGAAAACAGCTAGCCAAAGGAACCAAAAATCATACAGTGAAAATGACAATTTGCTTTTTTACGGGGAGGGTTATGTGTTGTTTAATGTGAGTCTCTGCTGGTTGCCCATAGCAACTTTTCCCAGCTAAGAATTTGTCCAACACATAACTGCCCATAAAATGGAAATGCAAAAAAAAAAAAAAATTTATGCAATGATTTTTGTTTGGATTCGACAAGAAAGAGAGGTGTTAATTAATGAGCCTCAGAGGGTTTTGTAAGCAGACCTTTTTACCTTTGGACTGAGCCAAGCTAAGCTGAGCTAACTGGCTCCACCCACATATTTATCATACAGGCATAGAAGTGGCATTAATTTTCTAACTATCTAACTTTGCAATAAAGAAAATAAGTATATCCAAAAACGTCAAACTACACCCTTAATGTCAGAAAACTGTGTCCATCGCAGATTCCTAGAGCCTAATGTGATTTCTTCAAATACCTTATGTCAGTGGAACAGCCTAAAGTAAAACAGCAAATGTTTTGTATTTTTCTTTAATAAATGGCTTTATCGACAAGTCATGTCAGGACTATTTGCACTCATTTTCTATTAAACCTCTGAACTCCAACTTCCCATCACATACGGTGCACAAAGCACTCTATAAGATGGCAGCTTTGATATATGTTGCGCAGATCCAGAAACAAACCAGTATCCTGGAATACATTCTGGTTTTGTGTATGTCAGTTTGAATGTAAAAGTAATTTAATAATGAAACTTTATCTATGAAACTGTATCGTGTGAGTGCAATATAATTAAAATAATGAAGGTGAAATGTATTTTGACACAAGACAGGTCCCCTGTAGCGATAAAGTCACCAGATTATGCAAAGCAGAATCAAATGGATCTTGTTTTTTTTTTTTACTGGTGCAAATTCCCAAACTTGCAAGTAATCAAATAGCAACTGACAAACGGTGAACCAAGGGGTTTTTGAGACTCCTGGCACAGAGCAAGTGCCCACTTCGCCCACCAGCTGCTAATCCAGCCTCACAGTAAACATGGGACGCATGCAGTTTTCAGCTGCTAGACACTCCTGATGGGTGTACTATGAAGTGAGATTAATGGGTTAGCGAGGTATGTCGAGTCATAGTTTCCAGGGTCACGAACGTGGCTCTCTTTTAACCTGGTTAGATCACCATGGTAACGTATGCTGAACACATAAAAGGAGATTATGTTCAGAGTTTCGGATAAAGAAATCGTCTTTTAACGGCGCTGCCTTCCATTAATTCTTTTCATGACAATATTCCTCTGTGAAATAAGATTCTCAGCTTAGGAAATAGGTTATACACACAAACTGAGCCATACATTAAAGTACAGTACGTATAATAATGACACCAAAAGAAGGGTTGTAATTACAGCAGTGCAAATTATATGCATCAAGTTGTGTTTTTTGACATGGTAACATACAGTGGTGTGAAAAAGTGTTTGCCCCCTTCCTGATTTCTTATTTTTTTGCATGTTTGTCACACTTAAATGTT